>JBBBDQ010001747.1:940000-1282500 GCA_037127315.1 Ascarosepion bandense | reverse complement strand
GACAAATAATTTTTGATAGACTTGCAAATTCCTTTAACTTTATATACACAAAACGTTTGTATCACATACCTGTCTATGTTCTTTTCCTTGTACTTCCGATCTAGCCATTGGCACAATTCTTATTCCCCTAAACCAAAATTCATAAAAAATAGACGCCCATCAGATGAAATGTAAAGTTAATGTATATGTTAATATATATATATATATATGTTAGTTGCTGTTTTGAATTTAAGGTAAAAACTGTCATAACCTTCAATCAAATCATATGAAGTTATGCAAATCTAGTATTGTCATGCAGTCTCTGCATATGATGCATAAGTACATTAAACGATGGTTGCTCTTGCTGTACTTGGCGTGTATATTTGAGGCTAGCAAGATTAGAGATTTCTTTATCATCACCTTGAACCAAGATAGTTATAGCCAATTAAGCACTTTTTCTGCCCATCTCCAGTACTAACTGCATCTAGTTAGACCCAAAATCTTTATTATGTCAATATCGTGGTGCATATTATCACAACTAAAAAGGCATTTGCTTGCTTTTTGGCATAACTTTAACTGTTTCTGTAATTATCAAAATTATTACATCATGGGGATATAAATTAACAGGTAGGCGATTCATTTACTGCTGATAAAAACTTTTTCTGAATTTTTTTCTGAACAGAAAATGCTGAATATGTTTTTGTTATTGGGATACTTTCCTTTAATGATAAGTTACTCTAACTTGAAAAAGTTTACGTTTGGTCCTGATATATCACTGTTAAATGGGTATTTTGACCTGTTTTGAGTAAAATAGAAATTATCTGTACTGAGAAAATTTGATCAGATGGATCAAACTGAACTTGATATTTGGATTAAGCGTGAAAGTTTAACCAAGAAACATGTGCCCATTGCTCAACAACGTTTGGGTCAAACTAATGTTGACCGGTGGATTTAAAAATATATCTTACTCCTTAACTTTTATTTAATAACTGAGTCAATTCAAAATAATTTGGTAATTATAACGGGCCAAGGCTTTATTTAAACTCGATTTGTTCCGCATATTTTTAACAGTTTAAAAAATAATTGAGAGAAAAATGCTACAAAAAATCTATCATGTAACATGAAATTTATACATCAAAGTTTTTTTTTTTTACCAATCTGCAATACAAATGCTTAGTAATGAAAAAGAAAAAGAAAGCAATTCTGCTATCCAACCAGGGGTCCGTGACAAAATCCAACGGAGAATCTGTAAAGTGGTCGATCCCGACTTGGCAGCTGGGATACAGTACAATTTGTCACCGTCGTAGTGTGGCTTCCCTGTGTCTCTTCTATAAATAGTTTATGGCTTCTGCTCAGATGAACTTAGCTCACTGCTACCACCTATACATGAATTTACTCGAGCCACAAGATTAGCAACTAGGTCTCACTCTTTCACTGTGAAACTTTTGTGGCGGACCTACCCATTAACTTAGTAATGGACTAAATTAACCCGAATAAATACAATGTGAGTAGTAGCCGCCGGAGAGCACCAGTCTGGTATGAGTCAGACATCCATAGAGTGACTTACCGAACAGAGACTTTTGATATGCAACACCGCTTGTTTGTCAGCTAGACGAACAAGCTGGCATATTGTACCGTTAATCGTTATTTTGTTAATACAATTGTTTACACTGATCCTGTGTTCCTGTTTTATTTGTAACCCCTTAAACAGGGTTACAACAGAAACCAATAAATTTCCAACGCTAATTCTACTGCAGCAGGTTCTTCTCTCGCACTTACCGCCTGTGGGATTCCCTTCCGTTTACTTTATTTCCCGACAGCTACAATTTTACAGATTTCAAATATAAAATTAAAAGTCATCTCCTCTCTCACTCACTTGCATCTTTTCTCTCTCTCTCTCTCTCTCTCTCTCTCTCTCTCGTGTTCTTTTCTTCGTCTACTCCACTCACATCAGTATTCTCATCCTTTTCCTACCCTCTTCCTGACACCCCCTGTAACTTGCCGCTCTTTCTCATAACTTACTTCCTATGTAATCCCCTGCTCAACAATGGCAGTAAAATGACTTGTGTCGTCACGATTAAAAAAAATATAAGAATTAAAAATAGAAATCCATTGCTTGATTTTGTTGCTAAATTACTCTGAATAATCAAAATTGAAAATCAAATACCAAAGCAAGTACGTAATCATAAATAAACACTTCGGTTTAACCCGATTTTGAGATTCGAATATCAACTGATAAAATGAAAGAAAACTGACGTTATATCGCCAGAAACTTAAGCAATAAACTGAAAACGATTGATTAAATAACATATGAACTGAAAAGTTAAAACGAAATGTGTCAACATTAAACATTTGATTTTTCTCTCTTTCTTGTACAGTTATTTAATTTCAGTATAATATTTAAATTGATATCTTTTTTTTTTCGTCTATAGCTAATTATTCTTATTATACATTTTCATAATCCAAGATAATATTCATACTAGTGTAGGTAGATAAAGCGTCAGATTTAAGATTCATCGAATCATTGAATATTGCTGCAACATCTTTTCTAGTGTTGCTGCTATATAGTTAGAGATTCTTGATAAAATACAAAGGGTATTTTGCATCATCATTGGTTCCGATCTGGCATATAGGTTCGAATCTATTTCCAACCGCCGTAATGTAGCTTCCATCTGACTTACTTGTCATGGTAATTGTTATAATGAAGTTTCCTCTTTTTTCACTGGGCCTTCATTTGTAAATGTTATTAATGCTATACTATTCACAGACAAATCGTACATATGGGAAGTACTTAGTACTACATAGAGATATGAATGCATTATGGTACCTGTAATAGGAATAGGAAGTAAGAATGTGCTGTTTTTGTGTGAGGAATGCTGTGACATGTTTGGCTCTTAAGTGCGGCTAGCTAAGTTTAAGGTAAGGTAGATTGAAGAACTGACTACACCCTACACCGTTTTTAACTTTGTGCCACATGTTCGTATTATTCAAAATAAATATTTATTTTCTCTATGGTACTTACACTTCATAAATATAAACGCAGTACTAAATTGGTAGATAGATACGTGCGTTTTGGTTTCATGGTTATCGGCTCGGAATGAGAAATTGAAGGGCCGAGTTCGAATTTCATTTGCAATTGAGAAAGATATTAATCCATTTTTCCTCTCTATCTATGAGTTGTATAGGAGAAAAAAATTAAGTGCTATAGCCTTGCTTGTCAGCCGGTTTACCGTCAAAAGAAATGGAAATCTACTGCGAGAAATTCAGTCATAGATCAAAAGAGACATGATCAACCAAGCCTGTATCACTGACTGACTAAATGACTAGATTGTTGACAAGGTCTCGTCCTTATAGATTTGAAATTGCTAGATTTAACGGTAAGTTCTATGTTAACAGTTTCTGGCTTACTCTACTCTTTTCCGGATTATATCTTTCAGGGCCAAAAATAACAATGCTATGTGAACAGTTATCATCTGTTGTATTCTCTTTGTTTTATTGTTCTCTCACCTTAATAGCATATCTTGTCATATTCTCTAACATACAATAACCCTTGTGCCTTGGTGGCTTTATTGACATGCTTGGAGCGAAATGATAAAAAGAAATATTCGTTTAGCCAAAATAAGAATGTTACACATTGTTAAATCTTGTAACCCAATGCGTATAAAAACTGTGGGCGTGCAGCAATTTTCACCAAAAAAAGACAAACATTTTGTTCTTGACAAACATATTCTTTTAACCTGAACCGTTGGGAAAAGAATGCCTTGATATGTACAGCAAAAGCAAACTGAACTAAAACAAATATTAGTGGAAAAATTTAAAATAAATGATTAAAGTTAACAATAATGTATACCACCCCAACGGTCCGTCCTAACAATTTTCTCCGACGGCCGTTCTCCACGCTATGATGTTGCCGGAAATTTGTAGAAAATGTCGGACGAACAGCTGGGGGTACAAGATTGACTATAAGGAACGAACTTCCACAACTTGGATGAGTTGAAAAGGATGCTTTATTCGTTTAGAGTTAGCCTTGTCGGTTGGGGCAGGCGAATGTGACACACAGCTCTAACTCTAATTAATGGAGATCAACAAATCCAAACTGAACGAAACAAGACGAACGGAGATCCTTACTTCAAGCTCGCACCCGGCTGAACTCCTTTCTTAACTTAACTGACTGACTCGGAAAAATTACCTGAATTTATCCAAAATTGACCGGAAATCCGGAAATCCGGAAATGCTTTTGACCACCAGTGACAAACACCGGCGACTGACATTTCAGTTATCTTTTTTTTTTATCTTAATAAGGCTTCCGCCGGAAAAGGCTTAATGTGTGGTCAAGATACAGTAAAGGACAGCCTTTGACCGGGTCATCGAAAACCTACCTGCTGAACTTTATCACTGATTCAAATATTTACCGGAGGACAATTTTCCTCATAAAAGAAAAAGCGTTTATTTATTTATTTTTTTCCTCTTCTTTTTCACTTTTGTTAAATATGTTTTTAAACTATTTTCTATTCTAATCTATTTTCTATTTTAATCTATTATAATAAAATATATATATGCCTAGTTATCGTGACACAAATGTTATATTTTCCTTCTGATTTTAAATAATTTCACCCAATCCAAACGTTATACTCATTTCGATGGAAGGGGTTACTGAGTCTTAAAGAATATTTAACATAGATACCATAGCGTTCAGAATATTTAACATGACATTATTTATAGAAACGTAAAAGGTAGCTACGTTACAGTGGTGGTAAAGTGACTAAAGACGAGATATCAGAACATGAACAATAATGTTCCGGTTTCTTCTTTGAATTTTATCAAGAATCTTTATGTTTATAACAGGAGAACAATACCAGATGCGGCACCAATATTCAAAGCAATGTCGAATAGTATACGTTTAAATATGTAAGATAGATTCCGGCGAGAAAAATTATCTTACGCAACGAACGTTCGTAGATATAATTTTAGCAGTTCATTCAGTATATATATATATATATATATATATATATATATATATATATATATATATATATTTTTAATGTGAATTCCAAATGTAGGGGGAACAAAAATATAGACTCATTGAAAACTTTTTTGTTCGTTCCCTGAGTTTATTTACAGCATATAGTTACTAGATCATCGCATACACCAATTGAATGTAAAATATATTACGAAACGTAATCTTATTAAACAGGGTCTAGGCTTCTGTAAATATGAGAATGAATGTTGAAATTCATTTTCGTTGAAAGGTTTAGTTGAGGCGAGGAGCATCATTAATAAACCGAATTAACTGTAGCCTGATCAGTAACGTCAGAGTTAATCTGATTTCTTTATACAAACCTTCATAGAATTGTTCAGTTTTAATGCAATTTCCATCTTGTTATGCTTGGTAAGAGCGTTTGGTAACCGTTTATTAGCTTATAACACGTAAGTAAAGAATGTTTTTGAAGTTTTCTACTCCGTTCAGCTCAAACACTGGCTAATCTTTTTAGCATATTTTATGATCTGTTTACTGATATTTTGCGATCCCTGGTTTGTGGAAATTTATTCGTATTGATCTGAATTATGACCCTTTCTATATATCCTCGTTTCTTCAACGATTCCGAGTTAAAAGATTAACTGAACAACACGGCATTAGAGATGTGATATAGAGAATTTGATGTGCCTTATACTTTCAAAACATTTCATTAGCTATTGTTTTGCTATTCAATGAGTTTACTAGAAAATAGATTAAAAAAAACGAACAATTTATCCCAGGAAATGAGATGAACAAATTCATGTAGAAACAAAAATCTTGCAACACCCTGTTTCAGTAATTTCCTACTCATGGTAGATGTTTGTCAAGTAATTGAATTATGAACTACTAATACTACTATTACCAGTATTCCTACTTCTTCATATTTATCTTCTTTTTCTTCTCATCTTATGTCACATTTTTTATTTATTTTTCTTCTTTTTTATCTTCTTTTATCTTAATATTTTTCTTTCTTCTTTTATCATATTTTCTGCTTCTTTTTCTTTTTATTCTGTTTCTTGTTCTTCTTTTTTCTCCCTCTCTTCTTTTTCTTCTCCTTCTTCTACTATTGCCTGCCTTGTCACTTCAGGATATATACGATCATCCTTCTATAAAACAGCTTTGTAGCAAGTATTGACTCTTTCTCAACCCTCTTTGTCATTCCGCCATTTATTCACACAAACCCGTTAGATAAATTTGTCTTCAATTTTTTTTTCTTCTAATGTTCCTTAGAAACCTTAACTGTTTCTTTCTGACTGTGTATCCCTCTAGCTCCCATTTTTATCATTCTCTGCAACATTGTTTCATGTTATTATCGGTATAAAAAGTGATGTGCACAAAGGTAATTCACTTAATTTCCAGTGGAGTAACCAAAAACCCGTTCGACACAGAGAGAAAATTGAATTGTAATAGAGGCATTTTTCATTCTAAGTTTCTGTATGAACAGTTTCAGCAAGACACCTATTCTCAAATTTCTTTTTGACATTAAGCCTCAGATTCTCTACTCAAGACAAATCTACGTAGAACTGACCACGAAAGAAATGATTTTCTAATATTTGTATTTATAATGAACATAATAATATAATACAATTAACTTATTATTTTACTTTTTTTAATAATCATATCGCCCAGTCAAGGCATTTTAATGCCACCGTTTTGCAGGGGTTACATAGAAGGAATGTTAAGAGAAAGAATGACAGATTATAGGGGGTGTCAGGAAGTGGGTAAGAGAAGGATGAGAATCCTGATGAGAGTGACGTGGACGGAGAAAGGAGCATGAGAAAGAGAGAATGCAGGTTAGTGAGATAGGAGATGGCTATTGACTTTACATTTAAAGTCTTGGAGATTGTAGCTGCCGGGAAAGTAAGTAAATGGAAGAGAATTCCACAGACGAGAATTGCGAGAAAATAAGCTATTGGAGTAGTATTTGCGTTTACATTTTATTGGTTTCACAGTAAAAGAGTGGGACTTAGCTGCTAATTTTGTGGCTCGAGTAAATTAATATACAGGGGGCACAAGTGAGCTAAGTTCATCGGAGCAGAAGCCGTGAAAGTCTTTGTAGAAGAGACAGAGGAAGACACATTGCGCCGGTGAAAAAGTGGCTGTATCTGAGTTGCAGTTGAAATAATTCGCCACAATTTTAATAAGAACTTATTAAACATTATTTAGAACAGCTACTTATGTAATGTTCTCAACTACGCTCGACTAATTTATAATAACATGAAATAACACACTTCAAACGCTTTAATAACATAAGATCATAACTAAAACCATAAAATTCTATAAAGAATATATTTTTATATTATTTATTTTTTATCCGTTTCTTTAATACAAAATTAATTTTATCATCAAAACTAAATTTATTGTACGTTTTCTTTTAATGCGAACAAATACTTATTTTATGTGGATTACATATGAATTTTAACCACGCAGTTATAAAGTTTCTACACGTGTAATTAAAAACATATCAGAAACTCTCCGTATATAAAACAATGTTTAATCCTAATTGAAAAAAATGAACAGACGAAAGAATTATTAAAATATGCGTTGAATCTTTTTGCGTTCATATCTTTGCCGAAGCTACTAATTTATCTACGCTTTGGAAGAATTTAAAAAACACACACACAATAACTCCATTTTGCTCAAATTAGGTTGAATATCTTGAATGCTTATGCAGTGAAATCAATGCAAAATATTTATAGTATACACTGTTGACGTTACATCATTTACATTATTGTCCTCATCTTTATTACTATGTTTACGATATTTCGGCCATTGTGCAAACCAGCCTTCTTCAGGTGCTAGAAATTTCAAACCGAACTCTTTATTTCTATCACTGAGGTATATCATTCTCATTCAATGTGTGGTGATACGTCTGGTAGCCATGTAGTCATTACCTTTCTCTTTAATTCTTTAAGTTATTAGTTCACTCCCTGCTGTAGACTGGCATTGAACTCACAAGACTTTGGGTCAAGTCAAAAGAAAATAACCAACACTTACAGCCACTGAGATTTGTGTACTTGAAAATGATAATCTCGTGTGACTGAAATAAACTGATCGGTTCAAACTTCCTAAAATTATAAACTTAAATCAAGAAAATTTTCGAAAATATAAAAGGCATTAAAATGAGAAATTGGTATCAATAAAATATTCCTCTTTGTTATTACAGATATGGTTAAATGAACATTATATAGGGAATAAAAAGTTAATCATTTTTCGTTTTATATATTCTGAATCTTACCATAATGAAGCTAGCGTAAAGGATGAAAAAAGCACCCTGAAAACTCAATGAAAGAATAAACAACTTGTCAATATTTCATAATAAGATTGTTTATAATATTCTGTCAGTGATAATCACTGACAGAATATTATAAACAATCGGTAGTAAATAATTTCTATCTCCGATTATATACTTTCGTTCTAATCATTTATTGATTTGATTTGATTAGATATGTTTACCTTACTGACATGTATAAATAAAACCTCACAAGTAAGCATGCAATTAATCAAAGTGTATGAAACTGTAAAACAGGTGACATTAATGAGGAATCAAGTTGGAATTGTCATATCAAAGAATAATCACCTATACAAATTCATTTCAACTAAAAGTTAACTGTATAAACTTCATGACCATCAGTTTGAGATTTGTTCTAGTAAAGGGTGCCATTATGTTATAAATATCATAAAATAACTCCAGAAATTACATATATTTCTAATACGAAATTGCAATCCTGCTATGCCGATCACAAAAGAGTATATGATCAAATCAATACAGACTCTCTCTGTCCAAGCAAATGCTGTCCAATCTCCGAATTCACGAAACGCATCAATCAAATGAAAGAAAATGTATTTGTCGACAATTGGTTTACATGTCTGAAGAGGACACTAATACGGAAGCATTACAAACATTGTCCTGAGTACGGCAGGGAGGAAATGTGATCCACAATCTATTTATTATTTCCCTGGAATGTGCTCTGAAATTTGCCAAGAAAAATGTTAAGTGATGTTTACTTATCATTTAAGCATCCCATATAAGATTTCGAACGTCTAATTTTTTATTAGAATGGCGTATGTGGACAATATAATTATACAGAGTTTAAACGAGAATGATCTTGAACAAATATATATATATATATATATATATATAGGAAAGAATATTAAAAAGTTTTGAGTTTAAAAATGTGTTTTTTTGACACTATTTGCTTATTTCTACTATTATATTTTATATTTCAGACCGCCATCGGTCCTTCATCAGAAACAATTTTTACAATAAACAAATAGTGTCAAAAAACACATTTTTAAACTCAAAACGTTTAAAATATTCTTTCCTATAAATATTAAGACAGTATACGTGGATCATCACTATGCTATATGTATATATATATATATATATTTATATTGGGAAGAGATGTTGGAAAACAGATATAACAGCTACGGTTCTTTTAGAAGCCAATTTTATCTATCTATCTATCGATCGATCTATCTATTTATTTATCTAAATTGCGTTCTACCTTTCCCAGAAAAAAATATCAGTAAGTCAGTTAAGTGCCATACATGATACACGCATTGGGCGATCAGGACTCGAAAGAGACATGGCTGACAGGGCAGAAACTTATCTCGAATTTGGTTGTCATTACTTTCTGCGGTAGACAGATTGCCAGCCAAAGCTATAAAACCCATAATGTACTGTTATTTAACCCATAACTGGAGGGAAGAGATGGACTAATACCTTTTCCAAGCATATTTGTGCGTAAGTGATTATAAGGAATTCGAACTCGGCCCCCCCGATTTGTCGTTCAGAGTCGATATCCACTGCAATACAACGCATATCCTGCACCACTAAAAAAGACATAATATGTAGTATCCATTTATATATTGTTTTATTTACACATTTAGATACTTACATATCGCATTCATTTATATCTGAAATACCTATCTACTTATCTGCATGTATGCCTGCCTATATGTCTATATGTATGCATTTATTATTAGTCGTTTCTTATAAGGAAACATTTTGAATTCATTGATCTAACAACGAATGCTTCGAATAAAAAAAATACATTCAGCAAGTATTCAGGATGTATAATTGATAAATATGAAAAAGAAAAAACAACAAAAAAACAAGTATTTAGGATGTAGAATTGCTAAATAATGAACATATGAAATATATCGGTGAATGCATCAATTACCACAGATTTAGTATAGGAGATAAAAAATTGCATATAAAATAGACTGCGCAAGGGGTAGTTTCGCCAGACAGCGCGAAACGCTACAAAACAAAAACATGCATACGAAATCTTGAATTTTGTCATTAAATAGCTATGGGACACAAAGATTTTAACATAGATGCCATGTATATGCCAAACTCTTTCAGAAATTTCTAAACTTTCAGCTATATTTATTAGATTTTCGGGATCAATAGTTAAATTTCTTTCCTGCAAAACGTGTAGTACTGAATGAGTACTTTCATACTTTTTTTATTATTGTATACTGCCACTACGTAATGACAAATAAAGAACTGTACCAGATAACAAACCCACATCTCTTGAAGACTTTCAAAAGAGCAACAACTAAAATGAATATTAGATGCAACACGATGAAGAAACAATGACTTAAAGCGTTTACTTTCCGCACTATTTGAAATAAAAGTTTATAAAAACAATATCCCGTCAATATGGAAAACAGAGATAAAAGCTTCAAGATTTGAAAATTCTATTTTCCATAAATATGTATAAAGAAGGAGCATTCATAGTTTGGTCAATGAATTTAAAATGTTTCCTTATAACAAATAATAAATATAAACTTATACACATATAGGCAGGCATAAAAGCAGATAAGAGATATTTCATTCAGATATAAATTATGAGATACGTAAGTATCTAAATATGTTAAAACAATAGTTATATAAATGGATACAACATGTTATGTCTTTTTAGTGTAGGCAATATTTCTTTTCTTAGAAAGGTAGAACGTGACTTAGACAGACAGATAGATAGATAGATAGATAGATAGATAGATAGATAGATAGATAGATAGATAGATTAGATGAACATCTTCATTACAATTAGAGTGATGGGAAAATACACATATAAACAAAATCAATACAAATAAACGACATGAGGTACATGTGCAAACACACACACATATACACGCCTATGATAGTGGTAATATTAGCCGTTTCCTTATAAGGTTATATTCAGTATCTATTGAGAAAGCCGTACTAATGTCGGTTAAAATTTATAAACAATTTTTAAGGTATTTTTCGGTAAAATTGGTTTCTTCTAAATCACCAGTAGCTGTTATATCTGTTTTCCAATATCTTTTTCTAATATATATATATATATATATATATATATATGTGTGTGTGTGCTGGGAGAGGAAGATGTGGAAATTCAACGAGCGAATACAGTTATAAATAAAATTAAGACACTTTTCAATATTGAAACGAAAATAAGTATAAATAATAGGTAGATAAATCGATATATATGAACAGACTGAGATAGATAGATAGATAGATAGATAGATAGATAGATAGATAGATAGATAGATATGAACAAACAAAATAGATAGATAGATAGATAGATAGATAGATAGATAGATAGATAGATAGATAGATAGATAGATATGAACAGACTGAGATAGATAAATATAAACAGACTGAGATAGATATGAACAGACTGAGATAGACAAACACGAACAGACTGAGATAGATATGAACAGACTGAGATAGACAAACACGAACAGACTGAGATAGATAGATATGAACAGACTGAGAGAGAGAGAGAGAGATATGAACAGACGGAGATAGATAGATATGAACAGACTGAGATAGATAGATAGATAGATAGATAGATAGATAGATAGATAGATAGATATGAACAGACTGAGATAGACAGATAGTTATAAACAGACCAGGATAGATAGATAGATAGATAGATAGATAGATAGATAGATAGATAGATAGATATGAGCAGACTGACATAGATAGATAGATAGATAGATAGATAGATAGATAGATATGAGCAGACTGACATAGATAGATAGATAGATAGATAGATAGATATGAGCAGACTGACATAGATAGATAGATAGATAGATAGATAGATATGAACAAACCGAAATAGATAGATAGATAGATAGATAGAGATAGAGAGAGAGAGAGAGAGAGAGAGACAGAGAGAGAGAGAGAGAAACAGAGAGATGGTAAAAATAAGATCAAACTGGAAAGAGTGATACAAAAAGTACACCTTCAAATAGAGATGGTGAAAATATAATGAAAACTTGTAGGGAGATAGAGAAATATATAGGAAAATGATAGATAAAAATTGCTCGTCTTTAGAAAAGGTGGATAAGTAGATACTGAAAAGACATGAATCAAATTCTATATAAAAATAATGCCAAATAGCAGTTGCATAACATCTAAAATGATCCGTTCCTTTGCCTCAGGAAGCAAAGTCTTTCTTCTCTACGCTGTAGTTCTTTAACTACGGAAGCCATCTTAGTTTCTCTATCTTATTTCCGCGGGAAAATCAGATGTACCCACCGTATTTACACACGGACAGCTATAATCACAAACATTTGTATGTACTAAGTCCACTAGACCTATATGCACTATCTGACATACACAAACATGGGCACTGTGTCGAATGCTTACCAATATAGAGATACACAGATGGTGAATAATGTTTAATGCAAAACATAAAAAAAGCAATAGGCTTTTTCTTCTTGTACGCCATTTCTCAGTTTCGGGAAGCCAACGACACATCTCCATCTTATTTCTCCTCTGTGACCCAAGGCCAAGAATTAGATACTCTCCTCTCTAACCAACAATTCGTATTTGGTTGACTCTCCGCAATTCTTTCGGTAAATGAGATGAAATAGAACAGAAATCAATCCCTCTTCTTATGGAAACTCTTCTCGCCACAGGTTATGTCAGTTTTAAGCCTCTGTCTTTTAGATGCATCAAGAAAGAAGATAAAAGAAAAACAAATGAACAGATGTCAATATTATTTAAATTTAGTGGTTCGTACATACTTTTTTTTTAATTTAACAGTCTGAAACCCATAGAATTCATAATTCAATGAACATTTTTAAATAGTTTATATTTAAAATGTTCTTGCCAATATTTATGAGACGTGCTAGTATTTTCAGTATTTACATTATTCAAACTATTGTCCAGATATTTATGGCCATTTGTACGACAGTTCGGCCGTTGTATGCCCCGGCCTTCTTCAGGTGCTAGTAATTTCGACAGAAACCTTTATTACATTAACTGGAGTATATAATCTCTATCCCGTTTGTAAAATCTCTTTTGGTATTCATGTGTTATCTCCCTCTAACCCTGTAAGTTACTTGTACACTACTGTTGTAGCCTGATATTGAACTCACAACACTTTGGGTCAAGTCACAAGAACTAACCAATATCTATATCCACTGGGCCATGCGTACTTAAGGATGAGGATAACAGTCCGAATATTGTAAATTAAAAAGTCTTATGTTAAAGGTAGATATGATGATAGTTGTATTAGCGAAGATACATGGCACCGCAGAAGTTACCTCGGAATAGTACAACATAGAAAAGAATAGTACCAGTTGTAACAGTAGCACTGGTACTATTCTTTTTTTCAATTTCAACATTTTATATTTCAGTTTCCAGGTCATTATATTTTGATAGTTGTTCAAATTCCTTGGTTACGATCCGCTGGACAAGCCATATCAATTAATAGTCAATTTATTTCTTTCTGGGTTTTGACAATAATGTTCGGTCTATTTGTTTCAGTTTTTCTGTTTGTGTTAATAGTGTAATCCCATAAAATGTTGACATATTCTTCTTATGTAATCGGTACTGGGTGATGTTCATAACAATATATTTTACATATTTTTCAATGTTTTTGCACATTGTCTGGTAAAAATATTGCCCAAATATATCGTGAAGATTTTCATATTCATTTGGAGCAAGTACAGAACAACCTGAGATTATATTGTCTATCAATTTCTGTTATTTGTCACAACCTGCATTTTCGATTTGCATTATTATGTATGATATTTGCCTGAATGTATGTAGTTAAAAAACTGGTCTTGCTCTGCAAGAATAAAGCCTTCACTTTCAGACTTTAATCCAGATGCTTTTACACATCGATGAGTATTAATTTATACAAATAATTCTGTTCTGAGAATTCAGTTCAGCTCTTGATATCAGTCGTACGCTTCTATAGTACTCCTTAAGCACTATTTATTTCATTTTCTCATGATAAATGATTTACACTAATTTACACCCTGGTACTTTTAAGCTTCTTTTTGCTCTAAATATTTTATTGTTACAGCAGGTTCTAAGCTAAGAGTGGATATTTGTTGTAGCGATTCTCGTAAAATTGTGGCTTCAGCACATTTATCCAAATTTAATTTCCTTTCTAAACTCATGACTAAATCATTTTATTGTTTCGAGAAATCCTTCCATCTCATTGTCATTCATAACATGCAACTTTATGTCATACATGTAAAATACATGGCTAATTTTTTAGGTATTATATAACATTATTTCGTACTGGTAAGTTGACTGATTAATGTATTAGCGATATGCAAAATAGTAAGATAGACAAAGAGTCAACTTGAAATATTCCGCTGTTAATGTGTATTTCACCAGACTTATAGGTTCCATTCATATGATTGAGGTTAATATTGTCTTCCATATCGACATTCTTTGATGAAATTGATGACAACGGGTGATACTATATATATATATATATATATATATATATAAAGACCTTAAGTTCCAAGAATGTCTTACACTTTTTATTGTCTTACGATAATCTATCCAGGCACTATTAAAAATTTTCTTTGCATTGATGCAGTTTTCCAAGAACAAATTATTAATAAATAATTAGTCTTTACATCAGAACGACCCAAGTTTATACAATTTTTTTTTGTTTAAGCAGCAGTATGTCATTACTTTTCAAGAAGACATAGGTCTGTTTGTCAAAATATATGTCAATGTTTTTTTTAAATTTTCTGAACACATGTAATTTTTCAGTAGTTTTTTCAAGATATTTGTGTCAGTATTATTGGGTGCAAGAAAAGTAATTCCTTTGGTTAGTCATGCCGGAATTTTAGTAGAAGCCTTACCTATTTTTTGAAGGTTTTGGCTAGTTGTTTGTGCGCTGTATATGAAAAATATAGCCAATAGTTAGGCATTTCATCTATTTCAGAAGATTTCATGTTGAGTGCTTTTTAGTGGCACATTTAACATCCTCTTCTGCGATGTCAACCCGTGTTTATAGTCTATCTACTTTTGTTTTTAACTTTCAATTAAATTTATATTTTTAAATAGTTTTTGTTTTGAAAGTTTTTTAGAAAATAGACAAACGCTCAGCTGACGCCCATTTGCGCGTGTCCTGTGATAGCTTTAAAGAACATTTCTTTTCAAAAACACTAATTAACACAAAAATTAAGTTTATGCTAAACATGAAGACAAAATTAAAACATCAGCAAGATATCTTCTTTGAAAATGGCCAGCAAACTGGCTGAAAGCGCTTGAAAAGTCGAAAACTATACAAGATTTTTAATTTCTTTATCTCATGCAAAATGAAAAAATAATAAGAATATCAGAAAAATTAAATAAAAATTTTACTTGTTAAAAATATTACTTGTTAGTCGTTGTTAAATGAAAGCTTGTTGCTCAAATATTGGGCGCGTTTAATGATAATATATGCGCTAAAATGTCTGTCTCCTTACACCGAACGCCCTATGGCCCAAAAGTAGAATCACCGACTGACGCCAATTCGGTCGATTTTTAATCCTGGCTTACAGGGCAATCGGAGTCTAACCGTACTGATGAGCTATGATACAGCGAAACAGATCTGTCTGCGGGCGACAATATATATATATATATAACGAATGATTCATTTGTGGATAGATTTGTCAGGGTCAGTCAGTTATGTGCCATATGTGATAAAAACCTTGGGTGATCATGTCTCGCAAGAGACATGACTGACAGGGCAGAAGATTATACCGCAGTAAGTAGCCATTGCTTTCTTCAGTAGAATGTTTGGCGACCAAGGCTATAGGATCTGATCTGTCCTGTTATTTAACCTATAGCTGGAGTGAATAGACGGATTGATACCTTTCCCAAGGCTATTTGTGCGTATATGAATGCATAGCATTCAATTGTAATTCGAACTCTGCAACCCGATTTGTCGCTTCGAGTCGATATCTACCGCACCACAACGCATTTTTTAAGCATACACTTCTAATATGTTTCAGATAAATAAACGCATCAATTTTCGATAATATACATGTTTCAGGTGGGTTTCATAAATTTTTGTAATAGTCATCAAAAACATGCAAGTCCCCACCACGCACACCCACACAACAACAACAACAACAACAACAACAACAATATATATATATATATATATATATATATATATATATATATATATATATTACATCCTGGTGCGATTGATAAAGTGCTCTCTAAATTAAATGAAAATAACATTGATAACTTATTTTAAAAAATACATAACATACACAAACATTTTGGAACATTAAAAAGTAAATTCATTCAATAAAATTGTAATTGGCTTCAGCCAAATTATCCAGTCGACTTCGGATCCTCTTTAAAATCTTCTGGACAGTCCCCTTGATTAAGTTGGGGAATGCTGCTATAATCCTTGCCTTCAATTCATCTTTGGTGTCACAAAATAATTTTGCTGAGGCCCTTTAACAATAATTTAAGGACTTACAGTCTGGGAATTTCTGTGGCCAGATCTAAGTTTGATATGGTCACAGAAATTTTCTGACACACAGAACTTAGCTGTTCTGCTTGTGTGACGTGGTGGAGAACCATTTTACCAAGCATAATGTCTTCAAATTGCCACTCTCCTAAACTAGGAAAGTACTCTCTTCTCAAGAAATATGATGAAGGCATTCGAGTTGAGTCTGAAACTAATTGATAAAATGAATGGAAGCCATAACTATTGATCCGAAAATAACCTTCGTATTCACCATTAGACTCATCCAACCCTTTCTGGATCATGTCTACTGTCTCAGATTGACACTCAAACACTCCGAAATGTTATTGGGGTTTCTGCGCGAATAATAAGCACTATCACATATTTTATATTTTTAAATATATGGCAGAGTTAATTGCGTCATGGTGATCTTTTTATCACAGACGTTGCTCAACTGACCCCTCTACACTTTGCAACCAACAAAAAAAACAAAAAAAACACGCATCTGTAATACTAAAAAAATTAAAATCGCGACAATTTACCGGTAACATACACTCCCTCTCTCTCTCACTCTCTTTGTATCTCTCTCTCTCTCTTTCTGTATATATATATATATATATATACGATTTTTTCAAAATATTTATATGTATGATTATTGTCCATGTACATGATTATGCAACGCATTATTCTTTAAAAGACAATTTTCTTAACCTGAATGATGACTCCTCCATATGATAAGGGCATTTCATCAGTTATATCAATCATCATTTACGTCGAAAAGTTTAGAAACTAGACTAATTTATCTTGATAGTAATTCATACTCTGTATTAAACTTCCCAATATTAAAATGTCACAATAGTATGATTTATAAATTCAATGATTTTTTTTCAAAATTAATTCTCTTTGCAAATGATTATCATCGCTTAAAAAACTAAAAGCATTTCCTTGTAAAATGAATAGGACTCATCAATCAAATAATGCTTAATAACATTTCCGGCGTTCTCTTTTCTTCAAGTAACATTGATGTCACTTGGCAATCTTATATTTTGTGATTGATTACTAAAAAAAGGGATACATGTTCGTCTTGGCTTTTGAATAACTCGCCTTTATTTATATCGATCTTTTACATCAGATTCTAAAGATGGTATCTTATGGAAATGAGGTTTTCCGAAAATGTATGCTAGTCTCTTTTTTTTAAACTGCACTCAAAATTATCAGAAAAATATATATTAACGAACGTTTCAACTTAAATCATTAGGATCATTAATAAGGTAGTCAATGTTATTACACAAAAAATACATATATACTTGAAGTTTTGAAAAAAAATGAACTTTCTTGCCGGTCTTAACTAATTAAGCTATTATTACTGTTGTGAATTCCGGGTGAGGAACCGCACAAAATAATGTACAAAACAAATATTTGTGATAAAAAATAACTTATATTAAACGTAAAGATACAACTTGAACGCAGGTTAGTAATCCAGGAATACGATTAGTAAGGAATATATATATATATATATATATATATATATATATATATATATATATATATATAGATATAGATATAGATATATAGATATATACAAGACTTTGAAGTGAAGGCGTGCTAGAATTATTTTGTCCCCGTCGGGACTAATGGGTGCTGTGTAATACTATTTTGACTGAGTGGAGCTCAGAGCTACTATGACTACTGATGTGGTATTCTTTGTTAAACTTCGGTATCGTTCGGTATCTTACGGTAACCTACGGATTTCCCACGGATCTCACTATCTCAGGAATATATATATACTCAAGTTGCGTCCATTATCATATAAAAAGCGGGATATCCCACAACAATTACGTAATCATTACTTTCAGAGAATTTATAGCATATGCTGTCGTGATAGAGTTAGCATTCTGATAAGTAATAGAAAATGTTTCTTTCATATTCTTTTCCAGATTATTATGGAATTATTGATGAGTGTCTTTTCCAAGAAGATTGGAAGTAAAAAGAAACAGAATCGAACAAGAATTGAACTCCGCACACCAAATTATCTTAGCGGGTTATAATTAGTCACCTATAAATAATACTGGATATTTATAAACGGATATTTTTTATAAAACTGTAATAAATAACGGATTAAAAACAAATAGAAAAGGATCTCTAAAGAGTGGTAAAAATGGGCAGGAAATATCTTTGAACTTTAACGGCGACAAAAATGAAACTGCTTTCATTTGACCACCATTGAACATTTTTTCGTCTGCCATTAGCGCTGCCGACACTAGATTGCTAGAGAGAAATACACTTCGCCATCTTGGTTTCAAAATTTCAACTAACTTTAAATAGAACGACTACATCGAATCAAAAACTGAGATGAATGCTAGAACAGTTTGGTCACTGGGTCGTAGCGCTGATTATTTCTCGCCTGAATCCATCTAGCATATTTGCAATTGTACCATTCGTCCGTGCATTAAATATTGCTGCCATGTCTGGTGTTCCTGCTATCATCTCGAGGTTCCAGACAAAATGAAAAACGGCATCTATAATATAATCGATCCTGACCTGGCCTCTAGACATCAGTCACATTTTCACAAGTGTGCTGTAGCTGCCTTCTGTCTTTACTTTGGCAACTGTTCTGACGAAATTTTATCTGACTACATGAATTGAAAAGTGCTCCTAACATATAAATGCCACCCGTTTACAGTTGAAATAGCTAAATGCAACTGCCACTTATGCCACAACAGCTTTTCTCTCATTCTGTGGAAATCCTTTCTGCTTAATTCATTTCCTGATCACTACGGTCATAAAAGTGTAAATGTATCGTCAATCGTCATTTTCTGTCTTCTTGAATCCAGTTATTTTTTCCCTAAACTCCCTCATCTTAATCTTCTCTTTCAATTTCATTCTCTATAACTCCTGCATACTAGCTGCATAACTGCCTTACTTGTGGTAAGTCGATTAAAAAACATATATTGGATTTGTAAAAGACATGGTTATCAACCTATGCAAGGCAGTGAAGTCACTAAACCACAAAGTATCATAGGGTGTGAAAAAATTAACCATTAGCTGTAAGAGAAATGAGTAATAGCGTTGGCAGAAAATAATGAATGACATTTTATTTATATTTTTTGCGGATTAATGTTCGCTAGAATGTAAGGATGCGGAAGGGAGTTCCACAAAAGAAAAGTGCGAGAAGAAAAAATTTAGAATTTATGGATACATCTAGCTGGTTGAACTTTCACTTGATGCGTTATCGACACCACTCTAATACTGCACTTAAATTCGTAAAGTGTACGTACCTTATCAAAAAGCTCGTCTGAACAATTACAATGAACATAATTATAGAAAAGGGACAGGGAGGCTAAAATTAAGTTGAACCCAGATCAGGACCAATAGTATTTCAGGTTTTATATTAATGTTTTAAACATTAGTTCTCATTGCACCTTTTTCTCAGTGTATATATTCTATTGTTCTAAGATTTTTAATCTTGCGACAAGACCAATCAGAGAGCTTAATTCATTGGGATGTCTCAGTATTTAACTGTAATTGATCCGAAAATGCATAATGAAATGCATTAAGAAATATATCTTTTTAAAAATATTTTCGATATTTTAAATATTATTTATGGGATTTCTTAATATTACACTAGAAAATCATTCGCCTTAATGGTCATTAGAAAGTAATATTATTGTTCATATATTAAAAGCCATTAACGAAGAATGACATAAAGTACAGTTATTATATATATATATATATATATATATATATATATATATATATATATATATATAAAGATATTTAAATATATCATTACTTATTAATCTAGATGTATTTGTTATGTGTTATATGCAGGAGTAAAGGTCTGGTTCTTCTTTTAAGTCTGTATCTTTCTTCCTGGTTACCCACTAACGGTCCGTCTTCTACCACCGTCCGTGTTCCTCCTGCTCGCAGTCAAATTGAGGCTCTATTTTTCTTTCTCGTGCCGTCCATGATTTTCGTTTGCGTTAGCCTCCTTTTCGGCTCTCATGCGCACGCGCACAGTCATTTTTGTGTCTGTCGCCATGATGTTTGTTTCGTCAAACTTTTACTTATATCGAGGGAACATGTCTCCGTGAACCTCTTTTTTTGTCAGGTCTAGTCTCTTCTTTCGCCATACTAGAAAATATGAAACCGAAATAAATAACTATGCAATTATATATCCAGTTATCTCACTTAAGAATTAGTTGTAGTTTAAATACGTTTAATTCGTTTCCAGTCTAATTGTTCAAACGAAATGAATATTTGTGTCTTTAATCTTCTTCTTCTATGTGTCCTATCCCTTCAGGACGTAGGCGATCATCGTTCTCCACGTCTCCCTATCCCTTGTGTCTCTTAGTATGTTTGTTCCAGTTGCTCCTGTCAACCCCCGTTCCGTCAACCACCTGATCAGGCCCTGCAAATATGTTTTCCGCTGCCTTCCTCTGTCTCTCGTTCCTTCTATCTGACCAGTCAGTATCAGGTTCTCCAGGTTCTCGTTCCTCATTGCCTGTCCCAGGAACTTCAGTTGTCTCTTCCTGATGCTCAGTTCACGATATCGACAGCATCCTTCTGTAGAACCACATTTTCGCTGCTTCCAGTTTTGTCCTCATTTTCGATGATATTGTCCAGCATTTACTGCCGTATTGAAGAACTGACATCACGTAGCAGTTCAGCACTCTTTTCTTTGTTTCTAGTGAGATTTTCCTGTGTTAGGCCTTTGCTCAGCTTCTGGAACGCGTCCTTTGCCATGCCAATTCGCCTTCTGATCTCCGTGTCGCACTTTCCATTTCCTGTTAGAACACTTCCTAGGTATTTAAATTTTTGTACTTGCTTGATTCTGGTATCCCCCACCTGTATTTGGCATTTTGGGTTGTACCTTTTGCTGATGACCATGCATTCAGTTTTCTTAAAATTTATTTGTAGTCCCTGTTTTTAATACATAAATACAAAGCAGGGTTGAGTTCTGTGGCCAGAGCATTTCTTTCACTTTTTTATATGTACATCTCATCATTCTTAAGGCTTTCAAAAAACATCATATATATTAACATAACAGAGGGGCGCAAGATTAATAGACTTAGCAGAAATACCTGCCACATATACATCCCAGGAATCCCTCTCATATAACAGGAAGATATTAGCTCGATGAAGACACCATTGTCAGAAATCTCTTGCTATATTTGTGGGAGGTCTATTTAGAAGGTGTATAGGATGCGATAATTTTAATTTTGCGCATGTGCTTTGTTTGCTTATTAATTTGCCAACTGCACTGCATAGTAGATTCAGTAGTGCACCGACTGTGAAAATAAAAAAAAGATCACCATGACGCCACTGACTCAGCCAGGAAAGTCACTGGTGCCTCCTCAACAGGTGTTTACTCGTGCAACCAGACTGGCAACTGGGTCCCACTCATTCACAGTCAGGTTAGCCAAATGCAGACGACAATTCTACTCCTGCAGCTTCTTCTCTCGCACTTCCCGCCTGTGGAACTTGCTCCCATATTATTGCTTTCCTAACGGCTACAACCTCCAGAAATTTAAATGCAGTGCCAATACTGATCTATTAACCACTGGATTCTAGCTCACCCCCACCCCCGTATAACCCTCCATTTCTCTCCACCTATGTATCTGTCATCGCACCTGCATTCTCAGCTTTCTATTGCTCCTTTCTTACTAGTTTGTACTCCTCACTCTTTTCTAATTAATCTTTTTACAGTTATGTAGCCCCCCCCCCCGCTCATCAGTGGCATTTCTGCCTTGCTCGGGGTGAAATGATTAAAACAAAATCCAGCCAGATGCTTTAATAAGAACATATCAAAGACTTATATGATTTATAATGGTGTTTAGAGCTATCACCAGCAATGACGACGTTATATTTCCATTTACCTTCCCGGAAAGCCTCATACTCAACATGGATGCATACATTAAATCACTCGAGGAGATAGAACTGTCCTGGGTGAAACGGTTGGCAGCTGGATGTAAATATATCTGGAAACAGGACTCTGCCTATGTGACACAAGCAGGTGAACTCAGCCATGGTTGTCAGACAATTTCTTCGACCATAACCCTTTTACATCTGGCCAACTAACTTCCTAGTCAGCCATGCTCTTAATTATTTTGTGTTAAGCGCAGTCGAACGAGAGATCAACTAAACTCTTTGTAACATTAAAAATGAATTGATATCTAGGATTATGGCAGCATTCATGAACTTAAACAGGGAGATCGTCCAGAAGTGTTTCATAAGTTTCCGTTTTAGGCAGTGGTCGAAGCCAATGACGATTATATCGAAAAATATTATTCTTATTATTTCAAAATACTTTTGTGTAGTTTTGTTAAATATATATGTAAAAATGTCATGTCAGTGATATATTCATTTGTGCAGAATTTAAACGAAAATCTATCCACATCATCTTGTATGTGTCGGTATTTTTGACGCATCCTGTTTATTAATGATATTTTATTTAAGATCAGGTTCGAAATATAGTATGCTAAATTGACGGATACATTAAGTTGAAATCCTATTTTGAATAAAATCGCCGAACTTAAGCTACGTCGAACATTGTCATTACCTTGAGAGATGACTACTTGCAAATACCAGTTGTTGTAATGTTGGTAATGTAGCGGATACCAGCCTGGAGTAGATGGGTTGTTTATATTAATTTACACGAGGAAAAGGAATGAATAGACATAAAGCAAACAAGTCATTCATTGTCGATAAGTAGAAGAAGTTCTATCTGTTTTGTACATTTGACGAAAAATAATTGAAAGAAATGTGGACAGATAAGTAACAATATTGTATCTGTTGAGAGGATTGATAAAAGTATTAATAAAAATATTTTTTGTAAAACATGATATAATGATAAAAAAATATTTCTAAGTGAAGCCAACGGTTAAAGAAAGTGTGAGAATTTGATCACAATAATGAAAGAAGAGAGTAAACGACAAAACAACGAACAGATCCACTTATGGACTGAAAGCTAAACGTGGAGGAGTACGCAGATTGTATATCAGATATGTGACTGATAGCGGAAAATAAATAAATATGCAGGTTGGCTAAATGTAGGCATACACGTCTCCCTTCAACAGTGCAACATTCGTCGAACCTCTCCAGAAGACAATGACACTCAGCACGACACAAATACAGATATGCAGTAATTTCAATAAATACTATTTCAATTCATCAACTTGGATTTCTCTGACAAATATTGTTCCTTACTACACATAACAAGAAATGAAATTTAATGATGTTAAGTCAGGTGAACGTAGTAACCCTTCGATGCTCCCCTTTCTTTAGAATAAACGCTGTTGAAATATTTAGTTGTAATCCATTACTGCCAAATCATAAGGAGTAAATGCTTTATTTGTTGAAAAAAACACTTCTGAGCTGTGATCTAAAACTTAAAACATATAGTGAAGCAACTCTAAGTACACTTTTAATCTAATCTCTGAGTAGGGAAACAGTGATGTAGATCTCAACAAAGAATTTCTGAACAAGATAACGTACGTGGCAGGTATTCGCTAATTCCACGCTTACAAATGCATTACAAAATATGTTAACCACCATATTTACCGGACTTTAATCCCTGAGTTTCTGAGGCATTTTCAACATTGTTAAAAAGAAATCTATTAGCAAACATTAACCCGGCATTCAGCAAGCAACACATGACTACATTAATAAAAGTTATTACAGAAAATGATTCCGAAGAATGTCTCTAGCAATGACATCATAATGTGACGACATTTATCGATTCATATAATTTATATGTGAAGGTTAATACCAGCCAATAATGGATAGGTGATAAAGCTGCTTTTGCAAGGAAAATTTGGATATGTTTCTATTCGCATATTCACAATTTAACCCGGTTTAATATAGAGTAATCGGAAAAGGGATGTGGTGCAGTGTGTACCGACGCGGAACGACAAATCGGGGTACCGAGTTCGAATTCCAGTTGAATTTTCTTTCATCCACTTACGCACAAATACCTTTGCGAAAGTTATTAAACCGTCTCTCCCCTACAGTTATGGGTTAAATAACAGGACAGATTGGGTTCTTTAGCCTTGGCTGGCAAACAGTCTACTGCAGAAAGCCTACTGCGGGATAATCTTCAAGTCAGTCATGTCTCGAAAGAGACATGATCGCCCAAAGATGTATCTTGTATGTCACTTAACTGACTGACTGAATCTGAAAAAGATTATTGGGAGTAAACTGTCTTGATAAGGACAGAAAAGCTATTCCGAAATAACACAAAATACGAAAAGCAATCCAGATATGGATGCATCTTCTCATGGAATTTTTTTTAACATTAACAGCGAGGACCCCTTAAATGTATTTATTTCTGACGAACATAATAACAACAACAACATAAGATATGGAGATGAAACCATGGAGATGAAACCATGGAGATGAAACCATGCTGATGAAAAGCAGAGTAAAATTGGAAAAATTTCCAGATAAGGTAGTAAATGAAAATGGAAATAATTATAAGTTGAAAAAGATACAACCCAAAATGCAAATTACAAAGTGGAAACATCAAAATTAAGCAAGTAAATGAGTTTAGTTGCCTAGAATGTGAAGCTATTGTTGCATGTTCTTTCTGAGTATATAACTGAATCATAATTGACAGCAAAAAAGCTCTTCTTTCAATTCAGTGTGAATAAGCTCGAACCGAATTTTTATTATCTTTTCTCAAGATAAAATGACGAAATAAACTGGAATTGAAATGCCTTGCTTTTTCAGAATTGATAAAATCTAAGAACTTTTTCACCGTTAAAATAGACAGACATCAACACGTATATATAAAATATACCGTTATTTTTCTTCGCTTTTCTTTAGTGACTTGGCCGTATTTTAGAGTCAGATATGGTAGGATCTGACACACACGCTTACGAAGAGACAGTTAGCCCGTTTGATGGCCTTTCTGTATTCTCTAGCTGCTGTCTTCAGAACTCTTGACACAACACTGTAAAAACTGACTGTGACAGCTGACCTCACGTAAATAGTTGTCCTCATGTTGACGACACCTATCATGTTGCACTTCCGGTACATTACGTTCAACCTCGGGTGCTGACATTTCTCTGATCTCTGTTTGTAAAAAGAAAATCTGCCTCTGTCTGCTGTATTTAACACCCAGCGCCATCTCCCTGCGTCGCCCAGCGCAAAATACACTTCTTGGCGAAATTTCACATCAACCCAACGAGTATGCAACAATATCCGATGTCAAAAAATGTAATACAGAAATCTGAAGGTGTTTTGGTAAGTGGGAAATATATTTTAAATGCTAAATATAGTATTATGAAACAGACAATTATTGTCCGAAATAAATAAAGTTATATAATGTGCAATGTAATATTATTTCGCCTATGTGAGAGTGAACTCTGAAGAACTTTCTTTCAGATAAAGAGAAGAACTGGGGCCAAAGATTTGGTTCTGCAGACTTATGCTAAGAATACTATGTACCAAATATGTGTGAAACGAGGAATTTTAAAGAATATTAAAATAGAAAGAATATTCCCTACAAGTAGACATTTGAATTAGACATTTTGTAATACGAAAAATAAATAGCTGAAAAATTAAAAAGATCCTGGAAATGTTATAATCAAGATCTATGTAGTGTAATTAGCTGGGATAAAATAAATGTAATTGGCAGAAATACGAAGCAAATAAAGTTGACAATGTTTGCAGTAAACAATAAGAGAATGAAAAAGACATTATAGGTTAATAATAATACAAGGCAGGAAATATACGTAATGACAAATACAAGGAATAATGAAAAAATCGCAGTAAGAGAAAACATTCAAAAACAAAGAATGGTGTTAAGAAATGACGGAATACAGGCAAAGATCGAAGCGTCCTGGCTTCAAGACAAAAAGAAAACATAACTAAATCAGATTGTAACCAAAAATTTTCCCCTAAAGAAACGTTCAGTAAGATACAAAATAAGCTTATGTAGACAAATATCAGAGTAGTAAGTGGAAAGGATTGTAAACAAACAAAAACAAATAATAATTAGGCTTACGAAGGATCGAAGCTGTAAAGAGTGTTTGTTACACCTTATTACAATGTAACAGTCGCATACAAAATAATATATGTGTGTAATTACAAGGTATTCTCAACTCAGCCGTAACTTCTACTCCAACAGTTTCTTTCCTCGCACTTCCCGACTGTGGAATTCTCTTCCAAACGATTGCTTCCCCGACGGCTACAATCTCCAGGAGTTTAAATGTAAGGTCAAAACACACCTCCTAACACACTAACCTGCTCACATTCTATCAAGCACTCTTCCCATCTGCCCGACCCTCATCCTCGCTATCCTTACTCATCTGTCACCTTTCTCCTGACATTCCCTATGTCTATCCACTCCTTCTCTTTACCTTCCCCTATGTAGCCCCATGCGCAATAGTGGCAGTTGAATGCCTTGCTTGGGGTGAGATGATCAAAAAAAAAAAAGTTACGAGAATATAATATTAAGAAAGTTAAAAGCATAAAAATTAGACATTAGAATTTATTTATATTCATATTTCTGAGTTACTTTTCAGCATAATATATTTTGTATGCATAAATGGATTTCAGTTTTTTGCACGAAATTAAATTTTACTTGCTGTTATTCATATGTTATCACATCTCACTGTTCGCTAATATCTTTCAAATATTGATTAGATATTAAATATCTATGCGTCTCTTTTATGGTGACATTATTTCTTTCTCTGTTTATTAGAACGAAAGATCAATAATAAAAAACAAAGAATAATTCCAAAGATAGAATACAAGAACAAAATGAATCGCAACGAATTATTAACATCTCAAGGTTAAGAAAATGGAATTAATCCAAAAGATTTGTGTAACTTTTTAAAATATTAACCCATTGATCAAATAGAAATGTCTTTGATTGCTGGATTTTATTTCATTATTTCTTATCAGAAATATCTGATATGGATGTTATATATTTTCACATAATGAACTTATTTTTCTTTTCTGCTTTTACATCTCTATGAAAGCAAAGAACAACTTCCACATAGGCATTTCCTTTTGAACCCTCATATTTTTCTCGTTTCAGTATGGCATAAAATGACTGTCTTTTATTTGGAAGTTGTTCATAACATTAAACTAAGTATTAGTGTAACAATACCTTGTTCCCTAACGTAAAAATATAATAGGAGATACAATAAGAATAAATGTATGACTGATTTTATCTGTCAATCGAATTAACACAATGTGATGGTTAACTATTAAGCATATACACTAAACACTTAATTCACACTTTTACCGGTTTAGACCTACTTTCCCGTTTTAAACTGCCTCATATCATTTTGTGGGTTCCCCGAATTTTTTGAAAGAACATTTTAATTGAAAAACTCTGACATCATTTGGGTCCATGCAGTCATTATGGGATTTCACAAAACTTCTATGTCGTTAGGTTTTACACCCAGGATTGGCTGTACACTTAGAAGTTTATTTTGAAATACTTTCATATAGGCCAACTGGCATCAAGGATTATGCTGGTTTTCAAGTCACTTAAAATACTATTCGTTCTATGCTTTGGTTGTATTACTGAAAGGTATTCCAACCTACTGCGGGGATATCTGCTTTTCGTGACATAATCGTCTAAGTATTTATCATATACAGAAATTAACAGACTGACTGCGCTTACGCTAAGAAAGAGTTTGTAATTAAAGTCTGTTATTTTTAACGCGTAATATTTGATGAACAAGAAAATCCATCAGCATTCGGCAATCAGTAATCTGTTTCTATTACTAATCCGGTAGTAATTCCGACGAGAGAAATTTGAAATTAAACTAATCACCGCACTATTATCGTTTGTTGGCGCTAGCTGCAGTATCAGTATTTCTGATGATATCTGACCCTAGTCTTAGATCCAATATATGCCGAAACTATTTCTCCTTGTGTGAAACCCATATACAATACGTTGCCAATAGCATGTTTGTTAGAATTTCTGAAATAAAACTTGACAGAGGCCTGGCCGTGCTAAGCTTGTTTAATATCTACATTATACTTGTGCCAGTGGCAACAGTTTCTGTGGGAATCAAAAAGTTTTAAATATTATTATAACAAACTTTTAATTAAAAAATAATTTAATTCGCATTTAGTTTTTATTTTTCACTTGATAATATGTACTCATGTTAATAATATCTTAAAAGTCGGATTAAGTGGCTAGACGTTGGACATAGTATCAATAATACAGCAGTTAAATGTCGGGTGCCCCTGCTGCTCTCCTTGGGCTTCTTGACAAAATACAAAGGAGGATCTGTAACGTAGTTGATACTGACTTGGCAGACCGGCTTCAACCACTCTCGCACCGGCGTGATGTGGCTTTCCTGTGACTCTTCTACAAGTACTTTCATGGCTTCTGCTCCGATGAAATTAGATCTCTGGTGCCGCCTAAGCATGAATTTACACGAGATACTAGATTAGCAACTAGGTCCCATACTTTTACAGTTAAACAAATAAGATGTAACCGTAAATTCTACTCCAACAGCTTCTTTTCTCGTGCTTCCTGCCTGTGGAACTCCCTTCCACAAGTCTGCTTTCCCGACAGCTACAATCTCCAGGTGATTAAATGTAGGGTCAATAGACACCTCCTATCACACTAATTCCCAATTATTCTCAGAACACTCTCATCTACTCAACCCTCATTCTCTGTATCCTTACCAGCCTATCACCCACCCTCTGACATTTCCTATATTTAATCATCCTTTCTCCACTCTATGTAGCCCCCTGCGCAGTAGTGGCAGTGACATGCCTTGCTCGGGGTGAATCGCTTATAAAAAAAAATCCAGTGGTCTACAGGCGTGTTAATGATGGTCAATATGGGCGCCATAATTGAAACTGTTGATTATGTCCTGTTATTGCGGTTCGCTTCCATATCAAGTGGAAAATGTTCTCGTATTGTTACTGAAGTTAAGAAACATCGAGTCTGGTCAGTACGTAGATGGGTGATTCCTTAGGAATACCAGTAACTCAGATGTTTTATTGGTGTAATATATAATTGCTCAGAATTATTAACTGAAAGACGAGTTTCATTTCTTGTTGGGTTTGTTATATTCACTTATACTTAAATACCGGTGAAAAAGGTATGAATCTACATCTTCTCCACTACTTATGAGTAGACCTTTATCCATAACACCATTACTATTTAAAAAACATTAAAATGTAAATACGTTTTTGTGGTTATAAATGACCTGCAAAGGTTGATTAACGGTAGAAACTGAATCACTCGATGAATTAATCAATCGCTACCATTACCTGTGATCTGTGATCATAATGCAGCAACAGTAAATACTTTAATCATGGGAGATCTAGGTAATGTAATAGCTTCACGTTTAGCTAATCAATTTTGGTCTAGCTTAAAAAAATTAATGTCTCATTGATATTTAAAATTAAGATTAAGACGTATGATGTGGCTTTAAATATTATGGAATTTTATAAACAATGACGTTGAACTAAAAAAAAATCAACTCCACTACTTAATAACAATATTACAATATTCAAGCCAAATAAATTGTATAATTATTTCATTTTCGTATGATTTATTGCAGTATGGGTAATTCCATCTGAATTAACATTTCAATTTTGTTTTCAAAGAATTTATAAGACTGGGGGATTGAATAAGATATCAGAATTGGTTACTGTATAAAATCGAATGATACCAATGTCATGACTCTATAATACCAAATAATTCAGGAATCATGACTTTATTAAATAAAATAGTACCGAAGTGAGGAATGTGCACAATCAAAAAAAATTGGAGTGATGACTATATAAAATCAAATAATACTGAAGTGAGAAATGTATAATATCAAATAATATTTAAAGAAATGTTATTCGTGTTTTGTTTTGCACAAACACATAATTTATCACTCCTTCTACTAAGTAAGAGTTAAGCACAGGATAAAATGGTATCTGTACCCTTTAAAGCAACAACCTTATTAGAAGAAAAACCCTGAATTCAAAAACGGCCTTCAGAGCGATAGACTTTGTCTTATTTTACCCTAGGAACCTCATTGCTACTACAGCACATATGGTATCACTGAGAACTTGTTGGCTTACGGGACTAGTGATGTGGCAAATACCCGCTATCCCAAAAATATCTATACAAATGAATAATTCCATGCAACTATAACTGAAGTAATTACGCCATTCTAATATATCATCTGGAGATACATATATGAAGAGCTTTATTTTTCTTCTATAAAGCATAACCGAAATTCTTCGTGATGTGCACTAGAAATTTCAACTATCTGTTTCTGATATTAAGTCTCCTCACATTCTATATTCTCTAAAATCTCTACGTTGCTCACATATTCGGCCTATTGTATTCGCAGAATCGTTTTCCAAAGCCACAATTCTGTTGATTCCAGGATCTTCTTCGGCTCTTAGAATGTAGTCCAGTATTTGCTGTGGTATAAAATGTGCTGATATTATATAACAGTTTGATACTGCTTTATGTGCGTCAACCGATCATTTTCGTCTGTATTCAGAATATAGAAGTTTTCTAGTGATCAGCAAAGTGGAGGAACAAGCGCCAGAACTAAAAGCACGATACCAGCTTTAGATCAAACTGGCCAAATTCGTGTGGAGATGGCAACTATGTGTTTAATACAGTTAACCCACTCGACGCCATCTTGCAGGCTAACGCCCCGTTCGTGCCTCACGAATAACACGACAGTTAGAGAAATAAATATGATTTAAGAAATAAATAGAATATTTTTACACCTCTGTATTTGTGAAAATGTTGGACAATTAATTAAAAAAGTGGCGACGGATAGATTACCCACAAGTCGGTCAGTTAAGTGCCATACCTGATACACTTATGGACGATCATGTTTCGAAATATACTTGACTGACTGGACAGAAGATTTCCCCAGATTAGTTCACCATTTCTTTATATTGTAGACTGGTTGCCAACGAATGCTATAGACCGCAATTTGTCCTCCTATTCATCTAATAGCAGGAGGAAAAACAAATAGATTCATAACTATCCCAATGCTGTTTCTACGTAAATGAATGCAACGAATTCGACTGGGATTTGAACTCGGCTCTTTGACTTTTCGTTCCGAGCCGATATCCACGGCACACAAACCGACATCAGAATTTTTAATCCAATAGCTAAAATTCTACTCTAAAATCAGTGCCAAGGGGTATACTCTGAAACAGTCTTATTACTCCTGGCAAGGTGCCGATATGCTGGGAGGTGTTAATATTTAGGACATCAGTTCGAAGTCTTCCGGTTGAATGCGCTAAACATTGAGATACCCTATTAATGTTCTTCATTCGGCTAATTTTTAACATAAAGCCCACAGCGATGTTCGGATTTATTACAAACCATATCCGGTTATTGGCTACCTTAGAAGAAGTTCAAGGGAAACGAACCGGAATGAAACTGACCGACCGATCTGCAAAATAAGTGGGGAAAAGTTTGAAATAGCGAAGACACTAACAGTTTTCAATAGACAACAGATGCAGCGTAATGTGAAAGCAGCCGCTCAGCTCTTGAATGAAGAGTGGTGTTCACCAACATGTCGAGGAAGAGAGAAATATGTCAGACTAACGTTCCGGGTTCAAGGAGATGGCCATAGGGGAATTTTTAGCTGCCCACATGTCATCCGCTTGACGAAACCTTATCGTAAAAGAAATCTTGCATGAGGTTCTACTAGAGAGGTATGACAAATGCGGCAGTCACTTGAGTATTGTGTCAAAAGTCCCAGAGAGAGAGAGAGAGAGAGAGAGAGAGTGAGGGGGAATGGAGAGAGAGAATCACATGGAGACAGGAGAGAAAGAGAAGAAAGGGGTTAGCTATTTAGTAATAAAATTAAGAGGGAGGTTGACTAAATGAAAATTGAGTTTAAGTAAGAAAGGAAACAATATATGAGAGTGAGAGTAAAAGAGGAAAATGAAAAACTTGGAACGTGAAGGACGGATGTACAGAAATATATTTGATTTCCCATAAAAGAATAACAGAAATGTCGAAAGTCATATAAACGAAAAACACAAAGAAATATACTTTAAGACAATAAAAAATATAACATCAGGATGACGAAAAAGAGAAAATACATTAAAGTAAGCATAATATTCCTATACAATAGAAATACACGATGTGTGTTGTGCTGGTATGGATATCCGCTGCGAATGAGAAATATGAGAGTGGAGTTCAAATTCAATTTGAACTAGTTTCATTCACTGCGCACAAATATTATTGGGAAAGTTTTATGGCGTAACCCTTTTTGTGAAATTTTTTAAGTAGAGGTTTCACTTTGTGGTTCGAATTTTCTTCGTCATTAGTTCTTATGACCGCAGGGTCAAAGAAAGATAACACGGACTCGGATATAAGGTTAAATATTATATTCTCGGAAAACGTAGTACAAATGTAAAAGTGGACTGGAGAGTACTTTCACTCGCAGCGTCCTGATTCACTTATTCACTCACTCAGTGGCTAATATTCATGGGCAGTATTTAGCCACCTCCCCACTTAAGGGAAAATGTGACACAAGATATTTTTAATGTGGGTCTTCCGGGCTTTACAGCCCGGCCAAAAATATCTATCTTTCCCCAGTCGTGACTCTACCCTTCGGCGGAGAGCGCTCTCTGCCCGAAGGCAGAGAGCGCGGGAGTGTCAATAATAAAGGCAAGTCTGCGACTGCTACTACTCAGTGATTCTCCCCGGAGAGTTGATAGCCATATTATAAAGTTGTGGACGAAAGCATTTGTAGGTTGGTGCCCACAATAGAAAGGTATTAATCCACATCTTCTCTCTCCAGCTGTAGGTTGAATAGCAACAAAGATTGGGTTCTGTTGAATTTGCTTGGCAACCAATCTACCGCAGAATGAAGAGGAAAAATATTGCGGGAAAAATCTTCCATCTGGGCAGTCATGCCACAAAATACATTGAAAGACTTTACAATTTCATTTAATGCTGTTTTTCCCTAATCTAGAACAATAAGCAATCATGGATTAAAAAATGAGGAAAAGTATTTCAGACGATATTTATTATTATGTTTAAATCGTGAATGGCAACGATACAAGACATTTTAATGAAAATTTTAAGTATAAAGTTATTCACTTGGCTAAATAATTAATATTCTTTATTTGAACGCAACTAAAATGACGGTAACAAATATATTGATGCACCTGCGATTGAGTATCTTACCTTAACGCATACGAAAATATAATAATCAAAAACCGTGAATGTGACAGGAGGACTATATATACACTGCTTATATATAACACGTTAAAATTGCCCTTTTCTGATTGCATGCGTCTATGGCTTAGAGAGTAGTGACTCTGACTGACACCGAATCGGCCAGAAGCAAGTGGATCTATCTAGCCACTATGATACAACAAAACAGGCTTGTATATGGATGAGTAATCTATCTATCTATCTATATATATATATATATATATATATATATTCTTCATTACTCGACGTTATAATTATCAAATAATAAAGTGCTGTTATAGAGCAAATACGCTGTAAGAGCTTCCATAACTGGTAGTAAAGAAACTGAACTGAGCTGGCACTCTCTCGCTGGCGCCTGGTCACCAATTTCTTTGATACTTCGCGAACAATGAACAATTGTATTAATAATAAAAAAAGTAGCACAAGAAACGTTAAGGATAAAACAAGTAAGAATGTGAAACCTATGATATTCAAATACTTTCTCTAATAAAAAACAGATACCGTTTGCAGATGTTTATATGTGATCGTTCTCGTCAAACAACACCGATGAAAAAAAGTCAATTGAGGTAGAGTACATTATACGAATTTAGGCGAGCGTACTCCGCAAAATGTCAAAAATGCGGAAGAACATTTCCGGATATCAGCGATAATAAAGAGGAGAATAAAGTAAGAATTGTCAAAATGGACATTATTAAAGAAATATGGGTCATTGAAGCAGAGCACATTGAACTTGAAGAAAATGATAAAATCAACTGAACACTGAATATCTATTAACGAAATGAAATTAGAGACATAATATAGATGACATTAGGAATTTAGATAGACAAATAAAATATAAGCGTAGCAAATGTTTTAAAACAGGACAAACACAATCAGTAAGTTAACTGCCATGCGTGATACATGTTTGGGCTGATCTTTCTGCAGTCGGTTGTTATTACATTCTGTGGTTGTCTGTTAGCTGTCCAAGGCTATAGAACTTAATCTGCCTTGCCATCTAACCCATAGTTAGCGAGCAAGACGGTTTCATACCTTTTCACAAAGTTATTTGCGCAAAGGGAATGCAAACTCAACAAGAATTCCGAGTTTTTATCCATTATGGAACAAGTAATAATAATTTGAATAGTAATTAGTCATATGTTCATTATTTACACATCAATTGAAAACAGATTGGGCATGTCTCTGCAATCTTTCTCCTACCGGGCGAATCATCTCCACATTATTGTGTTTCGATTTCTGTTCGCATGGAAGTGGGCAGAATTTGGGAATGAAAGGCTGGTCATTCATGAAGAAAAATATTAGGGAGAAATTAACGCAAAAATTAAGAGAAATGAAAAATCAAATGCGGTTTCCAATATATTTGGTTTGTCAGAAACAAATTATTTTCCACCACTAATTTCACAGGAGTGATGTGGCGAAACATGGAAGTGGCCTTATTGCTACTTCCATGGAAAATGCTACCGTCTTTGTTTTCGCCAGGTCTAATATTCATATCTATTGTCCGCTATACCATTCACACATTAGCAAAACACTCTTATTCCGTCTGCGTTTCATTAGTGAGAAGTTGCTTCCACTCGAACCGTTTCTTTCTGCTAACCACTTCTCTGTGGAAACGTCTCCCAAGAGAATATATTCCTGATCATTACAAAGTTAATATTTTCAAGTCTAAGCTTAAATGCTGTTTTTCTTTCGTATCATAATTATAATATCTCATAATGTAACTCTCAACATTGAATGGCTTCCGGACATTTTACTGTGAGAATTTTACCATAAAAACATTCAGCGATTCACTTTGCCAAAACCGGATGAAAATTTACACAGATTAGCTAATTGTCTGCTCATTCAGTCCGACTTCTACTAAAATTCGGCACATCTCTACATGGTTGCGTGGCTCTAACTAGCCATCAGTTGTTTGAGAATATCACTGCTTATTTGTGACACAAACTTCCTAATTTCACAGCCAAATGGCAAATTTTGCCGGCTATTTTCATTTATTTATTTATTAGCCCCTCTCTCTTTAGGCGGGTTATTATATTCGGTCACGTTTTTCTGTTTGTTTCTTTGAGCGTGGTCAAGATATCTCATGACCTGCTGGGTGAATTCGGATGAAATTTTAGGAATGATTGACTGACACAAAATTGTTATATTTTGGGTTTGACCGGGTACAGGATGACATTTTGGGGTTATTTTACCGGTTTTATTAATAACATTTAATATTTCCCATTGAAATACCAAACACTAAATTACCTTCCGTAGATCATTCTAAATACGGAAATTACCTCCCCTGTTTCATCTTAAATGTGTATTTAATTTTGAAATCCCCTCAGTTCATTTTTTTTCAGTTTCACTCTTGAGAGCGGTCAAGTTCATTGCATTTACTCTTTTTTTTTTGTTTTAATAAACATCTCTTGCTAATCGGTGAAGTGTATTACCTTGACAAACATTACTGTCTATTTGTCTATTTCCTTTCAATTTCTGGGTGACCGCTTTGAATATTAAACTATGAATTCGGGTCAACATTTAATATTAATATTTGAAATCTTTCAGCTGAAAATTCTAGCCAAGAAATCACAATAAGTCAGTTCCTGGAGGTTAGCATATGTCATGAAAAATAAATTATCCAAGAAGTATAAAGGAGATTAGTTTAGTTTTGGGAATGTTAAATGAACATGGTATTTCTTAAACCTATCTATTAAAACTTGGTTTCAAGATCGTCCTGGAGATTTCCTTGAATGTTGTGGCTACTGCATATCTCCGATAGAAGCTTGCTGGGACGTGGTTAAAAATATGTGTGCACGTACGTTCCACAACCGATAAATATCAGAGGGATGCGCCTATCTATCAAAACAGTATGACTCAATATCACCTGTAGTCTTCAGAAAAAATTGGAATAGATTCGAAGTAGAAATTCTACAATTGGCTGACTTAGATTATCCAAGATACTACGATCTCTCCTCTCACTTTTACACATAAGTGTTATTTTAATTGTTAATTCAAGTTATAATGTAATTAGTTTACGTGCTATATATCGACGTTTCTATTTCTTTGCTGAAAGTGGTATTAAGCTGGTGTTCTTCTGCAATTTAAACGAATTATTGGGAGATGCAGTAAATTGTTTAATGATTCTTTTATTCGGAATATAAAATTCATCGTATGTACTTGGTTTGTTAGTGGTTGGCCCCTATGCCATCGATATTTTGATCGTATTATTTGCTCGGGTTTCTTCAACAATCTTCTATAGAATAATTGATGTTCAATTTGTCTAGATCGCTATACGCACATGATGTGACACTTTCGGTCGCCTGTATTAAAAAGGAAAAAATATTCTGATACGAATTTTCCCTAGAGTTATTTTTCATACAGTTGCAATTCGATTTCTTACACATCCTTAGGAGATGAATAAATAGTTTCTTTTTACTTTTAAGTTAATTTCCTATCTCCAGCCGATCTTTGAGTAAATTTAATGACCAGCAATATTCTGGAATTTCCCTTTTCGCTTGATGGAGACATTTTAATGGCAAGGGATTATGAGTGCCATATAATAAATTAACGCTGAAAGGACCAGCAGAAATCGAAATGTCCAGCAGTGAGTGAAACGTTCAGGCAGTGAGCGGGTAAGTTTCTGTTTTAGAGATATATCATATGAAAATGTTCGTTTTCTTGGAGTATAAAAAAGACATTCCAAATTATGTGAGAAATCGTTTTATTCATATTTTTTATTACTTCCTGACCAAAGAAGTTTTTTTGAAAAGCATTTGTTATTTTTCTTGACATCGAACACAACCCTAATATTTAGACAAACCGGTGGAACATAGCGAGCGCCAGTATATTGGCATACAACCGAAATTGGATATCATCAGAGTTTGTGCAGCTACGCATAGAAACAATACATCACAATGCAGATAAAAGGTAAATCTCTGTTCCAAATATTTATGCGCGTATCCAACGGTTAAAATAAGAATGTTAATAATAATATTAGATTAACCAGAAATTATATGTAAGGGGAGTGGTTAACAATAAGGCTGAGATTTACCTCGCCGAAGCAACAGGAGGTGGGTTTTCTGCATAAACGTTTGTAGACGTCATGGAACCGCGAAACGAGCTCATGCATAGCGGTTTGAAATGAAACGGCGCATGCGTCTTCAGCGAAAGCGAGGCTGTCACACGTGAGAAATTTTGGTTTCTTGGCCGAGACTGAAAACGCATAAAAAGAGCCAACTTCTGTTTCGCAGTCAGTCGGGTGTGGGCGACTCGTTAAGGCTGCACCGGTGTTCGAGAGACAGTGTTTTGTTTACGGTGCGCAGTGAACGGCGTTCCGAGTGAAGCAGGGTTTCGGTTTTAACGTAGAGCAATCAGCGAGAACAGATCCATGCGGTCATTCCTCTACCAACCTCACTTCTTCAAACAATATTACAAACAACAAACAGGTGTGTTTTGAAATGGCTAATATGAAATTTACACTTACGAAAAAAGTAGAAACCGCGTAGAAAATAGAAATATGTCAAACACAGGAATAGTGAAAAGAATGTTTGAATAAGAACCTATAAACTTGCTGAATAATATTTTAGCGGTGTTATTTTGAGAGTGTAATTTTTGCTTTATCATTTCATCAGAAGTAAGTCTACTAAAACGCCGGATTTACTCAGAGGGAGAAGATACATTATTAAATAGAGAAAAAGTTAAACAAATGTAAAAAAAAAAAAAATTAAGACGACATAATACAACAATTAACATGAACTTTCAATTTTTGAATATAAAATTTTAACTGGAAGGTAACAAGACGAAACAGAGTTCTACAATCGAAAAGTACGAGAAGAAAAACTGTAAGAATATAACTACGATTAAATCAGCCTATTTCTACTGTACAGATGTGCGTTGTGGTGCAGTGGTTATATAGTGGAGAGACGTTCTTTTGAAGGGTAGTTGTACATTGTTGAAGATTAACGGAATTTGGCCTCGTTGGAGATAAGTCATAAAAAGAGTATAAGACACGAAAAGCAAATTGAGTTGAGAAATAACATTTTATATATACACATATCAATTAAGGTTTTTACAATTAAAGTAATCGTTTAAATAAGGGTTCAACGGATGTTAAAATGTTCATGGCAATAAATGCTGGAAAGAGAATTAATTCTTAGGAATGTGGGGGCGTTGTAAGTAAGGAATGTCTTTGATGTATCCGCTCCTAAGGTCAGTAAGTAGTTTTGGGACAGCGATGAATGAAAGGATAGGTAAGGGACGCGAACATAGTAGCCGCTTGTCAAGGGATATACTAATTACACTCGTCTCTCTCGAGTCAGTCTGTGTGGGTCGGTCTATCTGTCGATGCTTTCTGTATCGGCTTTTTATTTCGACTTTTGGATCGCAGCGGATCATTTGGGAATTCTCACTTGTATTTGATTCTGGACTTTCCATTGGCCGATAAATAAAATTCGCGTAGGCTTGCGAACTGAAAATTTAATATTTAATTAATTTTTAGTTTTCAACCGGAACATCTGCGCGAAGCCGGATGCGTACCGTCGAGTTTTGGTCATTTGCTTTTTGGTCGTGAGATTGCAAATATCCGGTTCATCGCTTTTGCTCGCTCGGTATCACCACAGATATCGACTCGGATCGACAAATCGGGGAGGTTCTTCTCAAGGAAAACTTTAGTAACTTGCCATTAGCGAGTTATAATATTTCGCTATTTTCGAATAAAGTCAAAGTATTAAAGGAATTCTTCGAATAATACAAAATAATTATCTTGAAAAATTTTTCTCGGTTAATTCACTGAGGAACACTCTCTTCAATGACGCGCAACACCGGACTAATACACAAAACATAATAGTATTTAGCTACCTCTCCACTTGAGACAAAATGTGCCACAAGGTTTTTTACATGTGCGTAATGCGGGCCATATAGCCCGGGCAAAAATATATTGCCCAGACGAGACTCTATCCTTTGGCGAAGTATTGACTGGGTTATTCTCTACCTTCGGGCAGAGAGTCCAACAAGGTAAGTGTTCGTGCTAATATAGTACAGAACCATATTTATCTACCTCTTTACTCAATATTTATCTACCTACTTACTCTTTGCCCGAAGGCAGAGAATCTGACAAGTTAAGTGTTCATGATAATGCACGACAAAGAACAATATTTATTGGCCTCCCTAACGAGATGGAATGTGGCATAAGGTCTTTTTAGTGTAGGGTATCCTATCCCTAAATCCCAGGCCTTAACATATTGTCTAATATTCCCAAGATGTGATTTCGCTGGGTTCTTGACTGGGTTACTCTCTGCTGGAAGGCAGATAATCTGACAAGGTAATTGTTCGTGATAATGCACAACACAGAACAATATTTATCTACCTCCCTACTAGGGTGGAATGTGGCACAATGTCTTTTTATTGTAGGGTATCGAGGCCCTAAAGCCCATGACTTAATTTATTGTCTAATTTTCCCCAGAGGTGATTTACCAAGGTTTTTACTGGGTTACTCTCTGCGCGAAGGCAGAGAATCTGACAAGGTAAGTGTTCGTGTGAATGCACAACACAGAACAATATTTATCAACCTCCTTACCGAGGTCGAATGTGGCACAAAGTCTTTTTAATGTAGTGTATCCAGGCCCTAAAGCCTAAGCCTTAATTTATTGTCTAATATTCCCCAAAGATGACCTCGCCGGGGTCTTGACTGGGTTACTCCCTACCCGAAGGCAGAGCATCTCATAAGGGAAGTGCTTATGCTAATGCACGACACAGAGATTTCTGTCTGAGTGATTAAAAACAAAACTAGATAATTATGGTAATGTGATTCCAATAGCATAATTGTTTCACCGGTTACGTTTATTGTTCAGATATCAGTGTTCAACTATACGTTTAGTCAACGGCACTATCTTCCTACATTATACCTCTTCTTTCGAGGTGACTCCCCCTAGAGACTGTATTTTAGTAGTGTTGATACCACACTTAAAATTTCCGCCGTATTTCATTTTCGTTTGCCAAACCGCCCCAGTTCAAAAATTCTTAGTGGCTTAGTTATGTCGAATGTATCGTATAATTCTTCATTGGAAATTTCTTGCCTGTGACTTTGCAAATTAGGGTGCCTATGTATTAACTGGTTCAAGTGACGTTTATACTACAATACCTGCACACTACTTAGACCAGGGACTAAATACACATTTACTTTCTTACATGCAAAATTCTCAGCTTTGGGATGGGATTCAACAATACTGTGTTACCTGCACTCTACCCAGCCCAGCGATAGAATTGACCATTACAATGTTACTTGCACAGTACCCAGCTCATGTACTCAATTCACCAAGACTACGTTACCTGCACACTAATTAACCCTGGGAGTGAATTCGCCAAATCTGTATCATTCAGCCGAAGGATTGAATTCACCAATGCAGTATTATCTGCACACTACCCAACCCAGGGACTGAATTCGCTATTATTTTGTTACCAGTTTCATGAAGGAAAGCTAAAATCCACGAGTTGATTAAAATGTTTCATGAGCTCAGTTGTTAAATGATTTCAATCCAATAAATCACATGATGATTGCGAAAGATAGAATATCAGCAAATTATGTTTTTTGCTTTTTAATATTTTATTAAGTGTCATAATATCTTTATATACATAAATTATCTTCCGATTCTTATCGTTTTCTTTCTGATTATTTTGATGAGATAAAGTATAAGAGGTTGTTCGTAATTTTGGCCTGCAATAATATTTCAAACACTTTCTGTTAGCAGTCCATGTAAATTTAAATCCTAATCCAGAGGTAGAGTAAAATCTGATAAAGATTATACAAAAGAACAGACAAAATATTTTAAAGAAAGAAAAAGTAGTCATAATCGGAAGAAAAAAAGCAAAAGAAAGTAAAGTTCACAAATCATAGGAAAAGGGTGTCTTTGAAAGGGTAGCTATAACACAAGCCTGGGTTTATCTAAAGAGGATTTATCACGAACCGGAACTTCGGAAAACGTGAGAATAGAATCCAGCTTTTACTGCGTTCGAAGAATCAATATATTTGAAGATCAGTTTCTGAAGGAAACCCTCCAGGTATACCCCGCAAAAATCAGCGAATGAAAATATCGCTTCAATAAAGAACATTCTCTGATTTGAATTTCCTGCGAATCGAATGTCTTTCTCTTCTGTCAGGTTTCGTAAACTTTTCAAAATTTAAAATATCAGTCCAAGTTATGAACGTTTTACATTTTTATTCTAGAAAAAACAGCAATTTAAAAATTATACAAAAAAAGTTAGATATACATTTTATTTATTAACGAATAAATGGTTTCATTCATATTTTTATAAAATTTAAGATATTATTCTGAATGAAAAAAATGATTGATCATATCCTTCATAAAAACTAATTCTGAAATTTAACATCTTATCAAATTACAAATTACCCGGCATTCAGGTTGCAGCTTTCATGAATACATTGGAAAGTGTAATTTTAATTTGATTGTTTCTTTAATAATGCATTGACATTTTTGGTGTGAAGGATTGTGTTACATGAAAGCAGAAGTTTGTGGTGAGTTAAGAAATTAGATACAAAATCTAAAATTCTCACGAAATAAATATTTATTATTCAATTGCTATTAATAAACTGTGTTGTTTTTAAGAGCACTTCCATCAAGTCAAATTATATTTCATTTCAAATATGTTCTTGAGACAAAGTCACTTCAAATGGCTATAGGCTATTGAGATATTGATTTTAAAATCTTATTACTCTCTTCCGTCAGAATCTTCGGCTTATTCTCTACGCTGAAAAACAGAAAGCCTTCATTAACGTCGGTAGTTTTCCTCGCGCATAATTGATTCTTTAGGTTAAAAATACATTGACGATATATGTCAAATCCTTTATGACGCTCTGAAGAGCTGGAGCACGATCCAAATAAACATTCTCAGTGTTCGTGTGGAGAGCGTTCGGTTTGGGTGTCTTCGGGCAGAGAGCACTAACCAAGACAGTTCCGCCAAAGGGTAGAATCACGACTGGGGAAAGATAGACAGATATTTTTGGCTTGGCCAGGAAGACCCACATTAAAAAGAACTTGTGTCACATTTCGTCTCAAGTGGGAAGGTGATTCAATACTGTTGCAGTTGGCAGTTGCCTCTGCTACAATTGACACTGTCAGCCCTCTGCCTTCGGGCGGAGAGCGCTCTCTCAATTCGGGCAGGGAGCACTAACCAGTCGTGATTTTGCCGAAGGATAGAATCACGACTCTGGAAAGATAGACGGATATTTTTGGCCGGGCTATATTGCCCGGAAGACCCACATTAAAAAGACCTTGCGTCATATTTCGCCTTAAGTGGGAAGCTGACTAAAGACCGTTTCACTTGTTTTTTGTGAGTAATCGTAGAGATCCGTTACAGTTATCAGAATTTACCGGAACTGATACGTAAATTACCGAGGGATACCAAACTTACCCATCGACTACCTCATCAGAAGTCAGACTATATCTGAACTCCACTCAGCTAGAATAATCTACACGGATATACTATTTCCACGACTTCATTTGAAGACTTGGATATATTTATTTCTTACTAATAGTATTCCTGGATTTACTAATCTGCATTCAATTTTGTATATTACGCTTAATATAACCTACTTTTCTATTTCTATATCTGTTTTTATTGTTCATTATTTTGTGCGGTTTCTCATGTAGAATACACAACAGTTTCAAATAGATAAAACACCAGACATCAACACCAAAAGAAAGTGTCAAGTTATCATTTTATATTAATGAAAATCCGGTAGAAATTTTGGCAATGTTGAGATAGTAATGTTAAAGTAGCGGTTTTATAAAAAAAATGTTCGATATTTACTGCTCAGAAATGAGCATTAGAGTTGTTTGCAATTTATTACATTTCAAGACCTTGTGTCACATTTCACCTTAAGTGGGAAGCTGACTGAATACCGTTGCAGTTGGCATTTGCCTCTGCTACTATTGACATTGTCAGAAATTTGGTATTCTCAAACGTTTAAATATTATACATCTATTCTTGTATTGATTAGAGCTTCTTACGATATATTTTATTTCTGATAAAATGGAAAATTATACCATAATCTTGTCATTTTTCTCAATTCAAGTTAAGATACTACATATTTTCCCGTTACAGCAATAAGAATTGCTCATGTGATGTAATTTCGTTTAGGTGTTAAATCTCATTATGATTCTGTAGAGCTAGTATTATTTAAGGTTAAACAGAATTATTCATTTCAAGCCAATTTTAATCATACTACTGAGAAATTAGATTTTAGATTTTTTACGACTTAGCGTAATATATTATCTTGAACGGTGCATGTACATCCGGCCGTTGATGAAATCAACAAAATGACAAGAATGTGGTTGACACATATGTACCGCCGTACATAATGTCAACAAAGTGCAAAGAAAAAAAAACAAGCGGCAACCTGCTCGAAAAGCAATAGACAACATGCTGTGATTGACAGAGACATCCGACCGTAAAACCAAAAAATAATCATCCGTAAAAGCAAAAATGCGGAGGAGTTTTAAGACTAGAAATTGTGGTTGAAAAGGAGAGATTGGCTAACGATTTCTGATGGCTCCTTTGCATGTGCGAGATCATTCCGGCTGTCCTGCTGCTCTAAATAAGCGTAACCGACGAAGAATAAATTATAAGATTATATTATTTATGCATATTTGTTCCTTATTGTTCCTCCAGATCCAGCGGTAGTTTATAACATTAGGGGCCATGAATTATATCCATATGATAAATTGACGATGCTGTTTAACAATATGAATTTTTCGGGTAAATATTTTGATTTTGTTGTATTTTAAAGTGACACGCACATGTATCACGAGGTAAACTTTCCTCTATTCAATTTCATCAGTCTTTCTGTATTAATGTTGCTATGACTGAATTATACATGGGGATATTTGAAGTGTGTATAATATATCAATTCCATATTTTGAATTTGTAAATGGTTTGGGTTCATGTGTCATTTCAACTGCTATTTCAGTTCCAGATCCTAGTTTCTTTTTGGAAATGATTATCTCGTGTTATAATTCTTGAAACATTGTTATAGCATGTTGGTGGTTTGTTTATGTTCATTCTTATCCCAGTAAAAACACGTTTGTCATCAGTGTAAGTTGCACTTATCGCCGATATTCTGTCTTTTACATGGAAAGTAATGACGTTTATGTGCATACTATTCATATGCCATACACTGAGCTCTAAAGACTAAATCGATAAAGGTAGCTATCCCAATCAAGTAGGTTGTTTTGAAGACAAATGATGCAATAGCAAGACTATTTTTACTGCGTCGTTTTTACGATTCCCTATTATATCCTTCATATTTACCGCTTTTTGTCAAATTGTGAACAATTTAGACATCTTAGATTCGTATTATTATAGGACTGAATGTTTAAACGTACGTCTGAAGGCATTGGGATAGCGAAAAACGCCTTACAAAACAGACAATTGCCGTTAGAAATTAAAAAAAAAAGACTCAACTATTATGAAATATCAGTTGTACTACATAACAGAGAATGCTGTACAGTTTTGTCACAGTTGAAGAAGAAAACTGAAGCAGCAGAAATGTTGTTCTACAGAATTATGTTGAGAATGACGAAGTTCTAGAGAAAACTGCAACAAAAACGACACTTCTACTTCACATCAAAAAGAGACAGTTGAAATGTCTTGGTCACATAATTAGCAGAGAATGCTTGTAAAATCTGATACTCAGGAGAAAGATTCAAAGGAAGAGAGACAAAGGAATTCAACGCACAATTTAATCGATAGTGGAAAGAAATTTGGGAGAGATGGCAAAATGTAAAAGCTATTAAAAGCTGAAAAAAGGTTGTTTTGAAGTCAATTGATGCAATAGCTATTCTCATCGGTACACTATTCTTCAAGTCTGAACGCTGCGGTATATTGATACCTGTAATATATTGTTCTTAGTCATCGCAATGAAATTTTGTTAAATCTTTCTCGTTTGAAATTGCTTATTTTTTATCTTTCTCTTTCCTCGTTTTTACTTTTCTTATTAATTCTGCTACTGTACGAACTGGCCATTCATTTTTGCTTCTTGGGATTGACATGTTTTCACCTACCTGACCACTTAATATATTAGAATTTTAGTTAAAGTCAAAAATGTTTTAAATTTATTTAGGTCAAACCTATTCACTTACTCAAATAAATTATTCTTTTCGGAATTTCGTAAAAATGAAATTTATTGGTGGTGAATCTAATTGAGTTGTTTTTGACGGGTGATTTTCTCAGAGGTATGACTCTGTTTTAATTATTTGTTGAATATATAATGGTATATCAATAGTTAAGTTAAAATTTATCAAGTTTCTTTTTCTATTTTAACAGTAGATAAGATTTCTTTTCTGAAGATCATACTCCTCACTTGTCTTGAACAGGTGTACAGGCTCATCTCTTGTTTCTTGTTGTGAAAAATTATTCACACATAGCTCAGAGCTCAAGCAGTGGATGGAAATCAACAAACATAACAAGACATACCTGGGTTTGAACAACAAGTTTATTAGTCTTGCAAAAATATGTTGATTTTTGCAGCTTCTGCTTAGCTTGGTATATAGTCTCCTTTCGAGACGGTAGTTAGCTTCCTTCTGGAGACTTGAGGGAGTTCGGCCTCGTCTTGGAAGGGGGTGAAGTTTACGTATGGAGCTGCAAATTCCGCGACGTTCAGGAATTATTCTTCTGAGGTCTGGTTCCTACAGCCGTTTCCATTCGGTCGAAAGAGGGTCGATGTACTCGCCTTGAAGAATTCTTGGAGAAGTTTTCTCTACAAGTAAGGCAATTGCCCAAAAAAGGATACCTCAAAGGGTACGAAGGATTTGGAGAAAGTCTCTCTGAATAAAATGATAAGGCATTAGCCTAATAAAAATACCTTGATTTAGGTATAACTGTCTCGGGAAATAGAGACATGAGGGCGCCTATTGTAGGCCCCGCGGCAACGGATAAGACAGGAGCGGTGCTAAAATGCGACCATGTTTGTCGGAGCCGGCTGTCCAAAGAGACCGGAAATGTTCCCTTCCGTTCTAAGCCCGCCAAAAGTTCAAAACGAGGTCGGCTTAATTCAGCCAATCAACTGGATTGTCTTAAAACAATGTGGTGGATTCATCATCCAATGAGGAGACCCGTTACTATTTGTATAATTTCCAACATTGTTTCTTTTTCTTCTCATTAATAGTGGTGTTATCGCGGTTTTTTGTTATATGTGTGGCTGGTGGTAACGTCTCATTATATTGAAGGTAACAGTTTGGCAGATTTATAAATGATGTTTCCTAATTGGTAGTTAGGAGCCCACACTCTTATGTAATGTCTTGAAAGACTTCTCTTATCAACAATCGAATAATATCGTAGTTCGTGCACTGCACGTACCTCTGGTAGCAAACCTGACACTATACTGCAATTTGCGCCAGGCCCTTTCCCGAACATTTGACAAACGGCACGGAAACTCAACATTTCTTACTCCAACATCTGTGGTATTAGTACCAAATTTTGTAGGGTGGAATCATTCCCTCTCGAAAATCTCTATACATCTTAGTTTTCTGTTAAAATAATCTACCCCTCTTGTAAATTTTTGATTCTTGGCTAACTTTTCTCTTTAGGATGGGCACTAATTTCCACTTGCCTGAGAATTTATATCCGCGAATATCTCTTCCTATTTAGGAAACTCTCTCTTAAATCTCCAGATCATTCCGAAATGTGTCTCTGTTTCTCACTGCTTAACTAAATCAGATATATCTTCTTTCTCCAGCGTTCTCACGCCTCTCATGAATGTTGCTTGCTATATAGTATTTCTGATAATATAGACAAATCATTTTACAATATCTGTTTGCAAATATATTTGTTTTTAGGGACTTGATTGCCAATAAGGCCAAGTGGCTTAAAAACTCTGTCAAAGATCTTGCTGGGCGATAAATTTCAATCACTCAAATTTCATGCAAGAGTTGTACTATTCCCGTCAAGTATTTTTCATTAACCCGTGACGAGCACGCTTCTCTTCAAGATCTCTTATTTACTGCTATGCGGCACTCTTGGCAACTCTAATCACGCGGTGGTATACGTAAACCTCTTTATCCCCTCCCCTCCAAAATCAAGACAAGTTTCTATTATCATATTTTTTTTTAATCATTTCACCCCAAGCAAGGCATTCCACTGCCACCATTGCGCTTGGGGGAAGGTAAATAGAAATAGTGGTTAGATATAGGAAATGTCAGAAGGGGGTGATAGATAATTGGGTGGGTGGGAAGAGTGTTTGAAAGAATGGAAGCGAGTTAGATCGTTAGGAGGTGTCTATTGACCTTACATTTAAACTCCTGGAGATTATAGCCGTCGGGGAAGCAGTCTTATGGAAAGGAATTCCACAGTCGTGAAGTGCGAGAAAAGAAACTGTTGGAGCAGAAGTTGCGGTTGCATTTTATCGGTTTCACTGTAAAAGGGTGGGATCTACTTGCTAATCTAGTATCTCGTGCAAATTCGAACCTAGGGGGCACCAGTGATCTAAGTTCATCGGAGCAGAAGCCGTGAAAGTATTTATAGAAGAGACACGGGGAAGCCACGTTGCGCCGTTGAGAGAGAGACTACAAACGGTCTGCTAAGTCGGTATCGATCACATTACAGACCCTCCGCTGTACCTTGTCGAGAAACCCAAGGAGAATAGCAGGGGCACCCGACCAGATATGTCAACAGTATTCAATGCACGGGCGGATGGTAGATTTATAAATGTGCAGGATATATTCAGACGGAAAAAAACTCCGGGCCCTGCACAGAGAACCGACTTTCATAGCAGCGGATTTAGCAATGGATTCGATATAGTCATTCCACTTGAGGTCCGCTGAAAGTGTGATACCAAGGAGGCGTAGTGTTTTACTCTCTGGCAGTTAAGCCTGGTCCATGCTAATAGGAGGTAGGTGCGATTGTCTATGATGATTAATTGATAGTAGCTTCGTTTTAGAAGCATTAAAATTTACGAATCATTTCTTACCCCAGTTCACTACGGATTGGAGGTCCTTTCCAAGCTCGGCTGCAAGGTTAACTTTGTCGCCCACACCAGATTTTTGATCGAGGCGAGAATAAACTGTGGTGTCATCGGCGTACATACCTACTTGGGATCTTATGGTATCAAGGAGATCATTAATGTAGATCAGAAAGAGCGTAGGATCTAGGATAGATCCTTGAGGGACACCCGCGTTCGTATGGTAGTTCTGGGAGGCATGTCCGTTTAATACCACTTTCAATGTACGGTTAGATAGGAATGACTGGATTAGTTCAAACAGTTGTCCAGCTATACCATAGCTCCGCAGTTTGCATAGAAGGCCAGCATGCCAAACTCTGTCGAATGCTTTAGCGATATCCAAGGCAACTGTAGTGGCCTCCCTCTATTTTTTCAACAAATATTTTAATGGTAACTGTTATATAGAACTTTTTCTCTGCTCGACCGACCATATTAATTTAAGGCTTCTCCTAGTTTGGTCACATTCTTATAAAGGTTAAATAATTAAATATAACTTCTACTTCTATTCCAACAGTTTTTTCGATCTTCTCCCCTGTGGATTTCATTTCTATTTCCTTGTTTCCTGATAGCTGAAATCTCTAAAAATTAAAATACACCGTCAATTACCCTCTTCTCTTTTCTTGATTCCCCTTTTTCTTTTATCCTTTCCTCAATACCCCCGTAACTTGTATTTTTCTCCGTACCGACGTACGTACTAATGAAGGAACCACCTTGCTTTGGGGTGAAATTACTTTTTTAAATATAATTGAACTAAAACAAAATATTGCGGTAAATGATAGATTTTGAACTGCTTCAATGTAAGGAAAATATGTATACAAACTTTTAGACAACAGTTAAAAGAAAAGATAACTTAACCGAAGGATTTGCTGAGTATATGGTATAATAATATAATTTCCATCTTAAATTAGGTTGATAATTCAATCAAAAGTCATAATATTTATAAGAATAATTTACTCGTACCCTATTTTAAAGTGATATTTTTATTTCTCTACAATTCAGAGATGGAGAACTGCATCTACTTATAAATAGTGTATATTTATAATGTTCGGATTGTTGTCCTCATCTTCCTTTTCATCCTCACGACGTTTTGTTTGTTGTACGATCCGATATTTTTCATGGTTTGTCTGTATTACACATATTAGGTACTCTAACTATTTACAGAATTTATAATGTTCGGATTGTTGGCCTCATCTCTATTAACATATTTTCGATTTGTCGATCGTTGTACGATCTGGCCTTCATTTATATATTTCTATATTTCTGTGATGATGTATTGTAACTATTTAAACTATTTAAATTGGCCAAACAGTTGTTCTCATCTCTATTGTTATATTCATAGAAATTTGGCTGTTAAATGTTTTGACTACAGGTTACGATAGATAAATGTTCGTCTAAATAGCGCAAAACATGAAAATTATATTGACATCTCATTTTAACATATATTTAGCAAAATTACACGAAATACTAAAAAGTAAATTTATTCACTATAATCTCCATTGGTTTCACCCACGGTCTCCAGATGATTTCATAATCTTCTGAATCTCTTCTGGACAGGTCTCTTCGTTTAATTTGATGTTTTGTCAGTATCTCGACCATCTGAGCCTCATACATGATAACCAAGAGTTTTGCAGTCTGGGAAGATAGGTAGCCATATGTGAGGAGTCATGTGTTTGCAGAAATTATCTGAGAGCCAAGACTGGATTCTTCTCCTTGTGTGGCATTATGCAGAGTCCATTTAACTGCAGACGCCCCCTTGACTCATGTTGAGTCTGAGGGCATATTGGAATATGAATGGAGAAATAACGTCGCCATAATTATTAATCACTACAAACACCTTTGTAATCACAATGAGTCTTATTGAACAATTTTTAAATCCTCTTCACTGTCCTCAAATTAACAACCGAACATTCTCAAATGTTCCCATTAGTGCCTCCGATTCGAATACTAAGCAGCACAGTATGCCATTTTTAAATTTCTGGTGAAGTGCATTAGGCGGTGAGGCGCATCTTCTCACAGATGGTAACCTTCTTCTTCTTCTTCTTCTTCTATATGCCCTGTCCCTTCAGGACGTAGGCGATCATGGTTCTCCACGTCTCCCTATCCCTTGTGGCTCTTAGTATGTTTGAGCCTGGCAACCCCCGTTCTGTCATCAACTTGATCAGACCCTGCAAATATGTTATCCGCTGCCTTCCTCTTTCTCTCCTTCCTTCTATCTGACCAGTCAGTATCAGGTTCTCCAGGGTCAATTTCCTCATTGCATGTCCCAGGAACTTCAGTAGTCTCTTCCTGATGGTCAGCATCAATTTCCTTTTTGTTGCCATTCTTTCCAACACCTCCTCGTTGCTTGCATGCTCAGTCCACGATATCTGTAGCATCCTTCTGTAGAACCATATTTCGGCCACCTCCAGTTTTGTTCTCATTTTCGATGATATTGTCCAGCATTCACTGCCGTATTGAAGAACTGGCATCACGTAGCAGTCCCGCACTCTTTTCTTCGTTTCTATTGAGATTTTCCTGTGTTAGTATTTTGCTCATCGTCTGGAACGCGTCCTTTGCCATGCCAATTCGCCTTCGGATCTCTGTGTCGCACTTTCCATCTTCTGTTAGAACACTTCCTAGATACTTAAATTTTTGTACTTGCTTGATTCTGTTATCCTCCACCTGTATTTGAACCCTTCTATAATGTGCATTTGACAAACTTACAAAGAAAGAAGGCGAATTCGGGAAAATAAAAATATAAATTGGCGACAAGTTACTCATCGCACTGTATATCTCTATATGTCTGAGATAAAGTATTGTAATTTTTACATTGTGTGTAAATTATTATACACACATCTCAGAATGAAACAGCGTACAGAAAAAGAAAGTATAATAATTGTAATAACACTAATGCTACTACAAATAATAATAACAATATTAATAATAGTAATAATAATAATAACTGTTTAAATTAGTGTTATTATTATTGATTTTGTTTTTGTTGTTACTATTACTATTATTATATATATATTTCTTAACATTTGTTTTTTAATCAGATGCCTGGTAATGACCTCGGGCAGGAAAAATATATTTTACGTTTTCATATTTTGTAATAAGTAAAGAAAAGCAATATTTAAAGATAACTTAAATAGTTAAAACAGTTTTTAGTGCTTGTTAAAAATATTTTTGAGCTTTTTGGAAATTTGGTACGCAAGGGATTTTGCTAATTTGTAGTTGAGTTTCTTTTTTTATCAGATGCGAAGAACAATTAATTTATTGTTTAAGAGCCATATTTTTTTTAATTTCATTCTCCAGAGTTTGTATTTGTTTAGTTTTGTAAAAAAAAAAAAAAGAAAATTCTGCAAGGAGATTTATTTTTACACTTTTTATGCTCCTGTACAATGTTTATTTTTCTGTCCTTCTTGATAATATTCGACCATTATCCTTGTTTTATTCGATCTGTGTTGATAGAAAAATCAGAAATGATAGTATCATCAGCTCCATCAACTACGGCTTCCGGATGAGGTTCATAACAAACTACAGCAGGGATGTAGTGATGACATTATTATTATGTCATTTTTCATCATATTTATATTTCTGCTATGGTCGCACTACCAACCAATTATGCGGAAAGACCTAAGGCAAGTCGTGACGTGTTGTTATGGCCACATTTCATGTTTTTTTCTATCTTCCCTGTCATCCCTATCGTTACATATGCAAAATTCTCCTTATTTTGTGGGCTGCACTTAATAAGACAATTTTTTGTATATCTCTTAAGCTGGGGTTTCCAGGGATTCTTTCAATGTGTTGTTTTGTTCCAATTTTTATCATTCCAAGTGCACCTACTATCACTGGCACAGCTCTTGTTTTCAATTTTGGTATTTTTTCTATTTCAATTTCTAGGTCTTTATATTTTGACAGTTTTTTAAATTCCTTGGTTGCAATGTTATTATTATTATTATTATTATTATTATTATTATTATTATTATTTCATTGGATTTCTACTGTATACACATTTTCTAGTAGGTCTCAATTTGAAATTTTTGACTGACATACAAAAATATTTTTGTATCAAAGAAAAGAAATCAACAAGCCCCTAATATTACATACATTTTTCATAGATAAAGCTTTCTGTAATTTGTAAGCTGTACTTGTAAACACACTTTATTGTTATTACTATTTTTAGTATTACTAAATAAAACAATAGCACAACTCGAAAGTGACTGAGGATTATATATATATAAAATCAGTTACCCATGAGGATGTACTGACGGACAAGGGTATTTTTTTCTGAATATTCTGAGTATGGTAACCACATTTACCTTTAAAATAACACATAGAAAAGAAAAAGAAGAAAAAGAAGAGAAGAAGAAAGAGAAGGAGTAAATAAGGAAATAAAGGTAAATTATATAATTCTAAAATATAAAGCTCAATAAACTTATTTTGATAAAGTTATAAGAATAATTATATAACATTCCAAAAATAGATGATCAAAAACATCCGAACGATTAGCAAAATCATGTTATTAAAATGGATACATCATATCTAACTAAAAATAGCGTTCAGAATTCATTAGTACTTGGTGTGAGAAACCTTTACTTTCAATAACAGCTTGACATCTTTTGCTACATGAGCGAATTAATATCTTGCATTCATTAAAGGATATTTTCTCCAATTCCTCTTTCAGATCAGTCCATAGTTCTTCGACGTTTGTTATATTCTTTTCCTTTGTTCTTTCATTTAGTAACTTCCAAACAATCTCAATAAGATTCATGTCTGGGCCTTGAGCAGGTCTTGATAGACATCGTTGTGTTGCATTACGCCTTACCATGCATAAATACAGCTGGTTGATTAATTGCAGTTCTCAAATTAGGTACATGTTTCTTCAATATCTCTTTGTATACAGTTGTGTAATTTTAAAGTGTAGCCTAACAAGAGGTCCCGTACCACCAGATGAAATTATGCCAAACGCCGTCCGACGTTCCAAATTTAACGCTAACTTTAGTGCACTGAGGCAAATATCGTTCCTTTGGACTGCGTCGAACCAACCTTCTCTCCTCACAACCAAGCAGCTTAAATTTTGACTCATCGCTGAAAAGAACACAATCTCAATGTTTTTCTGTTTATATGAGGTGCTTAGTGGCAAATTTCAATCGGCTAATTTGCTTCTTTTTAGAAATGTAAGGCTTCGTAGAGACTACTCGACTGTTCAGATTTATTTTATTAAGTCTTCTGGAAATCGTGTGCCTTGATATTTTAATGTCATGGTTAGCATTAGCTCTTTTTTATTCTTTACCAATCCATATTTTTTTTCCTTTTCAGAAGTTTTCCTAGGACTGACGGTTAGTTTCTTGGCTTCACATGACTATGTTTCTTCAAGTTTTCTTAAAATTCTATGAATAACACTTTTAAATTTGCCTACATTCATTAAAACATCCCCAATCGAGAGTTTATTACGTAACTTCACTATAAGTTTTTTTTTAAATTCTAATGATGTCACAGAATTTTTTTTCGCCATATTTACAAAACAAGAGCCAGTAAAGAGCCGGTGTAATTTAGTAAAATACCCGATATAAATTTTCAATAATGCAAAATAGTTACTAAATTTTATGTATTTAATTAATAATTGGGAAGTTTTTGGTCATCTAATTTTTCGAATGTTATATAATTATTCTAATAACTTTATCAAAATAAGTTTATTGAACTTTCTATTTGGGAATTATATAATTTACTTTTACATCGGTTTTTTCGATGATATATCTTCTTTGAAGATTTAAAATAAAAAGTTATTTCATATTTAGACATTTTCTTAACATCGTTCTGATCTTTATGCTCGTTACTATATATATATATATATATATATATATATATATATATATATATATATATATAGTCATCCGCAGACAGATCTGTTTCACTCTATACCAGCTCATCAGTACGGTTAGACATCCGATTGCTTTTTACCCAGAATTGAAACCCGACCGAATATATTGCCTTCTGTCAACCTCAGTGTTTTTGACTATTTTGTTTTTCTTTTTCTTATAGTTCAATGTAAGATATTCTACGGCTGGTACATCAATATGTATGTTGAATAAATTTAGACGGGATATCGATATAAATATTTTGTCCTAATTTTTGACGGCACGAGCTTACTCTTAAAAAACAAAACTAAACGTTCTTCTATAACAAGGGAGAACAAATAGAACAAAGAAAGATTACACTATTTGCCATACATTTCATAAACTAAGGCATTCAATTCAAATATTATTGCATTCAAAGTAAATAATATAGAATTTAAATACAAACAGACAGAAAATATGCAGTTGAAAACCTAAGACATTCAATTTAAAAAATTAATTCACAATTCAATAATTTTAGGATTTGTCTATATTTCTGGGATGAAGTCATATTTACAGGATTTAAATAATTCGGACTATTGTCCTCTTCTTTGTTGTCATTTGTACGACGTTTCGGTAGTTGTAAACTCCGGACTTCTTCTGCATCTGAAGAAGGCCGGAGTGTACAACGGCGAAAACGTCGTACAAATGACAATCAAGATGTGGACAATCTTTCTAAATAATGTAAATACTATCAATAATTTTAACTTTGTTGTGCAATTATTACGTTACTAACGTAATAATTGTATAACAAAGTTAAAATTATTGATAGCACGGATTTGCTTCTCTTCTTATTTATCTGAACTTCTTTTGTAAATTGAGAATTTGATTCAGACGATGAAGCTGATGCTATTTTATATGAATAAGAAAAATTATTGCATTTTTTAAAAACTGAATGGCCTCTAATTTAATTTAAACATCTTAGTTTTTATATAGAATAACTTGTTTATTCTATTTGAATGCAGCAATATTTAATTTGAAGTCTCTTATTTTTTAAATTGAAAGGTATATGGTGCAGATGTAAAAGATTAAAGAAAATAATCCTGAGCCGTTGGCGAAAATAAAAAAGGTGAAAGAATGACTACAGTGAGAAAATTTTAGAGCGGATGAAATATCGGTAAATTCATCCGATAGGGAGTGTTGGTTGGTTTTTTTTATGGGAAATCAACCTCGGCGGATATTTATTGCTAAGTACATTTTATTTATTCATTGGTGGTAATAACTTTTTCTTTCAACAATTTATTGTTATTTTTATATAAGTCTTGTGTATACTAATACTTCTTTCGTTTCGAGTATCAAGATTCATTGGGGCTTGTTTTTAAGGGCAGGGTCCACAAGTGATACCCTTATTATTTAACTCAACTGGGGGAAAGGGACGGATTAATACCTTTCCAAAAGGTACCTCTGCTTAAGTGAATGCAGAGTATTCAACTGGAATTCGAACTCGGCTCACTGATTTCTCTTTCCGAGCTGATATCCACTACACCACAACGTACATCCGTCACTAAACGCTAACAGCACCTGGTATTCCCAAGCTGTCACCCATCTAAGTATTGATCAGGCTCAACGTTGATTAACTTCGGTGATAGTCCGTAAGTCTGATAGGGAGTGTGATATAGAGGAAAAATCTTCCAAGCTATAGCGTATAATTCTTCGCTATTTCTGGAAAAAAAATTCGTATGTGCGTTTGATTTAGTTTTTTCTTTTTATTTTATTTGATTCTTTTCAACTCATATAGCACGGATGGCTGATTATTTCTCGGCGCGACGTTTTGGCGGTTTTTCAGAATTTTAATAAGTTCATCAGGACGATAACATTTCAGCATACATTTGTCAAATACCAAAGTTCGAAAATCAATCACTTCCTTCATCTTTATGAAAGAACTAAATTTAATTTCAAACCAATGTCTTTTTCTTTTCTTCAGATAGGTTTGTTGTGTGAATAGATTTGGCTTCTAGAAATCTATTTTAAACACTTCCATTAAATTCATAGCTCAAATAATTGGGAAACAGAAAATTTATGAAGACGATGTATTATAAAAATAATTTGTATTTAAAAAAATAGAAATCTTAATTTAATCTGAAGATGAATCAATAAGATCAAATTCAAATGAAAAAAATATGAAAATCGTGTCCATGATCATTCCGAAAAAACATGAAAAAAATAAAACGTTATTTTCTGGGATCTTGAAATCTTCATTAAATATAAGGAAAGCTGTACGTTTTTTAAAATTTTAATAATTAAATTTTAGATTTGTTTTTAGTATTTTAAATAATTTTCAGAATATTGAGTTAGTATTATATGTTTCAACCAGATATATTTTGTTTGGTATTAAAACTAATTTTATCCTTACGCTCTAGGGAATGTAATATATTCTTAACATATTTTATAACATTTAGTTGCACATATGGGAAAAAGATATCAGAGATGGAAGCAAAAACTGCTGGTTTCTGGCTGATTTTAGTGAGATGAAAAGAAATTTTAAAACAGGCAAGTATAAAATTGTATAACTTTTCATGAAAGCCGGAGAAAAATATTAAAATACAGATTAAGGATGAGAAACTACACAAAAATATCATGCAAACATGATGACGTGGATTGAGAAATAACTGACCAATTAAGATTTTGTTAGAAATAAAGAAAAAAATATGGACTGTTATGTGATATCTACTTTTTAATATGGCATTGAATGTTGACAATCTCATGAAAAATGGAAAGAAAACTTGAAGCAACCGAAATGTTGTTCTACAGAAGGATAGTGAAGATAATATGAATTGAACATTTGAGCATCGAAAAGATTCTATACCTTTCGATTGTTTATATGTTAACATACTTTTCAAAGATTCAGCTCTTTATAGATAAAGGAGAAAGGTATATTTAATAAAATTGCCTCCACCAGAAGTATAAAACCAAATGGAAGATTTTAAATTGACATTAATAAATGTATAATCTTTATAATTTTATCATCATCATAATAGTCATCATGGTCGTCGTCGCAGCCGCCACCGCCACACCAACTGCCGATGATCTTATGTAATGATTAGGTCTCAAACAGGGCAGTGATACTAAAATCAAGCAGGTACAAAAATTTTAAAATAATGGAAAGTGTTCTAATAGAGAAGGGAAAGTACAACACTGGGATCTGAAGACGTATTGGCATGGCGAAGTATGCATTTAAGAAGTTGAGTAGAGTCTTGAGACAGAAAGATTTCGTTAGAATCAAAGAAGATACTATATATATATATATATATATATATATATATATATATAGTTATTGTAAAACATACCAAGGAAACAGTATCACTAATAATGACTAAAATAATTAAGTCCTACAGTTAACAAAACGGTAAATGTAGTGGTCAATCCCAAAAGTTAATACCAAATGGGAAGAGGGGAATCAAAAAAAGAAACAAACAAAGCAAAAGCTGTGCTGGAAAGAAAAAGAAACAAGACTATGTGATTGTACTGTGATGTCTGTCTTTCAAATAGAAATGAACGCTGGACAATCTTATCAGAGATGAGAGCAAGCAAAATTAACCGAAATATTATTCTATAGAAAGATACTGAGGATACGGAGCAGTTGACCATAATCGAGGTTTTCAATAGGTTGGAAACGCAAATTAAACATATACTTAACATCAAGAGACAGCTTAAGTTTCTGGGACACGAAATGAAGAGGTAGTGATTGTGTTATTTATTACATTGAACAGCTGAAGATATTGACAAATACATGTGGCCGTTGGTGAGGTTAACAAAGGAAAAGGGGGGGTTGACTGATATATCCCACCGAAAAGATAATTTGAACAGAACGACAACCGGCTTTAAAGGTGATGGCTAGAAGGGATATTTTTGACAGATTCATAAAAAAATAGACAAAAGTAATCTGGGGAAACGGGGTGTTAACAGATATATCTGGCCTTAGATGACATCAAGAGAGCGACAATACGAAAAACATTGCTTGGGAGTTTTGGGGCTATATAAAGTCTGTGTTTTTTGGATGAAGTGACAGAGACTGGCTAACGACTCCAGACAGCTCCTTCGTATATATGATCTATCTCCGCCTGCCCTCTTGCAAAACGACGAATAATAAAAATATAAGATTGTATTTAATATATACGTGTTGCTGGTTGTTGTTGCTTTCCGGATGTAGTATACAATATACAGGAATTATTGTGTGATGATTTTCTGTATTTTTAAAACCAAAAAAAGTAAGGTGTATGGGTAGGTATTTAAAGGATATCACAATGCGTTTAATATAATAAAGGAAGATAAAGAAGAAATATTCTTTAATATTTCGAGATCAGAATATCATTTTCAGAATGATAGAAAAGCTTGGTTTCAAGTTGACCGCCGCTGAGCTGTGCCTTTAAAAGGTTGGTCATCTTTCGCTGCTACTGCTGTCGTTAACTGTAGTGAGAATGTGCGTGTGTGTACTTCTAAGTGGGTTAGTTCATGTATGTGTGTGTGTTTGTGGTTCATATAAGTGTACGCGGAAGTAGAATTTGGCTTTTTCGCTTCTTTCTAAAGTGATAGTAGGCACCGTTTTACGATTTGAAAACAAATTGATAATGAACTTAGTTACCATCTTCGAAACAGTAGGTCATCGTGGTAAAAATTGCGACAGCAAGAAAAGGTAGGTAAGTTTTCTTTTACCTTTTGTCGACTCTGCTCTTGTGATTATTTTACAAAAATTTCTAGTTTAAGACGAAAACTAAAAAAAAGGGAAACGAAAACCTCCAAATAGAACTGCATACTTATCCCGGTATCGTACAGTGTCTGATTGTGAAATTGAGAAATGTGTCTTGTTCAGCAACGAGCACATTGAGCAGGGTAGTGTTTCTTTCAGAAAGCGCATACATAGTGTTTAGCAGGAGGAATAAAGTCCTTGAAAAGCGAAGACTTATTTCAACCACTTCCAGATATTGAATGATATTTTGATTATTTCAAATATGGTAGAACACCTTTTAATTCATACACGGTGTTGAGTATTTTGCGTAAGCATAATCACAAATTGAAATTACCTAAATGTGAGTTCTTTTACGTGGACCTGAATGTTAGTGAAAAAGAAAAACAACCAGATTTCTATAAAGGCAAAGCTATAAAATCTGTTTCGACTCCACCAATGATCGCATAATATCGCCACTTTATTAAGAATAACATAAAATCGTGGAAAGTCGCGATAGATAAATCCCTTAGTAAGGCTGAAGATGTGAAGATTAAGTTGGTAATTTAGTGTACTATAAGAACCACTGCAAGAAAATGACGTTCGACATGCACTATCGGCTATATTATGTGATAGTTGGAATGACCACCCTCGTCTCTTACAGAATAAGAAATAACTTAACCGGCCTAGGCACTAAGACACATGCCGAGTATCATCAGGCGGCGTCCATTAAAAATGGAAAATCGCTACTACAGAGAGGTCACAATAGAAATAATATTGGCTGCTCCAGTAGAATCTAGCGACTCAGACAACGAATCCAGGACGATTTTCCAGAGCGGAAGCTATCGACACTAACGTGAGAAATATGTCGACGGTTTTGATTCTTATCTGAGCGCCGTATAAGGACAGGACTTAAAAAAACGGTGGATAAAAATGAGTCAAGTCTTGATAAAGATGCTTGAGTGAGGGCAATTGACGGATAAGTTGTTCGATTATTTACAGGAGTTATCCTCTCAGCAAAACCTATACCCGTCATCAGCAGACAGAATCAGGCACGCGGGTAATTTTTCTTTGTTTTCTTTTTGTTTGTTGTTGATTTTGGGATGTGCTGCATATGATCGTATGGTAGTCCGTCGAAATGTCTACTGGTATGATACGACGCGGCAAAAAAAGAAAATAATTGAATAATACAGATCTTTCTTATGATGAGTGTGTTCTTAAAAACAAAAACAAAAACCACTGAACATTAAGGATATTATAATAAGAGCGTAACGGACATAAACGTTGTTGGGGTTGCCAATTTCGGCAACCCGATTTTATATTTCAAAACAGAAGAAAAAAAAGAAAGACAGCCTTTTTTATTTTGTTTCCATGTGGTTTCATATATAAATATATATATATATATATATATGCATTTTGTTTCTGTACAATTGCCTTGATAATGTGGGGCAGTAAGGTTAAAAAAGTGATGCACTTAAAATACAATAACGACATCCCGGATGTTAGAAGATCCTAAGTAGGCATGTACGCCGACGACACCACCGTTTACTCTCGCCTTCGATCAAAAATCTGCTCAGGTTGACAAAGCAAACCTCACAGCCGAGCTTGAGAAGGACTTCCAATCCGTGATAGACTGGGGTAAGAAATGGCTCGTAAATTTTAATGCTTCCAAAATGAAGCTGCTATTAACCATCATAGACAATTGCTCCTACACACCATTACCATGGAACAGGCTAGCCTCCCTGGGAGTAAACCACTACGCCTCCTTGGCCTCACATTCTCAGCGGACCTCAAATGGAATGACTATATCGAATCCATTGTTAAATTCACTGCTAAAAGGTCAGTTCTCTGTGCAAGGCCGGGAAGTTTTTTTTGTCTGTGTCCATCCTGCACATATGTAAATCTACCATCCGCTTGTGTATTGAATACTTCTGCCACAATTGGTCGGATGCCTCTGCTATTCACCTCGGGGTTCTTGACAAAATCCAACGGAGAATCTGTAATGTAATCCATTTAGTAGATACATCTGGACATAGAAAAAGCCAACCGAAAACAAGAGTGGTCGACAGAGATATCAACAACGACAACGACTAAAATGGATTGTTCATGGAAACCGAAGAGAAAGCAATATCTTAATTAAGATGTTAAGTCTTATATCGTGGAAACGATATAAATAACAAGGTAAATTCCAAATAGAAATATCTACACAGCACGTAAAGGGTAAAAAAAATTGTAATATAGCAATCTGGCCCCACCCTAGGAAGGTTGATGCAATCGATGGTGTTTCCCGTCGGTGAAGGGGTCGGCGAACGACAAGACAGGTGTTTGAGAAATACATCCTGTCGGGGCCTGGAGCGGATGTCGCAGGGTTATGAGTCGGGCTCGTTTGACCTTATTTCCGACAGCGGCGGAAATGACTACGGAGGCAAACAGAACAGGTGTCTCTTGGAATTACGTGGGCGAGGCAAAACCGGAAGGAAAAGTCCCGGTTCTAGAAGACTATAAAAAGACCTCGACACACGGATTCGCCAGCGAGAACGGCCAGTGGAAGCAGAGAGACACCACAGGCAAGACTACACTCCCGTCGACCCATTCTATGTGCGCTCTCACTCTTCCATTCTCTGTTCCACACGGGTTCGTCGTCAGGAATAAAGATATAGCCTTATATTTTTATATATGCGTGTTCTCGTTGTTTGTCGTCGTACGGCGATATATAACAAAATAAGAGTTTATTAACGGAAAAGTACATTTAACATAGAGTTCAATAAAAAGGTAAGTCAAAACGGAATGAGAGCGGAAGTCGAATCAGCTTGTACTTCCTTACTTCTTATTCACTTCGGCGAGTAAACTATCGTGGGTGATAGGATGTTCGTGGGTGATAGGATGTTCGTGGGTGATAGGATGTTCACCTTAAGATTGCATGCTATTTGAAATAAATGTTTTTGACGGAAGCCACAATTAGTACTGGAAGGAAGAAAAGCAGCTACATGACCTGAGAAAACATTTAAAACTTAAAGAGATTCTAGAAAATTGACCTGAAAATATGAATGCCAATGGTTTCTTGTATTAAAAAATAACATTATCATATATATATATATATATATTACGGAAGTTAACGAAGTTGGTTATAAACAACCGACAATCTGAAATGAATTGTTTGAACATTATTTTTGACCGATACTTGTTATAAAGTAATTATGTTTTTATAATGAAACAGACTATATATTTATTTCTATCGGCCTAATTATTTACACTAAATTTTTGTTACAAAAATATGTGTCATTCGGCAGGATTCGAACATGCGATCCCTATCCATTTAAGGAAAGCTACCAATTGAACTGGCGTCTTAGATCTCTGGACCACTTTCAGATCAGATATGGTTACTATGATGAATCACAAATTGTGTTATATAGACTTGGTTTGACTTCGTTTACACTGTTGGCCATTGGTTGTCGAGAGGTCTAAGACGCGCCAGTTGAATTGGTGGATTCCCCTATGTGGATAAATTTCACAGGTTCGAATTCTGCCAAATGAAATACATCTTGGTAAAAAGAAATATCGTAAATTATCAGGCCGTTAGAAATAATTATATATACTGTTTAATTATCAACAGAATATCTACTTAAATACGAGTATCGGTGAAATATAATGTTCAAACAAATTATCTGATACATACATACATACATATATATATATATATATATATATATATATATATATATATATATATATATAAGAAACGAAGAAAATATTTGCAACGTTCAAAACATTAATTTTAAAAAGTGGTCAATATAATGATAGTTTAATAAACACTCAGTATAAATTATATTTTAGAATATTTACAAACTACAATCTACTACAAAATTGTACCTTTTGTTTCGACATTGAAAGAACAATATTTCATCAGATAATTAATACTGGTATTAATAAATGTTACTTTTGAAATAAAATAAAATATTAAAATTACTTCCTTTAATTATTAGAAAACGTTTTATAGTAGGTAAAGAGGACGGGGAAGATGTGAAAACAAAAAGAGAAATAAAAATGTGGGGAATAATGAGCAAAAAGAAGGAAACAGAGGAAATCAAAAATAGAGAGGAAAACAAGAAAGAAAGAAAGACGACAGGAAAGAGCAAATGAAAACTACTCAAAGAGAAATAGAACCAAAATTTAGGTAGGATATAAAATATAGGCATATACAGATATCGGTGACGCTACGTCTGGGTTTAAAAAAGAGGAAAAAATGAGGAAAATGCACAGAGTGGGAAGAAAGTGAGAAAAAGCAAGAAAATGCACATGGAAGAAGAAAGTGCTGGGGGAGACAGCAGAAGCTGCAAAGAAATATAAATATATATATATATATATATATATATATATAGAGAGAGAGAGAGAGAGAGAGAGAGAGAAAGCGATAATTTGAATTAATGCGAGGTTTTGCACTTAACTGAGCAGTGTTAAGCCGACTTTGAAATTTCGTCAAAATATTATTCTGGTGTCTTCACTTTTTAGAACTTTTGCTTCTTTAGGAAACAAAATCGCTGAAAAGTGATTCCCAATCAGCTTTTAATAACAGAAACACATTCTGTTGAGAAGAGGTTTGTAACTGATGGGCAGGTGGCAAGAGATGTTCAGAGGTATTAATACATGATCAGAGTTGACAAGAAGGTAGAGCTGTAGTGTAAGTCAGGGATAGAAGTAAAGAGGAAATCTGGAAGAGAAACATGTTCATAAAGGTTATTAGTGGATCACGTAAGGGATTAAATGCTATCAAGCTCAGTGATAGTACCATTAAGCCACCGTGCATATTAGGCATTAAAGTCTTCTTCTTCTATGCACCTTGTCCTTTCAGGGCGTAGAAGATCATGGCCTTCGACGTCTCCCTATCTCTGGTGGCTCTTAGCACGATTTCTCCTCTAACGTCACTCAGCCCCTGTTCTCTCATTTACCTGCTCAGGCCCTTCAAATATGTTATCCGCTGCTTTCCTCTGTCTCGTTTTCTTTCTATCTGCCTTGCTAGTATCAAGGTCTCCAAGCCCTCATTCCTCATTTAATGTCACAGGAACTTCATTTGTCTCTTCATGATGCTCAATATTAATTTCCGTTTTATCCATCATTTCCAAATCCTTGTCATTGCTCACATGCTCGGTCCACGATATCCACTGCATCCTTCTCTAGAACCACATTTCAGCTCCTTCACGTTTTCCCTTCATCTTAGATGATATTGTCAAACATTCACTACCACATTGAAGAACTGACATCACATAGCAATCCAGTACTCTCTTTTTGTAGTGAAAGTTTTCCTGTGTCTTAATACTTTACACAGCTTCTCGAACGCATCTTTCGGCATGCCAATTTGCCTTTGGATCTCTGTGTCGCATTTTCCTTCTTCAGTTCGAACACTTCTCAGATATTTAAATTTTCGTACCTGCTTGATTTTAACACCCAACCTGAATTTGGCACTTTGGGCTGCCCTCACCGAACCCAAATATATTTGCAAAAGCATGTACAGGGTTGGCAATATCTACATTATCAGAAATACTATCTAGCACGCTACAGTCTTGAGATAAAGAGTAACAGTTTAGATAGACGTGATAACTGACCGAGTTTTGAAGAGAGAGACAAAGACGCATGTATGAAAATTCAGGAGATTCAAGTGAGAGTTTCCTAGCCAATGGAAGATATTCGCAGACATAAGATCCAACGCTATGCGTCCTTTTTAAAGAGAATGTTGTGGGGTTCTCCCTTTTCATAAATATCGACTCGTCCAGAGTATACTTATACTACTGCTATAGAAGCGAGACTAACGTGTTTTGACAAAGAGTTCACCGGCGAATACGAGATTCCAGAGAGAGATTAGCAGTCAGTACAGAGGAGTTCATAGTAGAGATTATTACGCCGTATCCGCCAGCTTCCGTCACGGACATACTCAATACACTACGGCTTCACTTCCAGAGACATGTACATATACTTTTTACTAACCTGTATTCCTGGACTAGTAATTTTCATTCAAGTCTGCATCCTCACGTTAATACACTTGATTTTTATATCAACTACTGACCGTTGTTCATTTAATTGTGCGGGTCCCATTCCCGCAATTCAAAAACAGAGAGGAAAATCGATAATTCACGCGGGGATAATGAAGAGTTAATACGTCCAAAGGTTGTTGGATAAGAAACGATTTCACACCGCAAATACAGCAAAAACTGGAGAAAGAAAATTTTGAGATTTGGTGCTTTTGTTTGGTAGGTTTAGTTTTAATTAGCTTGTTGTTTATCATCAAAGAGTTTTATTTCGGTAGTGAAAAGATTAAGAGTATTAGTAGAAAACGGCCGTTTAACGTAACATATATTGTTTTAAAATTTGGCGCAGACAGTCATATTTGCGTGGCCGATGGGTTGTCTTTCGTTTGTGACTGCAGAGACACTATTTCATGAGCTAAATGGCACTGCGATAAAACCCGATATTATGCAATTGTTGATCAGAGCAGCCTATGTACACGCTACCCAAGGGTTCAGATTCATAAGGAAAATCAGTAACCAAAGACGATCAACCCGGTACCATCAGTATGAATAGACGTTGCCACCATCCACACATAACACAAAAGTTTCGTGACTGCGCTAATATTAAAGACTCAGTAGAGGAAAAGAACCAGAAAATGCTTCCTAAACAGGAAACAAAGGATGAGGTAATGCTCTTGTTCAAGAGTAGTGGTAAGGGTTATGAACATAGAATTACAAAAATCTATCTACTATTAAACAAAAGTAAAAATAGAAACAGTTACTAAATTTCAACTAAGTTAAAGTTGATATATCCATTAAAATGTAAAAATAGCTGATAACTACTTCTGCAATATCATTCGAAAGAGTATTAGGTTAGACTTTTTTGATAAATTATATTGCAGAATGGAAATTCATCTTATTTGAAGAGTCAATCATCGAACGATAGAATCTATTTTTATCAACCATGTTATGTTTAGCAGTCATTCGAGTATATATTGTTATATTGATTAATACTAGGGGGTAGTAATAAATCCCTAGAGTCATAAAATGATACCCTTTGGTCAACTCTATTGCATCAGGATAAAAAGAAAATTAATTCACTCAATGGAAGTTAAATATTGATATTCAATTCTAATAAATTATGATCGGTGTTTAAACTAAAATTTAAACACTTCGATTCCACTTAGGAACAGAGGTAACAATATCTATTAGAAAAATAAAAGAAAAACAAAAGCAATTGAAAGTTTAACAGGGTTATATACCTTAGGGAGAAGAAACAAATAAAACTTTCATGTAAAAAATCCAAACACGAATTAAAAATAGCAATTGAAACATATGTCAAACAGTAATGGGTTACAGTTGCCTGTTATATTATATCTTAGAACCTAAATTTATTTTAATTCCAGAATCAATGTTCGTCCCACAGAAATATTTTTTTATTAATCATACCTTTTAGCTTATTTTGGGAATTTTGAGTATGGTAGTGGGTAGTAATCTATCACTAGAGTAAAAGAAAGAATAAACTTTGGCAAATCTCATAGCATCAGGGCAAATAAAGGAAGAAAAAATGCCTTTTTCTCATGAGATCAAATTCTAATAAAATATGATTAAATAAAACGTGAAATTTAAACTGAAATTTAGACTCGTAAATTCCACGGATAACAACAGCATCATAAGGGAAACAAAAATTCCAAGAAACGTTTAACAGAATTATATATTTCTGGGATAAAAGACAAATGAATCAAAATTAATTCAATGTTTTTAGGACAGACACGAATATAATTTTCTCTTCGTTATTATCTTGAGAATGTTTCAAAATTAAAACAGGAATGAGTAACAAAGTTCAATATATGCTATTGATTCATATGCACATATAATTTTCTTGTTATTTTTCTTCTTTTTTGTCTACTTACTTTTCTTCTTTGTGCGGTGTCACTTCAGGTCTTAGAAGATCCCAAACCCTGTATTCACATCTGCTTTTATAATAATAATAATAATAATAATAATAATAATAATAATAATTACCACACATTTATTCTCTAATTTTGCATTGAACCCTTTTTAAAAGTAAATATCTAAGTGTGGAATGTTCTTCCAATTGTCAACTTTATATATATATATATATATATATATATATATATATATATATATATATACACACAACACTGGCCAAAAGTTTTGCAAAACTATGTAAAAGTATGGTTTCAGATATTTTTGAATAGCGAAAGTGAGTCAAACTATGAATGATCAATAAATATGTTTTTAATTCGCTTATGAAAATTCTAAGTGATTTGCATGAGCTAGTTCTCGACTCTATGAAATGTAAAGTTGTTACAACAACAGGAATTGAACTTGAAACTATAAGATCTAATTGTTTAAAATCACTAAATAAGTCTATGCCAAAGCGAATAAAATGTGTGCTTAAAAATAGAGAAAGGCATATCAAATATTGAATTTAACATAAAAATTTAACATATATGATAATAAATATTGTTTTTAATTTGAATTAGTTTAAATAATTATTTTAAAATCCTAAAGCAAAAATAGTTGTTTTATTATCGATAACTCGTACTTTTTATGGTGTTTCAAAACTTTTGGCCAGAGCTATGTATATATGTATATATTATAACCTCTATCTTTTTTTTACATAACCTGTAAAGAAATTAGTTATTACGGCAGTATAATCTGTTCCCCCACGTCCCAGAAATCAGAGATATATTTGAAAAGCAAATTGTATTCGATATAAATTCACTTGCGAGAAAAAAGAAGGAGAAAGAGAGAGAAAGAGAGATAGAGAGATAGAGAGAGAGAGTGAAATAAAACTTATCTTACTCATATTCTCGGTTATTGGTATTTTATTTTGTTTTAATCAACTCACCCCAAGGAAAACATTTAATCATCCAAGTTATATCTAGTCATTTTATCTGTAACATTATGAGACCTTGTCGCAAATCAAGTAAATCTAGTCAATTCGTCAAGGAAAATTTATTAGAACAAATACTATGAAACTATTTATTGAAAATATTCAAAGAACTACATCAGTGAAATTAATACGAGGGTCATTCAATAAATAAGGTGGATTTTCTAAGGTGAATTTTTCTAAAACATATAGAATCTTACATTTTATATTACTTTTATTTTTCAACGTCGTTTTCCTGGAGTTCCACACACTTTTCCTATCTGTTGTCAAGCTTTCTTATTACCTCAGCGTAATAATCTTTGGACTGATGCCTCAGCCAATCGCTCACAGCACTTTTGACTTCGTCGTCACTTTCAAACTACTTTAAACAATTTAGCCCACTTGTAGAGATTTTTTTGGTTGAAACATGTGGTACATACACAGTTGACATTCTCCTATGGATTTCAACTGGTTTGCACCCTTTAGCAACGAAAAACCTGATAACTGACCTCTGGTCAGTCCTAGAGCCTCCTTCTTGGTCGGCCATATTACTTAATCTCCAAAACTCTCAATCTGTAAAAAAATTTAAATCACTTTGAAAAGGAAAAAAAGTAAGCTTCTATCTGCATTAAAAGTTCTTACACCAAAAGATTCTTCTTATTTATTGAATGACCCTCGTAGAAGTCCTTTTATTGAAAAATTAAATTTATTTATTGAATGATCTTGTAGCACTCCTTATACCAAAAAATTCACCTTATTTATTTAATGACACTCATAGAATTCCTCATACCGAAAAATTCACCTTATTTATTGAATGACTCTCGTAGAAGTCCTCATACCGACAAAATTACCTTATTTATTGAATGGCCCTTGTAGCAGTCTTTATACCGAAATATTCAACATATTTATTGAATGAACCTGATAGAAGTCTTCATACTGAAAGATTCACATTATTTATTGAATGACAATCGTAGAAGTCCTTATACCGAAAAATTCACCTTATTTATTGAATGACACACGTAGAAGTCCTTATACAAAAAAATAACCTTATTTATTGAATGACCATGGTAGAAGTTCTTATAAAGAAAAATTTACCTTATTTATTGAATGACCCTCGTAGAAGTCTTTATACCAAAAAATTCACCTTATTTATGAAATGACACTCTTAGAAATCCTCAAATAAAAATTTCATCTTATTTATTGAATAACCCTCATAGATTTTGAAGAAATTGAATACTAAATCACAGAACAAATGGTGATTTCTTTTAGAGCATTTTCACTTACTCTTGTACCGAGTTTTCTTCCGTCTTGAAAATATATTGCATTTTGACTAACAATAGCTGGTAAATGTAATAATTTCACCCTCATATTATCTTTAGTTCAGTATAGAACCCGATGAATGACTACATTTCCATCGGTATTTCAGGGTTGAGTACATGTAAAATAATCATCTCTGAGATGGGCATGTTGCAAATAAAATTTATGTGATTCGTAAAAGCCATCACTATATGAAGGATAATTCCCGTATTAAAAAACGTTGTGAAAAGATATAGTGTTGCTGCCAACTCGTGCAGAAATGGTAGTTTTGTTATCTATTATATATATATATATATATATATATATATATATATATATTCGTGTGTGTGTGTGTATGCACGCGTGTTGCGGGTGTGCGAACATGTGTGTGTTTGTGCAAGTTATCTGGCATTGCCTTAGGCTTCTGTTGCGGTTGTTGTCAAGACGCGAAGATAGCAACCAAATGAAAGTGATTACTACATTCATGGGCTCATAAAAAGAACTGAAGGCCCTCATGTAAAACGAGTGCCATACCGAGGAGAGAACGAACTGAGAGAGGAAAGAATTTAAATTGAAAGAAGATGGCATTATATCACAAAACATTCAGCAGCATAAAATACATACTGAGATAATTTGTCGATGGGCAGTTTGCGTGCGTGTATGTGTGTGAGAATAAGAGAAAGAGAAATACAAGGTTCATATAATGTCCCCTTCCCTTGTTAAACACTGTTAAACACTGTCTATAGATTAACTAACTGAATAACCCGGCGTTGCTCGGGTGTAATGAAAACTTTAAAACAAATCCATTGTCCTGGATCTCAGACTCTTTGGACGTTGGCACGAAAGACTAAAAAGCAATAGTTGTTTCCAGTTAAAGCGAAACTGTAGACTAAAAGAAAAATGAATCGATGTAAGTCAAATTTTTATTTCCTGGTATCGATATCAAATTTTCTGCACTATTGTAAGAACTGCAACCTTGAAACTTATGGATATCGTTTCTGATATCTTTGTTTATGAGTGTATCAAATTTGATTAAAATCGGACCACTCCTATTATAACCCAATTTTTTGATTATCGATTTTTGATATTTATTGGGGTACCTCGTCACAAAACGAAGCTAAGAACACTCGCATACGCTTATAATACAACTGTGTAAATTTTCAAGAAAATCGGTTCAGCCGTTTTGGAGTCTATAGGTAACGGACACACACACACCGACACACACACACAGACAAAGTTCCATTTATAAATAAATTTAGATCTAAATGAATTAAGCTTTTAATTTTATTTTCTATATAGTAAAAATGATTATATAAAGAAAATGTTTGAAAAGTTTAAAACGAAAAATGTCTTATTTTGGAAAAAATTGGTGTTAACTAAAATTTATGACTGTATAGGCTTCAGTCCCTTTTCTCTTTATTCTTCTTTCCTCTGTTTTATTCATTTCACTTTTAAAATCCCTTTGTCATTTGGTATTTATTTCTACCCCTTTTCTTGTGCATTTTTTAAAAGTTAATCTGATTAAAGAAACATCTAGGTATCGATAAACTAAATAAAATAAAAAATATATATTAAAAATAAGTATAAAGATTAAAGAAAACTAAAAAAAAGATTTTATACAAAAGTTTATAAAAATTATGATGTGAAGAAGATATATTTACTAGCAGAGGAAATTGGGGGTTACATTAGAAATTTTTTTCTAAAAAGTAGACAAACAAAGGAAACTGGGAGAGGAAAGGTAGAGGGGTTAAATACTATTTAAAGTTAAATTAATTTATCAAAAACCATTCAATTTATATACAACATCCTAAAAATTAAATCATTAGAATTAAATTTTAAGTGTTCACAAAACACGCTTTGTGACGACACTTACTAATGAAACCCTTTCTATAATTCAGGAGTAGATGCTGGTAAGAGTACTTTAATATGAGAATCTTTTCTAGCAGACAGCACCTATCACGGAAATTCTTCGGAATACAGGCTGAACCTTGAATCTTTATTAATTTTTGAATATTGAAAATTTATTTTACTTTATATTAGCACTGTAATTCTGGCCGGGATCTAAACTCGGAGTCTCTACTCCCTAAGCCATCGGCGCATGGCATCAGAGAAGGGAAATTTTAACGTCTTGTATATAAGCAGTGTATAACATAGAATATGTGGTCTGGCAAATTATGATAGAGACGAACTTATAAAAACTCAAGGTTACATTTATTTAATTTAACAGAGTAATATAATCTAGAAAAAATAGATATTCTAAATTTTCATAGGTAATACGTATTTTGCAGACAAACCATGGAATTGTAGAACATCTAAAATTTTCTCTGCAGTATATATATATATATATATATTTATACACTTACGCACACACACACACACACACACACACACACACACACACACACACACACATATATATATATATGTTTGTGTGTGTGTGTGTTTGTTATTCTGTGGGAATATAAAATATAGTTTTTTGACAGACGATGTAAGAGGAAAAGTATATCAAATATTTACATACTACTGCAAAACCTATTACTTTAAGATCATTTTGTTAGGAGTGATTATATCCAGGATAAAAAATAAAAATAAAAAATCTTCCAAATCATATGTATCTAAAATAAAAAGAACGAAAAGTATAAATTCAACGTAATGAATAAATTTCTCTCAAATGGCAACTGTTGATGAAATAATAATATATACCGAACAACAGTTAAATCAGAATGTAGAGCAATTAAAATATGCATAGAACGATGGAAACATGTACACTATGACGCAAACATGTGTTTTAAAACCAGTAAATAAAGAATAAGGATGTGCGTTGTGGTGCATTGGATATCGGCACGGAACGTGAAATCGGGGAGCCTAGTTCGAATTCCAGCCGAACTCATTGCATTCACTTACGCGCAAATACCCTTGGAAAAGGTATTAATCCGTCTATTCCTTTCAGTCATGGGTTAAATAGCAGGACAGATTGGGTTCTATAGACTTGGTTGCAACTAGTCTACTGCAGAAAGCAATGGCAACTTACTGCGAGATAATATTCTGCCTAGTCAGTCATATCTCTTTCGAGACATGATCGCCCAAGCGTGTATCACATATGGCACTTAACTGAGTGAAATAAAGAAATGTCACATGCATTGTAAAAAACAAAAACAGAAATTTTGCGACTATACTTAAAAGATAAAAATTAACAAATATCTGAAAAAGAATAGTATAAAACGCAAGCATAACACATCAAATAAATACAATTAAGAAAACAATAGCACACATGAATAATAGGAATAAACTTACAGAAAGTGAAATACAAATTTTAAGTTATTAATAAAATAAAAAAATGTATAAAAACAGGCAAACGATAAAATTTTCGCAGATGATTTAATAAATAACTTTAATGAAATTAATAGTAAGAAATAAAATATCGGAGAAGGTTGCTTAATAGTAAACCTTAAAACTATAACCTATCATTAAATAGGTGAATATATCCGAGAAACACATAAGACATCCATTAACAACAAATTAAGTAATAACAAATAATTCTGCATAATATTCCTTAGAAAAAATAAATTAAAGGAAAACATATAGCCGCTTAAAAATATATTCAATGTCATTAGGCGTAATGAATTAGAAATAAATATATTTTCTATGCATATATTTTCAGAACATATTGTTTGATCATTGATTGAGCTTGTATATGAATAAAGATATACGCTATCTAGTATTGATATCTATATATGGCTTATATATATATACCCATTGATACTCATATATATATATATATATATATATATATATATATATATATATATGTATATATATATATATATAGAGATTCGCAGACAATCTGTTTCGCTGTATCAAAGCTCATCAGTACGGTTAAACTCCGATTGCTTATATATATATATATATATATATATATATTACGTGGGGTGTTACGTGGGTGGTGGGTAGGTGTGTGTGCCTGTGTGTGTTTGTGAGTATTAAACAATATTAACTTGTTTCATTAAAAATCAAGCATGATTACAGAAAGAATTTTATAACATAATTACCTTTACAAATTTTCTTTTTAGCCATTTAGCTTTAACATGACTCAACTATGCTCTCATGCACACACATACATTATATATACATATATATATATATATATATATAAATATACATATATATGTGTGTGTGTGTTTATGTATGTATGTTTGTATATATATATATATATATATATATATATATATATTGTCATGTATGAATTAGGCTTTTATTAAAAACAGCCTACAAGGAACTTTTAATATATAAATAATATAATTAATTAAAACATACTTGTAAGTTATATCATATGTTATATATATATATATATATATATATATATATATATATATATATATATATATCCAGGAGAATAAAGAACAAAGAAAATATTAAAAAAACGTTCAAAATATAAATTTAAAACAGTGCTCAATATAGAAATAGAGTTATGAATATTTGTTAAAAATTATATTTTAGAACATATACAAATTATAATTCGCTACAAACATGTATATTTTGTTTCTGAATCAAAAGAACACTATCTACTTTTTCAATTTTTCATTGTTCTTTCGATATCGAAATAAAATATACACTTCTGTAGTAAATTAAAAGTTCGTACATATTCTAAATTATAATACATATAATTAGGTAATTCATCGAGCTTTTATTCGACCTCAACATAATGCAGAAAGCACTGGACGGCCTTCTTTTCCTATACCTGGGACTCTTCCGCAGTGCACATAATTAATTATTCATACTTAATTATTCAAATCCTCCTAATACTTCTGATTCTGTGTGGTGTGTGTGTTTGTGTGTGTGTGTGTCTGTGCGGGTATATGTTTGTGTGTGTGCGTGTATGTATATATATATAAAGTTAAAGAGTTTGTTACTTTAACTATGCATGTTCATTCCTCGCTAAAAGAGTCCTGACGTGTAACTACATATTAAAATTGTACTCATGAATATCAGTTCTGCATAAACCTACTCAAAGAGACACACTTTTTGTGCTTATCAAATATTATCTCTTCCCTACATCGAGCATTGTACGATAAAATCCTTCTTGCCAAAATGCATTTTAGTAGCAATGCCACTGAAAAGACATTCTTGATGCCTGACATTATCACAATTAAAAACTATACATATGTTTATATATTCATTAATATAAATATATATATATGTACTTTTATATAAATAGTTTTATATAAATATATATATATATATGTACTTTTATATAAATAGTTTATCCAACCACCCCAAGAATATTATAAGACAAATACCCAAGATAGTAAATGATAGGGTTAACCAATTATCTTCCAATATAAAAATTTTCAACGCAAGCAAAGAAATTTACGATAAGGCCCTTCAGAAAAGCGGTTTTGTTAATAAGTTAAAGTATGATAAGCCTGCTATAAACCCAGAATCATCAAAAACTAAAAACACCCGAAAATGTAGAAAAAGGAAGATAATTTGGTTTAACCCTCCTTATTGTAAGCTAACTAATATAAATATTGGTAAGTATTTTCTCAAATTAATCGGTAAACATTTTAATAATAATAACAATCCCTTAAATAAAATTTTTAATAGATTCACCCTAAAAATTAGTTATTCTTGCACCTCAAATATTGATAATATAATTAATTCCCACAATAAACAAGTTTTAATGAACCTAAATAATACGGAAGCTAAATCCGGAATTGTCGACAAATGCAATTGTTATTCTGTGGATGCCTGCCCGGTGCAAGGCAAATGTAAATCCACCCATGTAATTTATGAAGCCCGCATTTCTCCATCTAATAACAAGGACAATTACCGGACCTATATTGGCATGTCCGCGGGCTCTTTCAAACAGAGGCTTTATAATCACAGGTACTCGTTTTCGAACCCTAAACAGAGATTCCAGACGGCACTATCACGTACGTTCTGGGAAATGAAGGAGGAAGGGCAGGACCCTATAATCAGCTGGAAATTAATAGGCTCAGCTTGTACTCCTACAAGTTTTCGTGATAGGTGTCGTCTGTGTTTATTGGAGAAGATTCTGATTTTGAAGTATCCTCATCAGGACTTACTTTTGAACTTTAGAAGGGAATTTATAAACAAGTGCCGCCATGGGGCGGATTTTAAAATTTAACTTCTAATTTTTAATTTTTAAATTCTAAATTTTTCTATAATTTTTTTAATATTTTAAAAAATTTTTTTAATTTTAATTTTAATTTTTTTTTTTATGTATATGTGTATGTTTGTGTGTGGATGTGCATATTTGTATATATGTATATATATGTATTTATGTATGTGGGCTATATGTAATTTTGAAAAAAAGTTTTTTAGCTATTTAAATGCTCCTTTTCATAATATTCATTAATATGTATGTGTGTGAGTGCATATGGAATATATATATATATATATATATATATATATATATATATATATATATAAATATATGTGCGTGTGTGTGTATATGTGTGCATGTATGTGTACACATGTATATTATGTGTATAGGAATTTTTTGTATATAGGTGTGTACACACATATATATGTGTGTATGCGCATGTATATGTATATAAGTGTGTAATAAATTGAATGTATGTGTGTGTATGTGTATGTATGTATATATGTATTCTTATTCGTTAAATTGTGTGTGTATATATATGTATGTATGTGTGTACATCCAGACGATGTCATTTTTTTCTTTTCTTATTTATTTGATTTTATTCTATCTTTTTCTTTTTCTTTTTCCTTTTCTTTTTCTTTACCTTTATTTTTATTTTTATTTTATTTTATTATTTATTTTTTAATTTCTTTGCAATCTATTTATAAGGAAAAGTAGACTAATTTTTCTCCAGTTTCTGAAAGGTTTTTTTCTGTTGCTGAGGTGATGTGTCGTTCCCCGTGGGGATCTTCATATCGAAATGGCCATTCAACATCTTTGAATTAATCCTTTTTTAATATATATGTACTTTTATATATATATATATATATATATATATATATATATATATATATATTTTAATATAAACATATATATATATTTATATAGATGTATATATATATATGTATATATATTTTATTATATATATGAGATAATCTATATATCTATTTTATCTCCTTGTATTTCTCACTCAATATATATATATATATATCTCATGAGTTAGAGAGAGAGGAAGATAGAAAACGAGATGATAGACAGATAGACAGGCAGACTGATAGATAAACAGAGTGAGAAATTTAATATATAGAGTTTTTTATTTTCCCAAAAAAATACTTATATATATATATATTCTCGTTACACCCGCATACGCTTATATATATATATATATATATATATATATATATATATATATATATATATATATATATATATATACCGAAATATCGCCGTTAACTATTGCTTAAGACTTACTGATGTGGATCAGCAATGGAGTTGATGGACAGGTTGAAACTAATTTGACGCCTATTGAGTGGAGAGAAGAGATAATGGCGGATTAGAAAAGTGGTAATGTCAGTTCAGACAAACATTCACGTCATGAGTGTCGGCCAAGTAATAAATTACAGAAAAGCCGAAGTAAGAAGTTCATCAGTCTGAGTGTCGTATAATGTAAATTTATGAACGTCATTTTGTTTAAGTGGAAAACATGAAAGCCTTTCTCTTTGGAAGTTGTAAGAGGGAACGAGAAATTGAAAGATACCAATACTAGAAAAGAGTGACTAAATACATTCAACATTGAGTATTTGTGAGTTATTTGATGGAATAATAACGCGTAATGCATTAAAAACTGGAGGAATTATACAAAAGCAAACGGAAATAATATGTTTTTGGAAGTTGTTTACCAGGACGTTTGTAGAGAAATTGTCACATCTTCCTAGCTTTTGTAGCTTTTAATTTATTTTGTCTTGTTATTTCTCCAAACCCTTTTGCTCCCATCCATTTGCTTATGTATGTCACGTTGTGTTATTCTTGTCACTATTTTCCTCTTTACACCTTGTGAATTTAGATTATCTAAACCCTCCTTCCTCATTTCCTGTTCCTGCAACTTCAACTGTCTCTTTCTGATGTTAAATATATGTTTGATTTTAGTTTCCATTCTCTTCAACACCTCATCTTTGCTTATTGGTCCATGTTCCCCTAAGAATCTTTCCTTGAATCCAAGTTTCTGTTGTTTGATTCTCTCCTTCATTCACTACCATATAGGATGACAGTTTCCTTAATTTTTTAGTTTATTTTTATAAAGATTTTAAATTCATTAACTGTTGTAGATCCGAGTTAGGATCCACACAAAATAATGAACAACAAAACCGATATTTGAGAAAGAAATATATATTATATTAAACCTAAATTTATAAACTGGAATGCAGGTTAGTAATCCAGGAACACGAATAGTAAGTCTTGAAGTGAAGCCGTGTTGAAATAGTATACCCGTGTAATATTATTCTGGCTAAGTGGTGCTCAGAGCTACTATGCCAACTGACGCGGTATTCTCTGTGTAACTTCGGTACCGTTCGGTAACTTACGGATCATTCCCGGTACTCTCTCATATCTCGCCATGGCAGGAGTATATGTACACTCAAGTCGAGTCTATTATCATAGAAAAGGTGGAGATCCCACAACACAAATACAACAGCATCTTGTTGGAAATATTGATACCCGAACTTAATTAAATGGAACCGATTGGAAAAAAAGATTTTTTTAAAAATGAGACACATTGTAATAGTATTAATATTAATTCTAACAGAAGTGCTTTTTGCTGTAAACCTAAAAGAAGTAGAGGAAAATGAAGGTTGAAATAAAAGTACTGTAGATGATAAAGTAGATAATTAAATAAGTGTAAAGAAACAGAGTAGAATATTGAGAAAGAGAAAAACTTCGTTGGAAGCAAAGAAGAGAGTAATGGATTGTTATGTTCTGTCTATCTTTCAATATGGCAGCGAATGCTGGACAATCTCATCAAAGGTTAAGGGAAAACTTGTAGCAGCAGGAATGCGGTTTAAATCAAGTAAGTTGAAGATACCATGGACCAAACTTGTGAACAACGATTGGTTTTGGAGAAGATGGAAACGAAAAGGAAACTCATGCGTATCATCTGGAAAAGATAGCTGAAATTTCTGGGACATGTAATGAGGAACGAGGGATTGGAGAATCTGATACTCCCAAGGCATATACAGGAAAAGCCATAAAGTGGAAGGAAGCGCATTGCGTACTTGATGAGCTTGAACAAATGAATGGCAGAACAGGTTTTAGTTGATGAAACCTCTTCTATGCACATAGAAGAAAAAGAAAAAAAAAGAAATGTCGAGATAAATATAATTTAAAGAAATTATGATTAAAGAAAACCAAGAGAGAAATCAATAAGAACAACGAGCAAACATGAAAAAATTGAGAGCTACAATTTATGATAAGAAAAACAACAACAACAACAACAACAACAATAATAATAATAATAATAATAATAATAATGTGCTTCCGCCTCTCACTTCTAAGCTCGATTAGCTATCTCTTCTTTCTCTACCGCTCTCCTTCCTCCCCTTACTGTTCGTTACTTGATAGTATCTCTGACAGTATTGAGAAAACCATTTCTTCCCATCCCTCTGCCCATATATTTATGTTTAGCGACTTTAACGCGCACCACACCAAGTGGCTGGAGAACTCTGTCATCGACCCTGCTGGTGTCCACACCATGAATTTTTCAATCACCCAATCCCTTACGCAAGTGGTGGACATCCCACGCGTTTCTCCGAAAACCCGAACGGAAGGGACTCACTGCTAGACCTCTGCTTCATTTCCACCCCAGACTCTTGCACAAGTAGAATATCCTACTGCTATCAAAGAGCAGACTGGGATTCGTTCCGAGACTTCCTCTGTGACGTCCCATGGAACAACGTTTTTAGTCTTCCCATCGAAGAATATGCATCTGAGGTCTCCTCCTGAGTTAAGGCTGGCATCGATGCTTTCATCCCTGCCAGGAAATTTCAGGTTAAATCTCATTCGTCTCCATGGTTCTCGCCCGCTTGCTCGGCCGCCGTTGGCCATCAGAATCATTTCTTCCGACTACACGTCGGACCAATACAGGCGCCTTTTCGCTTCAGCTCGTAATAAGTGTAAAAAGATACTTAACGAAGCTAAGTTGTTGTTTGCTGCCAGAATGAAACAACGCATAGCATCCTCTAAGTTCGGCACCAAAGACTACTGGCGACTCTGTAAAAGAGTACTTAACAAGAGCAAGTCCACAATACCCCCACTAATAAACAAATTTGAGTTCCTCACCTCCCCAGTGGACAAGGCTGAATGCTTTGCTCGCAGATTCTCGAATAATTCGGTACTGGACTCGTCTAGAGTTTCTACACACGACTTCACACATAGAACCGAGGCTCAACTGAATGACGCCCATATTACACCCTTGCTTGTCTCTAAGATAATCTCAAAACTTGACCCTCATAAAGCGAGCGGAGAGGACGGACGCCCTATCATAGTCTTAAAGAAATGTGTCCCCGAACTTTCCTCTGTCCTTTTAAAGCTCTACAACTTCTGCCTATCTGCTTCCTGTTTTCCTGCCTGTTGGAAATCCTCCTCTGTAGTTCCTATATTTAAAAACACTGGAGAATCCTCGGACCCCGCAAATTACCGACCTACCGGCCTTCTTCCGATCTTTGGCAAAGTGTTCGAAGCTATTATCAACGCCGAGGTGGTTCAGCATCTCACAGCACACAGGCTCCTATCGGACAAGCAGTATCGTTTCCGCTTCACCAGGTCTACTGCTGATATGCTAACGACCGTCACCGAGTACATATATCAGACACTCGACAGTAATGGTGAAGACCGAACCGTTGCCTTGGATATCTCTAAAGCGTTCGACAGAGTTTGGCATGCCGGCCTTCTATGCAAACAGCGGAGCTATGGTATAATTGGAAATTTGTTTGAACTTATCCAGTCATTCCTCTCTAACCGCACAGTGAAGGTGGTATTAAACGACCATGCTTCCCAGAACTATCATACGAACGCAGCTGTCCCTCAAGGATCTATCCTAGGTCCTACGCTCTTTCTGATATACATTAATGATCTCCCTGATTCCAAAAGATACCAAGTAGGTATGTACGCCGATGTCACCACAGTTTACTCTCGCCTCGACCAAAAATCTGGTGTAGGCGACAAAGCTAACCTTGCAGACGAGCTTGAAAAGGACCTCTAATCCGTAGTGGACTGGGGTAAAAAATGGCTCGTAAATTTTAAAGCTTCTAAAACGAAGCTAATCTCAATTAACCATCATCGACAATCTCACCTACCTCCCATTAGCATGGACCAGGCTTGCCTCCCAGAGAGTAAAACACTACGCCTCCTTTTTCTCACACTTACAGCAGGACTCAAATGGAATGACTATATAGAATCCATTGCTAAATCCGCTGCTATGAAAATCGGTTCTTTGTGCAGGGCCCGGAAGTTTTTTCCTCCTTAATCTATCCTGCACATATATAAATCTATCATCCACCCATTGTGCATTGAATACTGTTGCCATATCTGCTCGGTGCCCCTGCTATTCTCCTCGGGCTTCTCGACAAGGTACAGCGGAGGATCTGTAATGTGATCGATACCAACTTGGCAGACCGCCTGCAGTCGCTCTCTCACCGGCGCGACGTGGCTTCCCTGTGTCGCTTCTATAATTACTTTCACGGCTTCTGCTCCGATGAACTTAGATCACTACTGCCCCCTAGATACGAATTTGCACGGGAAACTAGATTAGCAACTAGATCCCACCCTTTTACAGTGAAACCGATAAAATGCAACTGCAACTTCTACTCCAACAGTTTCTTTTTTCGCACCTCACGACTGTGGAATTTACTTCGACATGATTGCTTCCCCGACGGCTACAATCTCCAGGAGTTTAAATGTAAGGTCAATAGACAGCTCCTAACACACTAACTCGCTCCCATTCTTTCAAACACTGTTCCCATCTTCCTCGGTATCCTTACCCATCTATCACCTTTCTTCTGACATTTCCTACATCTAACCTCTCCTCCTCTTTACCTTCCCCTATGTAACCCCATGCGCATTAGTGACAGTAGAATGCCTTGCTTGGGGTGAAATGATTAAAAATAAGTGACACATTCATTAATAGTAGTAATAGCAGTAGTAGTAATATAACAAAGAAGAAAAAGGAAATAGAAAAAGACGTGGTTTCAACTTAACCGATATTAACGTTTTCTACATAAGTAATATTTAGATATAATTAGAAAGAAACAAAGTAAATTACATAGTATAAGTACTGAATAGATAAATCATATGAATAAGTAAATAATAGATATAATTTATAGAATTAATTGCAAAATCAGAAAGCAACATAAATTTTGTAAATTAACCAAACAGTTAACATTTAACAAAGACGTAATGAAACTGAGACTAGAGAATATCCAAAAGAAATACTAAGTGAAAAACTATGAAGGAAGGTTAATTCGAAGTATATATATATATATATATATATATATATATATATATATATATATATATATTCCGAGAATTTGTTTCTCTGCTGAAATATTGTCAAAAAGAATGGATACATGCAGAAGAGTGTGACCACGGTTGTTTTTATTGCTTGCTAATCAGAGTTCGCTTTCTTGAACTAATGAGAAAATATTAATAACAATAATAATGAATAAATTCCAATGCTGTTAGTAGACCGAGGTATAGAATTCCTGATTGTTATGGATGTAGCCCAACAGATGGGCTATGAAGCAAATATAACAGAGATTGATAAATACGTGTTTTTTCTATTAGAAAAAAGGAGAGATTTCAGTGCTAAAGTATTTATTGCTTCACAGTTACAAATATTTTCAGCCAGCTCTTGATGTCAAGAAAAAAAATGATCATTTGCCTGACACAAGCAAAATGTTTCTTTCTACAATCAATGATATGCAGGAGAAAATTGCTGATATTTTCTCATTAGTTCAAGATGAAGATGAAGAAGGAAATGATAGATTGTTTGAAAGCTAACCCCAATTAGCAAGCAGTAAAAACAACTGTGTTCACATTCTTTTTGACAATATATCAGCAGTGAAACAAATTCTTGAAATTCACCTAGAAGCAATTAATATGCGAAATATGCCAGAATATATATATATATATATATATATATATATATATATATATATATATATATATATATTATTTCTTTGTAAACGAGTTATTACGCGACGTTGGTTTCTGCCATGTAGTGTCTTCAGGCGATTTTCAATAATAGATTATATATATATGTATATATATATGTATATATATATATATGTATATATATATATGTATATATATATATATATATATATATATATATATATATATTTGAAGAATATTTTGTATATCTTGTACATTATAATATTTAATAGAGAATACTACAGAAATTGCTTTGTGACTGAGGGTGTATTCAAATGTTGTTTCACGATATTTCCAAATGCTAAATTTAAAGGTAGAAGTTTCATACTTATGATTGAGAATGACTAGATTACGCAGCCGTTACAAACATCATTTAGTTAAACTTCGTAATTTTCAGATGGGAATAAAAAACACCCATTAAATAATGTTAAAAAATACTTCTGAAAAAATAAAGCGAAACAGATTATAAAATATATTGTGTACGGATATGTAGTTATCAAAAGGACATATTTTAACAAAAACATAAAAAAGAACTCCATATTTGTTAAATATTAAAAGTGTAACAATAATTGTTAGCATAAATTTAGTAATAATGATATTCAAGTTTCGATATAAACTTAAGAATGAGAGTCATTAATATAAATCGGTACGAGAAAGTTGTAAATGATACGCGACTCTACAGTTCGCTGATCATATCTTCTATCTTTTAATCTATCCTATCAACAGAACATTTCTAATTAGTATTCCACCCGTGCCGCATTTTATATTTTTATGAATTCATCTCTTTTTTCAGACGAAGAGACTTCAAGCGATATATCCTCCTTCTTGATTTAACTCTTATTTTTCCAGTGCCCGTTTCATTTTTCCATATACAGTTGCATTCTTTTTCTTTTTCTTCTTCTTGGGCCATGTCTTTTCAGGATGTAGGCGATCATGAATCTCCACTATTCCCTGTTTCAATGTAACTTTTAATATTTTTTCTACTTGACATCTTTCCCAAACCCCGCTCCGCCATCCATTTCTCAAGCCTATCAAATATGTCTCGGATTGCTTTTCCTTGTCTCCCTCTCCCTCTATCCGTCCTGTGCGTATTAGATTCTGCAGACCCTCCTTCTTCATTACGTGTCCCAGGAATCTCAGCTGCCTCATCCTGATGTTAAGTATGAGATTTTCTCGGTTGCATTCTCTCACGTACTCGCTTATTGTATCGTCGGTATCGCACGACTAAATTATATATTTTATTTCAGACAAAAGCTTGGATATTTGACCAGCATATTTCATTAAATTTATTACTTTATTTACTGAATAGACTAATTTTACCTTATTCATTATATATTTTCATTATATATTTTATATTTTTATTATATTTAATATATATATATATATATATATATTAAATATAATTAATATATATATATAATTAATATATATATATATATATTAAATATATTTAGTTATTATTTAAAATATATATATATATATATATATATATATATATATATATATCTAAATAATAACTAAATAGACTCTGCAAGTATCTAAGTTTTAAATTTATACTAAGATAAACTTTAAGAAAAACCATTAACAAACAGAACCTAATTCCGTTACAATCCGGCGCACTAAGGCGTTGGATAAGAGGGGGGAAAAAGAAATCCGCGGAATAAAGACAAGACATACGATACTCCGCAGTAAAGAAAAAAAAACCCAAACGGAACCAACCACAAAAAAAGAAAGAAAAAGTGCTCGATACAAAGTACAAACGAAATGTAAAAGTAGAGCAAAGACACACAAAGAATCTAGCCAAAGAATCTAGCCAAAGGTTTTGGCTAGCTTGAGATTCTTTGTGTGTATATATATAAATATATATATATATATATATTCATTTTATGTACACATAATATATATTACATTTAAAGAAATTAATCATATATAACTCATAATTAACCTCAACTTTCTTGAATATTGTGATGTTTTCAAAAGTTTTTGACAATAGACGTTAACATCGTTTAAATAAATAAATAACGAAGTCAACATTATACTAAACACACACACACACAGACACACACACACACACTTACTACATCATGTAATTTTTAAGTTATTTTTAATTTATCATTCAATCACGGCAGTGGGAGAATTTATTTTTAAGTACGACATTGAGGGACTCTAGCCAGGTTTCAAGCTTCCCCATTTAATTATTTCTTAACCAAATTTCAAATTGTTTACACAGATAAGACACATTCTCGTCAATGACTAACGCTTCTAATAAAATCTTTATTCTGTTTAATATGTTTCCATGCGCTTTACAACATTTAAATTCGGATGATATCTTTATTCTTTGTCTTAATCAAGCTTTATTTATCACTTAAACGTTTATCAGAATTGATAATCTTAATTAATTATAGATAATGAATTTTTAATGCTTTTTAATCAATTACGTATAAAGTCAATTTCTTTCTGATGTTTTAGAATGGTGTTTTCAGCAGTAAGTTTATATTGAATTAATAAAAATGCCAGGAAAAATGCACACATGCAAATGTGTTAAAATAAAATTTAAATGCCATATTTAAGTCACAAATTTCTAATTTTTAATTTACTCTTCTCATTTAATTTTCGAGGTTTAATAATTTGTCCTGTTCTTTTCCAGATTTGACAAAATCTAAAAGATATTACTTTTTATTCGCGCATTTTTCCATGTAAGAATATATGATACATGTATTCATTCTAACCTGAAAACATTTAAAAGTTAATTACATTATAAAAAACATTCCAAAATATTAAATATACCATTTACTCATTTTTGTTTATGAGACATTAGATTATTTTACTTGCTTTCTTCATAATTTCCCAAAACTTTTCAGTTAGCCTGATTGATACATCTGAGGATTTCTTTAATATATAAAATATGAAACACTAAAATCATTTTTACTTTTGTTTCGGATTATTTGCGACACAAGAAAATACTTACAACTTTTCTTGACACGTCAGCTAAGTCCTCTTTTTGTCTTTATTCATATTCTGTTACTGATATATTTTCTATCTATGTACTAATTTTCTCTTTCACGCTATCTATCTATCATTCTATCTATCTTTCTATCTATATATATATAATTAACTTAATCACAGTAAGTCAACACTAATTACAACAGACTAAATATCCGAAAATAATGCTAGCTAACAGTAATAACCCGTCTTCTAACTACCTCGTGGCTTAAATAAAGGTGGAGAAAAAAAGAAACAAACTGCACACAAGAACAATACGTCTAGTGTTTGTTTGAAAGAAAAAAAAAACCAAGACGAAACCTTAGAGAGCAGAATACAATACAAAATATAGAACTGAGTTACCACCTACCAGAGTTTCACACGAACGGTTCTTCAGGGCGAGAGATTTTGTATATATATATATATATATATATATATATATATATATATATATATATATATAAGGTAACCAAAAAGTTCTGTCTATTTTCTGATTAGTCATTGAATCAATTTGATATAAATAAGAAATGCTTGTAGCAATTGTTTTCACATTCGGACAGCCGTTATAAAAATCACGCTCACCGTACCCGGCCATTAGTTATAAGCCGGACAGCGGTGATGGAAATGTCTAGAGATCTCGTTCGGGGCTGTTTGCTTTACGACTTCAAAATGGGATTATCAGCAACTGCATCAGGTCGCTACATATGGCAAGCATTAGGGAATAGTACTGTGGATGAACGTACTGCAAGGAGTTGGTTTCGAAAATTCAAGTCGGGAGAAGAACCTTACAGTGGATGACCACAGGTCTTGAATGACGGAGTCCTGAAGGCGGCCATTGAAGAGGACAGTAGTCTAACATATGGTGAACGTGCAAGACAGTTCAACAGATTTCACCTGCACCACGTAGGTAAGACGTACAAACTGAGAAAGTGGCTTCCGCAACCGCTGTTGGAGGTCCACAAAATCCAACGTGTGGCAAACCTGCGTATCTCTGCTTTCTCGCCACCGTACCGCATCTTTATTCAATCGAGTGCTTACCAGTGATGAAAAGTGGGTTCTGTACGAACCTCCCAATCGTTCCAGACATTGTCTTCTCAGAATGCTGCCCTAACACCACAAGAACGCATATGCACCCACGCAAGATTATACTTTGTGTCTGGTGGACAGGTCGTCAGGTGGTTGATTACAAACTGCTACCAACGGGCCAAAGGTCACTGGACACCTATACCCGCAGCAATTAAAACGTATGCAAGAGGCATTGTGCCAGAAGGAGCCAGCATTGGTGAATCGCAAAGGTGTGCTTTTCACTTTATGACAACGCCAGGCCGCATGTTGCGCGAGTGGTCAATGATACCATACAGCAACTTGGGTGGGAGACTTTGTGCCATCCACCTTATTCACCTGATCTAACGCCATACGATTAACACCTCTTCCACTCCCTGAATAATCATCTTCGTGGGAAATCCTTCATCAATTAAGCAGACTTGCGCAAAGCCCTCACGGAATTTTTGCGTCAAAATCATCCGACTTCTAACGCAAGGGCATTGAACAGCTGGAGACACGTTGCCAGAAGGTGCTGGATACCGATGGCGATTACTTCGTGGACTAAATATTAGTTACACATAGTGTGAAGCGTTTTTTACCTTTAAACCTGAAAAACGTTTTGGGTTACCTTGCATATATATATATATATATATATATATATATATATATATATATGTAAATGCAAAACTTTAATCCAAAAGGAAAATCAGGAAGGTAAATCCCAAAAACACGATCCTAATTAATATTAATTACATTAATATTAAAACTGATCAAGGTGGAGAGTTCAATGAAATTAATATTTAAATTACAGAGCCAATAAAAAAATTAAATAAATTCCGGTGTTCAAATGAGTTGTATTGCCATTTCTACATTTCATGTAGAAATGGACATACATCTGAGAGAAATTTCACGCTTCATCTGCAACTTCTTTATCTCAAAATAAACCAAGATGTTTTACCGGCAAAAGTTAAAAAAACGTGTGGTTGGGTCATTATGTATGTGTGTGTGTGTGCGTATGTGCGTACTATCTTATTTTATATATATTTGTATGTGTATGTATATATGTATATGTATGTGTGTATGTGGGATATGTATATATATGTATATATGTATATGTGTGAGTGTGTGTGTGTATAGGCGTGTGTGGGTGTGTGTAAGTGTACACTTGTTGACTTTATTAATTTATTATATTCCTAAAGTATACATATTTTCATCTTTATTTTTGTATTTATTATATTTTATATTTTATTTTATTCTGTTTTTTTAAATTTTATTAATTTTCTATAAATTTGATTTTTTTAATTTAAATCTAGTTTTAAAATTAAATTATATGTCAAGGTTTTCTCCCCCAATTTTTCTAATAACTTCATCCCATTTATTTAAACCAAAAACCGCTATTTTTCTTTCCTTTCTTAAATTTTCTTTTCTTAGCTTACTTCCCTGTCAACCATCCCTTGCCAATTCTTTACTTGTTTCTTTTGTTTATCTTTCTCTTCCATTTATTTAGAGCCAGACAAGGCTAAATCTTTACTTACAACTCTTATCTTAGTTTAAAAGTAAGATTTTCTAAAAATCTAAAAATAGACATTGATTTCTGTCTGCTTTCTTATTAACCCCACACCTTTAATTTTTCTCTGATGTACATTTTTTTAACTTTTGCTGGTAAAATATCTTGGTTTATTTTGAAATAAATAAGTTGCAGATGATGCATGAAATTTCTCTTTGGGATTCCATGTAGAAATGGCCATACAACTAATTTGAACATCGGAATTTATTTCATTATATATATATATATATATATAGTTTATAACATGTACAAATTATTATCCACTACAAACTGCCCATTTTGTTTCGACATTGGAATTTCAATATCTCATCAGGTGATGTGGAAAGGAATAGAAAGCCTCTTTTCTTATATTTCTTGAGTTGCGTGTGGGATGTTGGCGGGGGTTAGTGACAAGGGAATAAGTCTTGTTAATTGTCCGATAGTATTTTGAAAAAAAAGGGAGGCGTAGGGAATAGAGTTGATTAATGAATGTGTCGAGAATTTTGTAGACAGGCTTAACATTAGAAGATAGGCTATAGCTTCATGGCCTAATGTCTGGACTTTATTCCTTGGTTGTAATAGAAGTAGAGAGTAAGGAAGTGTAGGGTGGGGAAGAGTAGGATTAGACCTATCTTTAATGTTTATTTGTACGACTATACAATATTTTTGTATTTAAACTCATTTTTTATAATTAATCTAATTTTGTATATTTAAGCTTAACTTTAAATTTAGGAAATTACTTTTTCTTCTATAAAACTTTAAATTAGATCCCAGTCTGTGGTGTGGAATATTTAGAATTTGATGTGAGAGTGTTGTTAATAATATAAAGGTTTATCGTCTGTAAGGTGTCCTAACTTTGGCTTTTGTAGTATTTTTTTGCATGAGTGTAAGTTTAGTTTCATGCGTCTAGTTTAAAATCTATTGTTATTCATGTATTTACTGATTTCAATTTTTTCTTGAAATAAAAAGAAACATGGTTGCTTTATTCATTTAGATGTTCTTGCTTGTTTGAATATTTTCCATTTAACTTTATGTGTCTTATTTTCGTTTTTTCGTCTTCCCAATGTATTTGGAAAGAGATGTCATGTTTTGTTTTCCTTTGTTATTGAAGGATGAGAGTTGATAAAAGGTTGAGAGTTTGAAAAAGCGCTCTTTAAATACTTTCGTTGTGTTTCCGATATACATTTTCTCCTGTTTGAAATTCTCCATAGATGAAACCGAACACGTATATATCAGGGATTTTGCTAAACACTTATTAAAAATGAGGCATTGGGTTACTACAGATAAAAAGGTTATTATTATTTGGAAATCTGGTTTTAGTCTTGGAGTTATTTTTGTTATATGCTTTTAATATTTTACTGTTATGTATTTTAATTATTTTTCCAGGTTGTTGGAGCAGCTATAGCTTAGTTTAATTGTATTCCTATTGAAGATTTTGCTTAGAGGGATATATTGGGGAAAATGCTTATCTATTAGTTTAAGAAATTTATGTTCCAGTTTAAAGTTAACTAACTGATTGAAAAGCGGGTTTTACCATATGAATTTTCTGTTTCAATTTTTTTTCTTTTTGAGCTCCTTAATTTTTCGACAAAGTTAAATTTGGATGATTGACATCCGCTGTCCTTACGAATTTTATTTTAAATGACTTTTTGTTTATTCTTTATTTGAGGATTGTCTGTTAAAGCGACATTCCATTCATGATGGGATATGCTTGATAATAGATGGTGGATGATTAGAATTTCGGTTTATATAGATTGAGTTAGCATTATTTTTCATGTAAGGTTGGAAAGTGTTTGATACTAAGTCTAATTTTATGTCTAGGAAGTCAACTTTCTTGATATTAGGGTTATTTACTACGTTAAGACTAAAAGATTTAAAGACATTATGAATTAATTTTCTAGTTTTATCAACCTTATCTACAGTAGATGTATTTATTATCCTGCGTACGTAATCTCTACAGAATCTTATATTCTTAGTGTCAATTTCTTTATATGCCGTGAGGTGTACAGTATGTATAATCCGACTAGATCCGAAGATTCTGGAGAATCCAGTGCTTCCATAGATAAATCAAAATTATCCGTTGAAGTTTTGTCAATTGTTCGTTGTTGTGGATGAGAACTGATTTTCTACTGTAGAAAATTATTTTGATTTCATTCTTTGAGATGTCCGGATAGAATTCCGCGAATTCCAGGGCTAGATTTAAAAAGTCCTCGTATTCTGATAGATAAAAATACATAAATTAATGTTTTAAATTAATGTTTTGGACATTGTAAAATTTTTATTCGTTCCTTATCATTCGGATATATATATATATATATATATATATATATATATATATATATAAAGAGAGAGAGAGAAAAAGTTCTACTTTTGTAGGTAGCATGTAGTGAATGCATTCAAATAGTCTGATATTAAATAGCCCAACACATTCGATTTTTGTATCGAACACTTTTTTATCTAACATGTACAAGGCAATCTTTATCAAGAAAAACAGATATATATATTTCCTTTCTTTTCATTTACGCTCATGTCCCTTAATATTTTTCTTTTGAAAATTTACATTCCATACTATTTAGTTTATCCCTTTTTTCTTTTACTAAATATATTTCTTTTTTAATCGGAGGGTTTTTAATTCATCACCGTCTCTTTCTTTCTCCATAAATGGCACTAATGCCTGGCAACTTTCGCATTTCTTCATCGATTTATCTGCTCACATCTTTAATTCCTCCTTTAGCATTCTATTTGATCGTTACACGGCACGATTCACGATTAAACAGCATTCAAAAATAGGATTTCTATAAAGCTCTGGATTAAACTAAAACAGTGTTGAAATGTCAGACTTTATTCAATTAAGACATTTTCAAACAGTATTCCCTACAAGAAACCACGTTCCATGCAACTGCAGTTTCATGCATATATTTAAATAGAAAATACTCAATGTAATTTCTTGTAATGAAACAAATTTCCAGCATCGGACAAGTTATAAAATGAATCTTTATCGATATGACGATATTGAATAACAAACATGCTAATCTCCTCGGGCTTCTTGATAAAATACACCGGAGAATCTGTAATTTGATCGATACCGATTTGGCTGACAGCCTGCAGTTACTCTCTCGCCGGTGTGGCGTGGCTTCCCTGTGGCGCTTTTATAAATACTTTCACGCCTTCTGCTCCGATGAACTTAGAGCAGTGGTGCCCCCTAGGTACGGATTTGCACGAGATATTAGATTAGCAACTAGGTCCCACCCTTTTACAGTGAAACTGATGAAATGTAACCGCAATTTCTGCACCAAGAGCTTCTCCCGCACTTCCAGCCTGTGGAATTCCTTTCCGCATACTTGCTTCCCCGACAGTTACAATCTCCAGGAGTTTAAATGTAAGGTCAATAGACATCACTAACGCACACTCAGTCTCTCATATGTAGCCTATCACCCTCCTTCTGACATTTCCTATAACTAACCCCTCTTTCTTATCACTTTACTTTATGTAAACCCCTGCACTATAGTGGCAGTGGAATGCCTTGCTTGGGGTGAAATGATTAAAAAAATATAGTAGTAGTTGTCTTAATCTATTAAGATATAGATTACGACTTCTGCAACTTCTGGGGGCTCAATCATCAAGTTTTGATCGCCTATTTAAGTTTTTGTTTCTAATAAATGTCTTTTGCAATTCTTCCATACAGAAAATAACAATTGTTTCCTTAAAAGCAAGATCAGAAACCAGTTCAAAAATTTTTGTGACTGTCACACCCCAATTAAACCATAGATATTTAATGAACATTAATCTATGCATTCGCCACTGATGTCTGTTGCTAGTGTTCAAAATTATGAAAAATAATTTTGAATACTAATTTTCAAGTCGGAAACATTGTTGCGCCACGCCAGATAATGCATAATTACTACTTATTTTCATTAGCAGCTTAAATTTAGATGTAAGTAGTTAATTATTTACACTATTGATATTCGGACTATTGTCCTCATCTTTATTGTTTTTTATCACAGTTTCACTCGTTGCATTCTCTGTCCTTCTTCAGGTGTATATCATCTAGGTAAAACACTATCCAACTATAAATACTACAAATAATAATAACTCCTGATCTCAGTAATTCAAACTAAATTTAGGGAGGTAATACAGTGAAACCATGGATAAATATAGATAGCGCATAGCATCTAACACGGAGACAAATGTACTGAACGAATGATATCTCACGTTTAACTAGTAACCGATGATAGTTTTGAAGTTTATCAAAGACTCTTGTGGACTTGTAAAAAACATGTATTAAGATATCAAAATGAGATTAACCACTTGACCAGAACACTAAAAATCGACAAATAATAAGGAATGTGCTCACTTTTAAATTCTACGTAATCTTATATTACAAAAATTAAAGAAACCCCGAGCAGTGCCTAAAATGCGACAGATTACTTACAACTTTATATGAAAACAAGCATAAGATTTAACAATTGAAAATAAAAACATTGACACTGGTCAAAAATTAAAGTGAAACGCATTAAAGGATTTTCGAGAGAGAAAAACAAAATAATTCATCCCAAAACAAAATCATCATAAAATATATGGATGCCAATGAAATTCTTGAACTCCTGAAAGAGAAAAAATAGATAACGCTTTGGCGGAGATAATATTTGGCAAATCAGAAATGACAGAAATAAGTGCCAGAAATTAAGAAGAGTGAGTTCTTGAATAATGTGCCGGAATGGGAAATTGGCAGAGTTTAGAGCTGAGACATTTATCCAAGAGTTAAAAAAAGCTGAGAAGTGTCTTTGGATAAGTGTTGGTATTTCTACATAAGGAAACAATTAGAATGTAAAGAAATAAAATGTAGAGAAGCTTTGAACGAATACATAAAAAGAGTCATTCATAGAAACAGACAAAATATACAAAACGTAAAACAACTGAATGACCCTGTCCTGTTTAAGATGAAGAAGAACACATTAGTAACAACAGATAGGATAATAACAGAAAGGCCGATGACTTTGGTATTGATAATATTAGGATCTCATAAAAGAAACATATGACAATATCGAAATATGAGTAGATCAAAATCAATAGGACTACTAAAGTTTTAGGTGCAAATTAATATAATTCCATCGAAAAATCCGTGTGATGAATCATATTAAAGAAATTAATATTTTTTATTCTAATTAATAGAGACAGCAATATATTTGTTCCGTGGAAGATGTGCGTTGTGGTGAAGTGGATATCGACTTGAAATTATAAACTGTAGAGCCGAATTCGAATTCCAGGTGAATTCGTTGCAAATACTTTGGGGAAAGGTGTTAATCCATCGTTTCTACCTACAGATATGGGTGGAAAAGCAGGACAGATTGTATTCTACAGTCTTCGTTGGCAACCTGTCTACGCAGAAAGTAATGACAACTTACTGCCGGAAAAGTGACTCTACTGAAGGTTGCTGGGAATAACAAAGACAGATTATATGAGAAACGAGGGTGTTATAATGGGGTAGTTAAAATAAAAAGAAACGGTTTCTTAAAATATAAAGGCCCTCTGAAATTTTAATAATTCAATGAAAATTGAAAGGCTGGGAATCTAACATACCCATGACAAATGGAATACCGGCTACTGACAATACACACAAACAGATAATAACAGAGGAATTTAAAGCAAAGCAAAATGAGGTAGTAAAATTAACAAAATATTGTTGATGACAGTAAAACATATGATGGTAGGAAAAACTATTAACGCACGTACTCAGAAGATATATCTAATAATAGAAAGAATGCCTCTCAAAGATTTCGACTACACAATGCACAATGAGATTTTTTCTTGCTGACTTTATGCTCAATAATCATTCTGTGTAGTGGAGTGATGTATCAGGTTGATGTATGAACGTAAGAAATCTTTTTTATAATCATATCGCTCTAAGCAACGCATTTTATTGCCACTGTTTTGCAGGGGGTTACACAGGAGCAAAGTTATAAGAAAGAGTGACAGGTTATAGGGGGTGTCAGGAAGTGGGATGAGAAAGATTGGAATACTGATGAGAATAGAGTGGATGGAGAAAGGAGCATGAGAGAGAGAGAGAGAGGGGGGAGGATGCAGGTTATTGATATAGGAGATGATTATTGACTTTACATATAAATTCTTGGAGATTATAGCTATCTGGAAAGCAAGTAAATGGATGGAAATTCCACAGGCAGGAAGTGCGAGAAAAGAAACTGATGGAGTAGAATTTGCGTTTATAATTTATTGGTTTCACAGTAAAAGGGTGGGCTCTAGTTGCTAATTTTGTGGCTCGAGTAAATTTATAAAGAGGGGGTACCAGTGAGCTAAGTTCATCAGAGCAGAAGCCGTGAAAGTATTTGTAGAAGAGACACAGAGAAGCCACATTTCGCCGGTGAGAATGTGGCTGTATCCGAGCTGCCAAGTCGGAATCTAAGTGAAAAGAAATGCAAATTATGAGTATCAGTAAGATATATAATGTTGCACAAAATATGAAAAGATTACGATTGTGATTGAGGTCATTAACTAGATAGGGGGCAGTTTGAGAATACCAGGTTCAAGTAAGGTAATGGATAACAGCACGAAATTTTAACTCGGAGAACCGAGTTCCAATTTAAGGAAGATTCGTTATGTTTACTTACGCGCAAATATCATTGGGAATGCTATGATTCCACATGGTTTCATCCAGCTATGGGTTAATTATGAGGAATTTTAGCAGTATATGATTCTTCTACTTCTTTTTCTACTTCTTCCATGTGCCGTGTCCTTTCATGACATAGGCGATAATGGCCTTCTACACCTCCTAATCACTAGTAGCTCTAAATACGTTTTCTCCTGTTACCTCTTACAAAAACCCACACTGCCCTCAATTTTGTCAAACACATCAGGTATGTTATGACTTTCTTTCCCAGTTTCACTTTCCACCTATCAGTCCTGTGATTATCACACTCTCCAAAACATCCATCCTCATTGTATGTTCCTGGAATCAGCTGTATTTTCCGCAATTTAAGTATTAGATTCTTTTTCATTTACATCCACTCTAGACACTCGTCTTTGCCCAAATATTCGGTCCCTGCTCTCCTCAGCATCCTTCTGTAGAACTACATATTCTTTCAAAAAATATATTCTCAATTTGTAAAAAATATATTTGGCTCTAAATAACCAGCAAATTGTTAATAAACCGTAAAAACCCTATCAATCAGTCATTTTCCACAAAAAGATTTTAAAAAGTTATTTTAATAAAAATATTTATTATCTGCACTAAATTCCACGTCGAATATCTCATTCGTTTCCTTTCTGTTCATTTATCGTTCAGTTTTAGTCAACTCTGTGCAATACATAAAAAGAAAAATCTTGAAATATTTTTGTATGGCTTCTATGAATATGCATTAGGTAATCGCACAATCACCACAAGATTTCGTTTTACTCTGTTCCCCGAATTTCCTAATACTTTCCATTGCATCTGTTCCGTTTCTCTTATCAATTTTATTCGCGTCGTTTCTTCTTATTTAATATATTGGATCATTGGCATTCGATTCTCAGTGCTTATTTTTCCCATTGTGCAGACATTCTCGACTTTGCACAGTCACTTTAAATATCTTGCACAGCTTATTTTAATTTTTTCAGGAATCTTCATACTATATAATAATTGCTGTTGTTTTTCAGCTTCGTTTATTATTTATCACACTGATAAAACATGTTTTTTTTAAAAGAATTTATTTTGTTTAGGCACTGTGAAATAATTTTGTTTTCCTGTCGGGTTGATTACATTTCCTTAGTTGATGAATACATTTTGGAATGCATGAATCCAGCTATAGATAAATAATAGTTGTGTGTTTATAGCGTACAATATAAAGGTCTATAAACAAATTTGCCTTCATAATTTTATCTCAGAAAATATCACGAATCCCAAAGATTGTCACGTTTCATTCCCATCTGTCTTTCTTTTTGCATATTAAATGGTTTTCGATATTTGTGTTTGTTTATTTATGTATTATTTCGTATTTTCTCTTTCTATCGAGTGTGTTTGTTTTCGTATCATAAAAACCCCGTTATCTTAAGCCTTTAAAACACATAACCCAGGATTTGTTCTATCAGAAGAGAAAGGGTACGAGACTGAGATCCGAAAGCGAATTCAAATGACCCAGTATATATTTCAGAGGCTGACTAACCTGTTGAGAGAAAGGGAAATTTCGCTAGAAACAAAGATGAGAGTACTGGATTGCTATGTGACGATTGTTCTTCAATATGGCAATGAATGCTGGACAATCTTATCAAAGACAAAGGAGGCACCTTAAGCAACCGAAATATGGTTCTAAAGAAGGATACCGAGGATACCATGGAACAAACATTTTTTTATTTACCATGCCTTTTTGTCGTAAGTGTCGTCTGATAGTTACGGGACAGCAATCAGCATCTGTGACTGCCTTAATTTGACGAGAAGAAAGTTCTCCGTCTCTCATAACAACCCGTCTTATTCTCCTACTCAATGCAGGAGAAATCTCTTGGGGCCTACCAGAGGATTTTGCTTTTCCATAATACTCACTGTTCTTTAGAAAGTTGCAAATCACAGTTTTACTGCGATTTATCTTAGCTGCGATCGCCCGCTTTGACAAACCTTGCTTATGGAATTCTAGAATTCGAAAACGCTCAACTTCGGTAATTTGCTTGCTTTAGGCATGGTAACACTTTTACGCAGTGATTGCTAATCTCTGAACTAAAAACATTAGAATTACCATAGATCTAACAATTTATACCCCTGGTCTTATAATTTTGATCATGTGTAAATCGCCTCATTTTATAAAAATATAAATTTCTAAATAAAATGTTTGGAATGTAGCTTTTTGTTTCCAGAACCTTTTAGATTGTAGTATTGGTAACCTTAAGTGGGAGGAGTTTAAAAGCTACCCGTAAAAAAGGATTCTTTTTAAAGATTTTTATGTGGTCTTAAATTTTTGATCGGGAGTGTATAAAGTGAATCGTAAAGGACGATCTGTAAAATATATATGGTCGTTCTTTACTAGAGTACAAGGCTTAGGTATATATAACGGTGTAAAATGGTCAAGCATTAAGAAAAATGACTTTAAACATGTATGTAGCCCTGGCAAATAATTTTAAATTCAACTAAAGAAAACGATCGTCCGCATTGACGCGATGATCTCGACTACGGGCGACTCCTTCTTATTTTCTAACAGGAAACTTACAAAGAAAATGCAATTCTTCGAAAAAATAAGGAAATTAATACATATAACGCATGTTATTCAAGTCTATAAGTAAATCCAAGCGAAAATTATGAAAATAGTTTTGAGACTAAAATAAAAATACCACATAACGAGTGATACAAAAGTATCAAATTTAAAGATTGTAGATTTTATCGATGATTAAAAACAAAGAGTAAAGTTATTACTGTAACGAAGGCTCCTTCACAATATGAAAAAATCATATTAAACTAATAATAATACTAAATCATATTTATCTTATAATGATATACTGGAGATATTGTGAGCATGCTTTTTTAACATTGTCATTTTGCGTTTTAATAAGTACACCAGAAGTAGTCTCTTACATGAAATGTTTTTGGTAACTGCAAACATCATCAGAAAATGACAGAGTATAGTCTTTCGCCACCGACATCGTTTCGAGCAAGTATCAACAGCGGCGTCCTGGATGATATCTCCGACGTGAACTTACCTAGTTTCTTTAAAGGGTACTAAAGAAAGATTTTATTTGATTATCTGACAGGTGTCACATACTACACATATTTTCTTTTCATATCATTTTAAGATAATTGTAGCCTTTAAATCGTAAAACAATTAACCCCAATTTTAGCTTGGGTACAAATTATGTTCAGTCAGTTAGAAATCAGTAAATATGATCATGTGAGTTTTCAGAAAATTACAAATTGGCTGTCTCCGAACCTTATAAATCTCTTTTTTATTTCTTGTGTTTTATTTATAAAATATATTCTATATATACTTGTGTCAAATCACACCAAAAATGATCTTTGTATGTTTTTATCGGGTGTAACAAGCATTCATTGATATTCAAACTAATATTCATCAAATATTGATTTTACTTCCATAAAAAAGATTACTGTGTACAGATCCATGTCCTACAAGAGGCGCTTTTTGCCCGCCCTCGCTCAGAAATATCTTCTTATTTATGACAAAATATGAATTATCGAAGGTAAAATCTTTTCACTTTCAAACAATGTTAAACTAAAAAGACAAAAAAAACGAGCAAATGAAGTGTTTCATATTTAATTTTGATTCGAAAAACAATGTTTGTAAATTTTATTTTTGGACTAACCTGCATTCATTAAAATCCGAAACCATATTCATCAAATATGAATTCTACTTCCATAAAGAGATGACAGTGTACCAGTCTATGTCTTCAGAACACTGTTTCTTTTTTTCGTTTCCTTGATAACAAATAATATTCTCCAACCAGTGTTAATCAACATATTTAAGCAACACCTCACCTAGGAAAAAATTAAATTTTGACGGAACATCCAGCGAAATATTGAAATATTCTGATATGATGCATTGAAATTATCTACACTATTTACTTTGCTCGGACTAAATTTTTACTTTATTGACATATTCAAGACAATTCAGTTGTATGTTTCAAATCTCTTCAGTTATTTGAAATTTCGAAATAAACTATTTATTTCAGGCCCTAGGTTAGATTGTTCTTGTTATATGAATCATGCTACTTTCGAATGTCTAAGTTATCCCCATTAATTTAAATCTGTAAGATTTGCCCGGTATTGAACTCACAAGTTTTGGGGATCCAGTCAACGCATAGGCCATGAGTTCTTTAGTACAACTGCCGAGACGTCATGTATATAGCAATAAACATGAGTAAACAGTCCGAATAATTTATAGAAAGTAAATAATTATAAAACGTATATTGTTTATTTCAGAAATAATCAAGTAATTTATTTCGTTTTGAACAATTAAGAAAAATATTCTATAAAACAGATAAGACAGAGATAAATTTGAGATTAAGTCATAAATATTGATATCTTTATTTAAGCAATTAGGAAATATACCGCGAATGCATAGACTCAAATTGTCTTTCAAAATATTTCTTAGTGGTGTTTTCTGTTTAAATAATAAAGAAAATCACTTGTTTATTGTTAAAACAATAAAGAAAAATGCGTTAAATTAAAATAATATTTTTAGGTTAAAAATAATAATTCAGAAATGTTCTTTTAATCTATAATTATTTAGTTTTAATGGCTATATTAAAACATTCCGTGCGTCTTGTTATCTGATATAACTCAATTTCTTGGCAAATAGAAACACTTTATCATTGTTTTGTAATCTATATAGAGGTAGTGCCTTTTTTTAAAAGCACACATTCCTAAGCAGCCTTGCTACTGAATGGTATATGCCAGCCAAAATATAAAAATTCTTGGTGATTGAATTTGTTGAAGTCATATCGACGAGCTGGAACAATATTTAGATTATTGGCGTATTACGAAGATGGTTCATTGCCTACCCCGAGTCAAGGGGACTTATAAGAAGGGGAACATGTATTTTCTAATAAGAACAAGAATTAAGTTATCAAATCTACAAAACATGACAAGGATTCCAAACTTAATAGAATAAATGGCAAATCACTTTTTCTAATAAATAACCACTTTAACAAGCCTTTCAGAATAATGTTCTCTCCATATGTCTGTGATGGGCAGTTGTTAATATGTTCATTAATTTTTAGCCAGCCTAATATCCTCGTCGTGACCAAAGTATCATGAGGTTTCAGTCATTGATAACCTCCGCACTTCTTCAGATGTATATCAGGGAATTTCAAACTGAACATTTTTTCAGTCTACAATTCTCAACGTTATGAATTTGTGGTTTTAAGAGTTGTAAGACTGGATGTGTGGGGGGTAATAGATAACAACTGGGAATTGTAATCGGAGACCCGAGTTCTAATATCAGTCAGGTTGGTTAGGTTCATTTATATGCAATTACATTATTTCTTTTCCTTAAGTTAATGTTTAATTAATAGGACCTGTATCAGTAAAACTTTATTCTCTTCAGAAATTTCTTACAATCTTAAAATCCTGTCTAGATTTGAATAAATTGCTAAATGTTGATAAACCTTGAATAAAAATTGATATCCCTTAAAATTTAATTATCCTCAGTGATTTTTGGTTCCATTTGCATTGAAAGTGCATATATAGGTATATAGGCACTACCTAACCTCAAGATTAGAACTCATATGTATTCTTCTACCAAATTCTTTAAGCTACTTTTCTATGTAAAAGTGCTGGAATTAGCTGGTGGATGTAATTCAAGGTCCTTCTTTCCTTCATTCCCACAGTTTTAACTTTATTACCAATTGACTCAATACGCCGCTGTTTCTGTAGATGTTTACTGCATATATTTGTTGTTCTATCCATTTTTGTCGCGGCCCTGCCGCCTAACGGACTTTTCTTCTTGAACAAATTTTTCTCGTGGGATATGTTTCTGGCTAAAGTAAAAGACTGATATATGGTTTCATATAATTGAGATTGCACTGCATCAAAAGATTTGGAAAAAAACAGATCATACAATCTCTCAATCTGCCACTAGTGAAAAAAACCACGTAAGAATTAGAATCCTTCATTCATTTTAAATGAGTCCAGTTTGATATTAGATCACCATTTTCATTCTGTTTGTAATGCAATACTTAAACGTGTGACGTTAATGCCTGCATTATGTACGGCCACACGGTCAGTACTATTGTTACAATATACTACTTTGTTTTATAGTCGGGTCAACGGTGACTAAACAGGTTTCACCATCGGGTATTTCTAATGAAGAGAATGCATTCAGTGCCAGCAGAATTAAAAACAAAATCTGTCATAGCTTGGATTAAACTCTTGGTTGGTTCAATGGCCATAGAGCACAATGGTGAATACTGCGTTACATATCTGTGTATGTAACTGTTGATGACAAAGCATCGCTGGGGGGAGAGTTTTCTTAGTGCTAGCTGTGTGATAGTAATCCCACTTTTCTAGGGCGGGGTTTTATATAAGCACCACTATTCTAGGTCTTATCAGTACATGCAAACTAGATGCAGGTGTGATTCACGTGTTCTTCTACTCGTCAGCTATGACTAATAAAGGCTTTCAAATTGAAGAATATCAGCTGTGATTCGACTTGGAGTGGGGTGGGCTCAATCAGGTCTGCCTGTGCCAGATAAACATCATTTCCAATCTAGATTTGTGTAGAAAAGTAATCAGGTGCGGAACAACTCTACGCCAACGCCCACTTATGGGACTGATAATGATCATAGTGAGACCTTTGAAAAATCAAATACTCCAACAAAAGGTAGAAAATTCAAACATTTTACAGAGAATATTCGTAAGATTCTGAACATTTCAAAAATATACATTTCTTTTCAAAATTACTGTTTTTTATTTATAGGTTCCTGCAGGATGTTGGAAACCATCGCTCTTTATAGATTTAAATCTTTTATTTTTATTTTTAATCATTTCAATCCAAGTAAGTCTATCAGATTACTTAGGTACAATGTGTCACTGATATTGAGTGAATATAAGAAACATAAACAAAAGAACAAAACAAATAAGAAAAGAACACTATTGAGGAGAGAGAACAATAGAAGAACAAGTGTTAAGTAACTAGAAGATAATGACTGGCTTTGCATATAAAAGTTTTGAAGAGCGGGTTTGACTAGAGTGAAAAAAAGCTTGAAGGGAATTCAACGATTGAGAAGACCGAGAAAAGAAGTTGTAAGCTTAGAACTAGAGATTACATATATCCATTTAAAGAGTAATATGATGAGACCGTTTCGTCAATCCAGTAATGCACTTAAAGACATAGAGAAAAATTCATCCAAACCTTTAAATTGGCATTACTCTTTAGGAGAGATAATGATTTCACAATGTGTTTCCATCGATAATCGGTGTATACTTATTTCCTTCTCCTAAATTGGCTTGCAGCCAAAGCTAGAAATATTAGTCTATCCTATCTTAATTCTTAAATGGGAAGTATTTTTAAAGTTGGAATTATGCTTTTCCTAAAAGCCTTAGCTGGAAAGTAAAGTTTTAATTCGGTATTTGCTGAGTCTATTTTCCGGGTCTAGACAAATGACATTACCCATAGATATACTTAATACTCTCTAGTTAAATTATGAAGTTAACCGGAATATTCATCATCATACAACGTATCCACAATACAGTGTTCAATTAAGGGATTATAGAAGAAAATTTAACTTTCGTGTTGATAGACGGGATTTCACGCTATGTCTGTCAATGATTAATTCAGATATTGCATTGACTCCAAAGTAAAGCTAAACTTTTTCCATAAATATTAAGCAAAATATGCCAAGCAGGTGCCGCCAATTTTATTCGGTGTTGTTTTTCATTGAAATCTTTGAAGACCTTTTATAATATATTTGATTTCAAAGTGTTTTTAAAAGTTTTGCTTTTTGTCCAACGTCCATTTCAAGATAAAAAAATTCTTTGAAGACATATTTGAAGATTACTAAAGAAGATTTATAAAATAAATAAACAAACGCTTTCCCGGCCAGCGACCTACAGTCCCACAAAAAAAGAAAACAGGTTTTGTTTAATGTTTCTTGTGGCAACAACTCTTTTTCAATTGAGGAGATTAGATCTATTTCGTCGTGCGAATATCACATGTGTCTTTTGCTTTATTCTCTTGTCCATGATGCCAAAATATAACAAGAGAAATTTTGTAGATGTGTTTTTTCCGCAAGAAAGCCGAAGATTAAGATATGAGATCTAAAGCATTTTTAACCCCTAGACAGAAAGAAGACAAAGCTAAATAAATTCTCCGAAAGAAAATTCTTTCTTGGCTTTAAAATATAGACGATATCCAACTATATATCAATTCTTCCAGTGATATAGAGATGATAGTCAACGAGAAATGAATAGAATATTCAAAGAAATATATATTCCGTTTATTAAAATCTTAATTAAGATTGTACTAAAAATGTAAAAAGTTCGATAAAACGTTTATTCCGTGTCTAGGTATATATTATCAAAATTTTTATAAATACTAAAATTTCGGTCTATGTAAGAGTTTCAAATAATTTATATGTAATTTTAAAGGCGTTGTATAACATAGATATGCCTGAAGATAACCATTTAACTTAAAAATAATTAATGTTGACGATTTAAATATAATCTGCACAGTAGTATGTTTGGATAATAGTGCTATTTTTATTCAATGTGAGAAAACCTGCATTGATTCTTTTGTAGCTATTGTTTTACCGAAGATTTATTGTGAATATTTTGTGGGGAAAATATAAACTATATTTCCTTTATGGTCTTTCCCGCTACATATCGTCCATATAGGGCTAAAAAGTGAAAGTGATAATTGTAGCATGCGATTAGTAATAATTATTATAATAAATTCTATTGTAAATAATTTAAATTGAGTATTTAATAATAAAATTGATAATAGTGTTATGTTGTTCTTTTGCATCATGAAAATCTTCTAAAACAAATCTAACGACTTTTTAGCTAGTCTATTTAATATTAAATAATGTAAAAATGTATTTTTTATAATCGTTTTACGTTTACGTTACGTGAAAATATTGTGTAATATCTTAAACCTATTGTAGTTATTTGTAAATAATAAGTCCACTTTTCATAACTCGTTTCTTCTTTTCATTCTTTTCATCATTTCATCCAAGCAAGAAAATAAAGCCACCAAGACGCAATGTGTTGCTACTAACTAGAGAGTAACAAATAATAATAATAATAATAATAATAATAATAATAATACTAATTAAATAATTTAAAAAAAAAAAGAAAATACGACGAAAAACACTAAAAACATGTTCGATCTACGATATTCGTTCTTAGAAAGAATATGTAATAATTTATTATATTTGTTCGTTCATTTTATATATTTATTTATTTTTCGATAATTTTATTCTCGTTGGATTTAATGAAAGAATAACACTGAATACAGTGGGCGAACAAATTATTATTTTTAAATTTTACGGTAGTAAACTCAAAGGTATGTCCACTTTTTCTTTCCTATTAAATTTTGAATTTTTTTTTTTTTTTGCAAGGACAATGGTTAATAGTAGCAACAATTTTTTTTTTTAACAATACTCTCTAAGTGCAGTGATGTTTTTTTTTCCGTTGAACGGCCGTTACGTCCAAGTTTGTTTTTTCAACCAGCGTCTCTCTCTTTGAATTTTTCTTTTTCTCAATATGAAATTCTGTTTTAATATAAACAGGATTTTTTTTTCTTTAGATATTAGCAAATTTTTTTTTTTTTTAAACGTAATCATTAATTTTTAATTTCACTATTTTAAACATAAATATTAATTTTTTCTTCGTATATAATTTAAATTGTATGTTTCTTTAAATGATCCTTAAATAGATTTATTAAATAGTTTTCTAAAGCAAGACAGGGAAAAAGGAAAAAGAAAAAGGAAAAAAAAAAGGAGGAAGAAAAAAAAATACGACGAAAAACACTAAAAAACCGTTCGATCTACGATATTCTTTCTTAGAAAGAATATGTAATAATTTATTTATATTTGTTCGTTCATTTTATATATTTATTTATTTTTCGATAATTTTATTCTCGTTGGAATTAATGAAAGTATAACACAGAATACAGTGGGCGAACAAATTATTATTTTTAAATGTTACGGTAGTAAACTCAAAGGTATATCCACTTTTTCTTTCATATTAAATTTTGAATTTTTTTTGCAAGGACAAAGGTTAATAGTAGCAATAATTGTTTTTTTTTATTTTTTTTATTTTAACAATACTCTCTAAGTGCAGTGATGTTTTTTTTTTTTTCCGTTGAACGGCCGTTACATCCAAGTTTGTTTGTTTTTTTCAACCAGCGTCTCTCTCTTTGAATTTTTCTTTTTCTCAATATGAAATTCTGTTTTAATATAAACAGGATTTTTTCTTTAGATATTAGCGAATTTTTTTTTTTTTTATGAAATTCTGCTTTATTTTAATTTATCTGTTTGTTCTTTAAATTAACCTAAATAAAATCATCAGTATTATATTTCCTTTAGCTGTCGATATTTCGTAAAATATTCTTTAACTGTCGATATTTTCTTTAAATGTCGATATTTTCTTTAACTGTCGATATTAAATTTTCTTTAGCTGTCGATATTTCGTAAAATTTTCTTTAACTATTATAATTTTCTTAAAAACAAAACAAAACAAGAAAATAAATTAAATCCGATGAAAAACAATTTATATGGTATTATTTTATAGAAAGTCTACGTATTTATTGATAAATTTATTTTTATTTATTTATTGATTTAATTTACTTATTTAATTTATCTTATTATGATAATCCTATTTTTGACCAACGACTTTATTGAAAAAATAAAAGATAAAGTGGACGAACAAATTATTACATTTATTTATTTATTTATTTATTTTTCAACAAACGTCTCTCTATTTGAATGTTTCCTTTTCTCAATATGAAATTTTGTTTTAATATAAACAGGATTTTTTTTCTTTAGATATAAATTTTTTTTTTTTTTTTTTTTAAACAAACTACTCTAGTAATATTGATGTTTTGTTTCGTTGAGCCGTCTTTCTCCTTGAATTCCAATCGCGTCTATGTCAGATGTTGCTTGGCAGCCCATTTAGGAGAAGGAAAACTCCGAACAACAACACGCAACTCAAGGTGTTAATCGTGCCGAGGAGTGAATGGCTACTGCGTTATGAGGTCACAAACGATTCCCTACAGGCTTCGGGACCCTGTTTGTAAAAGACCGTTACCCAACGTGCCGGGCAACTTTGGGTGGACTTTTGGACCCGTGCGTCACTCGTGGGAAAAACATGAAAAATACAAATAGAAATAAAAAGTCCAGTATGGCTCTTCCAGTGGATAAACAGGGAGCCCGTCCTTCAGGAGGGAACCTACCTGAGGTCGAAAAATCTGCCATAGGAACAAACTCCTACACAAAGAATGTATCTTCAGGTCCCCACAACCAGGATAATCCTAATGATGGTCCTGAAAATTCACCAGCTAGATCTACAACCGTATATTTAAAGAAAGAAAAAATAAAATGGTCTCGTGAGGAGTACAAAGTCGTTATGACTGCATTTCATGAAGCGTTACTCAAACCTCAAAAAAACATGACTCGCCAAACATATGACATTTGGCGTGAAAAAGTTGGTCAAGCAAATAGAAATTATATTGACGAAAATAAATTGGCCAATGTACGTAGGTACATTATTCGTAATAACCGACTGACAGAGGCTGAAATTCACGAAATTAAAAGAATTGTAACAAGAAGAGTCGAATCAACAAAATATGAAAAGGAACCGGAACCAGAAATAAAAAGTAATAACATCAAACAAATAACAGGTCATAATGTAGAAACCGTGAAACACGCAAATCACTGCGAAGATAATGATGTAAGTTTAAAAGTGCTGGAAAAGTGTGATCTGAGTCTGAGTCAGTTAAAAGACAAAAATAAAACGAGTTCAGAACACATCGAAGATAATTATTTAACGGAAAATAAGAACAATATACAGGAAGCCAAGATAGAAATAAAAAACCATCTAAGTCAAATACAAAGTATTAAAATGGAGGAACGTGAACAGCTCCCAAAATTCCAACCAACAAAACAAAACCTCCGAACTATTAAATTGTACAATGCAGCACTGAAATCAATGCTGGATGAAGACCCTCATACAAATCTTAACGAAGTAATATATGCATCAGCAACAGCAGCAACAAAAAAATTAAATATCAAAATAAAAACAAGGCAGTCTCACAGACGTGAAGATCCACCTTGGAAAAGAAAAATTGAAAAAGAAATCGAACAACTAAGAAGTGAACTGTCAGTACTGGATGAACTGAGAAGAGGAATAAATGTAAGAACTAGGAAAAGAAGAAGAGCCGAAAAAAAATATAGCATCAGGAATGAAAATGACGTCTTATCAAATAAAGAAAAAATAAAGCAAAAAATCCAACTGAAGGCTCAAAGAATAAGACGCTATGAAAAAAGAGCAAGATTTTACAGACAAAACAAGATCTTTCAGGCTGATACAAAGAGATTTTACAGGGAAATAGGTAAAAAAAGAATTGAAGTGACAGTACCCCCCAGAATGGAAGAAGTCACACAGTTCTGGGAAAAGATATGGGCTTGCCCTAAAGAACTTAGCAAGGAAGTACATTGGATTACGCAGGAGATAGAACGAATGAAAAATAAACCCGAACAGACATGGTCTGGAATTACAGAAGATGATGTTAAATTTGCACTAAAAAAAGCACACAATTGGAAATTCCCAGGTATAGATAAAATTCCTAACTTTTGGCTATATTATTTAAATGCAGCACATCAAAAAATAGCCAAAGAACTTCAAGAAATGGTTGACGATCCCACTAAAATACCTGCATGGATGACCAAAGGAATTACATGTCTTCTACCCAAGAATGTTGACACAAACAACCCGAAAAACTACAGACCAATTACATGTCTTCCGGCAACATATAAACTACTAACATCTATTTTAACAAAACAGACATATTTATTCTTAGAAAGAAATGACATGATACCGCTTGAACAAAAAGGGTGCAAACGTGGCTGTTATGGTTGTAAAGACCAATTGCTAATTAACAAAATGATCCTGGAAAACTGCTACAGTACAAAGAAAAATCTTATAGTGCCTGGATAGACTACCGAAAGGCATTCGATAGTGTGCCACATTACTGGATTTTAAAGACTTTAAATATATACAAGATATCGCCCGTCATCATCAATTTCATCAAACAGTGCATGTCTATATGGAAAACAACCCTTTACCTCAATCATATAAATGGAACCTATAAGTCTGATGAAATAAACATCAAAAGAGGTATATTTCAAGGTGATTCTTTATCTCCCTTCCTATTCTGCATATCATTAATAGCACTAACCAGTCAACTTAATAAGACAGAATGTGGTTATAAAATAGGCCAAAAGAAAATAAGCCATCTATTTTACATGGATGACTTAAAGTTCTATGCTAAGAATGATAATGAGCTGGAAGGTCTTCTGCAAACTGTAAAATGCTTCAGCGAAGACATTGGAATGAAATTTAATTTGAATAAATGTGCTAAAGCTACAGTTTTACGTGGATCAATACAAGAAACATCCTCAATTAGCCTAGACCCTGCTGTAACAATAAAAGAATTGAAACCAGAAGAAGCTTATAAATACCTAGGTGTAAATGAGAGTGAAAACATTCACCATAAAAAAGTGAAAGAAATAGTGCGTAAAGAGTACTATAGAAGGCTACCAATGATATTAAAAACTGAATTAAATTCACAGAACAGAGTTATGGCCATTAATAGCCTTGCAATCCCAGTTGTCCAATATAGCTTCAACATCTTAAACTGGACTCTAAACGACATCAGGCGAACGGATGCTAAAACAAGAAAGCTTCTTTCTAAGCATAAGATGCATCATCCAAAGGCTGATGTAGACCGTCTATACATACCCCGTAAAGAAGGTGGAAGGGGTCTTATTCAACTGGAATTGTCATACAAGACAATAACTATTGGCTTACTAACATAGATAGAAACAACAAAGGATTGGATGATACAATTAGTAAGGCAACATGAAGAAAGAAAGAAAAAATATTCAATAATAAAAGAAGGCAGTAAATACAAACAAGATTTACAGTTAGTAGATTCTGTAGAAAAGCAAAGCAGAAGCAAAGCAGAAGCCAAGAACCAACTATTGCGGCAAAAAATATGAAAATGAAAGCCAAAGATAAAGCTCTTGAAAAGATGAAACAGCGCTGGCAAGACAAACCTCTGCATGGCCAATATCCAGTACGTGCCAATAAATCCAATGTTGACAAAGTTAATACTCATCGATGGTTACGTGCATCTGGATTAAAGTCTGAAACTGAAGGATTTATACTTGCAGCACAAGACCAAAATCTTTTCACGAGAAACTTTCAGGCAAATATCATGCATAATAATATGGATCCAAAATGCAGGTTTTGTGATAAACACCAAGAAACAATAGACCACCTAATCTCAGGCTGTTCTGTGCTTGCCCCAAACGAATATAAAAATCGCCACGATAGAGTTGGGCAATATTTACATTGGACAATGTGCAAACATTATGGAAAAGCTGTAAACAAACACTGGTATGAACATCATCCAGCACCGGTTACAGAAATAGAAGATGTAACCATTCTATGGGATTACACCATCTACACAGACAGAAAAATTGAAGCAAACAGGCCAGACATTATTGTTAAAAACCAGAAGGAGAAAACTTGTCTATTAATTGATATGGCTTGTCCAGCGGATTGTAACATAGCAATCAAGGAATTTGAAAAACTGTCAAAATATAAAGACCTGGAAATTGAAATAGAAAAAATGTGGAAATTGAAAACAAGAGTTGTGCCAGTGATAGTAGGTGCACTTGGAATGATAAAAAATGGAACAAAACAACACATTGAAAGAATCCCTGGAAACCCCAGCTTAAGAGATATACAAAAATTGTCTTATTAAGTACAGCCCACACACTAAGGAAAACTTTATCTATGTAATGCTGGGGATGATAGGGAAGATAGAAAAACATGAAATGGAGCCATAACAACACGCCACTACCAGCCTTAGGTCTCCCCGCAGACTTGGTTGGTAGTGAGACCAAAGCAGAAATCGAAATATGATGAAAAATGACATAATAATAATAATAATAAAAGAAAATAAATTGTAAAAACTGTCATTCCATTTAAATATTCGAAAATCAAAGTTGGCAGGGAAGCAATAAGTATTTATTTCGAAAGACTTAACAGCAACAAACCAGCGTGTATTTGTTTATTTAATTGCCATAAAGTAATGTGAAACATTTAACTTCTGCATCCTCAAGCAGTTGTTTAGTAAAAAAAATTATAAAGTACCTTAGTAAATGGTTAATAATTTTCATGCACTTGTTTTACTGCCTGCTTGAAGCCATTTTCAGGAATACCTGTATTTAAAATCTCCGAAGAAACCTCGGAACAATCTAATTATACTCTCTTAGCCTCCTACCAATTTTCAGCTAAGTGTTCGAGGCCATCATCAATGCTGAAATAATTCAACATTTCACCGCCCCAAACCTACTCTCCAACAAACAATACGGCTTAAACCTCGACAGGTCTACAGCCTATATGCTAACTACCATCCCCGAGTAATTATACTAGACTCCCAATAAAAATGTCGAAACTCAGTATGCTGATCTGGATATGTCCAAAGTATTTGATAGAGTCAGTCACACTAGATTTCTGCGCAAGCTACAAGACTATGGTATCACCAGAAACGTGTTTGATTTGATACAATCGTTTCTTGCGTTGTGGTCCAGTGGATATCGGCTCGGAACGAGAAATCGGGGAGCCGAGTTCGAATTCCAGTTGAATTCATTGCATTCACTTACGAGCAAATACCCTTGTGAAAGGTATTTCTTCCCTCTTCTATGGGTTAAATAACAGGACAGATTGGGTTCTATAGCCTTGGCCGGCAACCAGTCTACCGCAGAAAGCAATGGCAACCTACTGCGGGATAATCTTCTGCCCAGTCAGTTATGTCTCTCTCTCTGTCGAGACATGATCACCCAAGCGTGTATCACGTATGGCACTTAACTGACTGACTGATGCCTCCAGATCCTATCATACGAAGTTTACTTTTACTTTGGAGTCAACGCAATATCTGCATTATTCACTGACAAACATCACGTGAAATCAACACGAAAGTTAAATTTTCTTTTATAATCCCTTAAATGAAAACTGTATTATGGACACGTTGTATGATGATTCGTATTCCGGTTAATTTCATAATTTAACTAGAAAGTCTTAAGTGTATTGAATGATAATGTCATTTGTCTGGACCCGGAAAATAGACTCTGATCGGGCACTCTTGCTATTAATTACGGAGTTCTCGACAATATCCAGAGGAGAATTTGAAATGTGATCGATATCGACCTGGCCGCTCGACTTCAGTCAATTTCTCACCGACGGAATGTGGCTTTCCGCTGTTTCTTCTACAAATATTTTAACGGCTTTTGCTCCGATGAGCTTAGCTCACTGGTGCCCACTTTACATGAGTTTACTCCAGCAACCAGACTGGTGACAAATTTCCCACCATTTTACAGTAAATAAAAATCAAAAGCAGCCGTCACTTTTATTCTATCCGCTTTTCTCTGGCACGTCGCGCCTGTGGAACTCTCTTCCATATACTTGCTTCCTTCCAAGAGCTTAAATGCAACGTCAATCGTCATCTTTTATCTCAATGATTCCCATCCTTCTCTTATCCTTTCCACAGCACACACTGTATCTCGTTCTTCTCTCTTTTGCTCTACTCTCACGCAACTCTCTTCACGCCAGTATTCCTATTCTTCTCGTAATCATTTTTTACCGGTTCTGCTTTCTGTTTGCTCTCCTGTTATGTAACCTATTTACCCGGAAAATAGACTCGGCAAATAGCAAATTAAAACTTTAATTTCTAGCTAATGCTTTTAGGAAAAGCATAATTCCATCTTTACAAATACTTCCCATTTAAGAATTAAGATAGGATAGACCAATGTTTCTAGCTTTTGCTGCAAGCAAATTTAGGAGAAAGAAACAATTATGAACTTATCTCGATCCTAAGTCGAACGCTCTTTCTGATCTTCATCATTCACCCACCAGTGGCAGATCTGCCTTGCTTGGGAAAGGACTATAAAATTCATAATAGTCGCAATATATTATACATGTTTATTTTTATATAAGCAGATTGATATAATAACATGCATAAATAATACTGAATTTCTTTAAGGGCGCTTTTAGAATAACTTCTAAGTCTCACATTTTACCTTTTAAAAATCTAAATGTAATTGCCACTTTTACTCAAATAGTTAATTTTCTCATACTTCTGATAGATACAACCTTCAAAAATTTAAATGCAGTGTCAGTTGTCATCATCTATTTTCTTGAATCCCGTCCATTTTTATCCTTTCTTCAATGTCTCCTGTATACAGTTTTTTCATTCTTTCACATTAATCCTCTGCTTACTCCTGACAGTTTCGCCTTGCTTGGGGTGAAATAATTAAAGATATCTAAACAAAGACAAAGACACCCTTAGTTTTATCGTTTTGAATAAATCATCATCTAGAGAGCGTCCTGGTACAAACAGTCGTAAAATTCGATCAAATACGGTATCGTCCATGCAGAAAATATACGAAATGCAATTAAAAATTTAATTAAACATTGCCGTTAGTGTAAATAGTACTTTAGATTTTTTTAATTTCTTTTCAATTCATCATTTTATTTATGATCGAGACTGAAATGTTTGTGTTAGCCTGTGATTTCTATCGAGGTACTCCTCATTGTAACCCTTATGAGATAAGTAATAGGGTACTGTATATTACCTGTGGACAGTTTAAAATCCCCGACCCAGTAAATTCTGCGGTATCTACATGTAATAAGCATTCAAAAGATTCAGACTCTACATATAATTTCAAAATACACTCTAGAGAAACAATTTCAGACACCGGTTCCAGACATTGCTCAAAAGCTTATAGATTAAAGAGGGATGAAAATCAGTTCCTTGCTCGATACATAACTTCTGAATTCATTCGATTGATTACAGAAATACAATTATATCTACTTGATCAAGCTCTGCTTGGGTAGCTTATTTCTTTTCTTCGCGTACAATAATAAGGGTGTAAAGAGAAAAGGCATTCATCTGAGAACGTTATACTTCATTTGTTCGTTTCTTGTTAATTTTTTATTTCTTTTCACAGCCTAATCAGCCAGTGAAAGTAATTAGGCTGGCTTACCGGTGAGCTTCAGTTTGTTATCATCGATCGTCAACACTTTCGTTTCAATCCAGCACAAAACATTTATTATTTATATCTTATGCCTCAAGGGAGAAAATAGTTTTTACTTTTATTTACTTTTGACGAATATATATTTGCATAGTTTTCTTTCACTGTTGACATCTATCTAGCTAGCTAGCTATATAGAGTCGATAAACCTTTATAATATAATATAACAACTCTCTTACATCAAATTTTACCTATTACACACCACAAACTGTGATCTATTTTGAAGTTCTATAGAAAAAAGCGATTTCCGAAATTTACAATTAAAGTTAAATGTACAAAATTACATTAATTATAAAAACTAAGTTTAATACAAAAATATTGTATAATTGTACAAATAGACATTAAAGATAGGTCCAATCCTATTTTTCCCAACCCTTACACTTCCCTACACTCTCTTTTACTAAATTCGAAGAATAAAATCCAGACATTTGTCCATAAAGTTATACCGCAACTTCTAATGTTAAATCTGTCTACAAAATAACCGACACATTCATTAATCAAATTTATACCCACTCATTCCCTTTTTTCAAAATGCTAACGGACAATTTACAAGACTTATCACTAAGCCAATCAACATCCCACATACAACTCACCAATTATAAGAAAGCAGGCTTTCCATACCATCTGATGAGATATTGTAATTTCAGTGTCGAAAGAAAATGTACATTTTGTAATGGATAAAAATGTGTATATGTTCTAAACTATAATTCATAAGAAATATCTATCTATCTATCTATCTATCTATCTGTCTATCTATCTATCTATGTGTGTGTGTGTGTGTGTGTGCGTGCGTGTGTGCGTGTGTGCGTGTGTGTGTGTGCGTTTTCTATTCGTCTTTCTATTTTGTTTTCTTCATCTGTCCTTCTTATGTTCGTTATTTTCGTCTTTTTTTTCAAGTTTCCTTCTATGCATGGCAATTTCTTTGGTTTTTGTTAGTTTCATTTTCTCCGTTTTAATTCTTTCCGTATTTTATTCCATTTTTTTTACTTACACCTTTCTTTCCAGTTCCGTTCTTTCTTTTTGCCTTTCTTACTTTCCATTTTCTTTCTTTCAATCATTTTCCTGCCCAGTTTTGTTATTTCCATCTGTCTTTCTATCTTTTTTCCTTCTTTCTTTCTTTCTTTTTTTCTTTCTCTCTGTTTTTGTTCTTTCAAGCTTTCTTTATTTCAGTTTTTCTTTCAATCCTTCTTTCTTTCTTTCTTTCTTTCTTTCTTTCTTCCTTTTTTCTCTCAATCTCGTTCTTTTTATTATTCTCTCTTTTCATTTTCATTGTTTTCATCTTTTTCTTTCTTTCTTTCCATTTCTTTTTATGTATGTATGTTTGTACATCTATCTATCTATCTATCTATCTATCTATCTATCTATCTATCTATCTATCTATCTACTTTGTGTAAACCAACATTTACAATTCTTCACACAATATAGAAGTCAATTCTGAATCAAAATTTGTTTACAGGAATTCATTAATTTTTTTCAACTGTCTCTGTTCTACTACGCTGTTTTCCTTTTTTCTTCTTTCCTACTATATCTGTAAATCTAACACAATACAACTATCAATGTGAATTCAACTCAAACGGAAACGTAAAACACCTTATAAAACCTCCCAAAAATGGCTCTTCTATAGTAACGTACATTTTAATTGATCTAATATAAATATGGACGTCACCAAATGAAGCAGAAATGCTGCAGTGGGAAATCACATTGCACAAAAGACAAAGGACTGAACACAAATTTGAAATTTATGGGTTTCTTACTTGTTACCGCAATGCCATATCGCGTCACCATCAATCACGAAATTTGAGACATTAAGCGTGTAAGCGCACCATTTTCACGCTGCTGCAGTAATTGTGATGTCTTGGGCAGCACAGTCTGATGAAGCATTCCGCTTTCAATCTGTTTTTTATTCAGTTGCCATGCATTTAGATTTGCTGTCAAATAAAAGGCTAGTCTGCCATTTAACTCAAATCTTGGGAAGATCGATAAACCCCTTACCTTATGTGAAATAACTCAAGAAGTACGAAACAATGTAGTAAAAATTTACTCCGATATTTTTCCAGCTGATAAACGTTATACTACTCGCATTGTTGACCTAATTCATGTATGTACTGTTATTTTCTTGAAATGAAGTTAGTTTTGTGTTTCGAATTTTAATTTAATAAAGTTTCTAACGTATATACGAACAAATACATAGATTTTATCTGAACCAATATTCTCAGAGACATTACGTAGAAAAAAATCAAACTTTTGCTATAAAAATCTAATGTTAAGGTCTCATTTCAATATTTTCATATCGGAATTATTTAATTTTAATAAGTTTTTATCTTTTAAGTACAAACGTATATAATATAAATATCAATTTGAAATAGTATATATATATATATATATATATATATATATATATATATAATAGTATATATGTATGTATATATATATATATTTTTTTTTTGCGAACCCAGACGATGTCATTTTTTTCCTTTTTTCCTTTTCTTATTTATTTGATTTTATTCTATCTTTTTCTTTTTCTTTTTCGTTTTCTTTTTCTTTTTCTTTCCCTTTATTTTTATTTTTATTTTATTTTATTTTATTATTTATTTTTTAATTTCTTTGCAATCTGTTTAAAAAGGAAAAGTAGACTAATTTTTCTCCAGTTTCTGAAAGGTTTTTTCTGTTGCTGAGGTGATGTGTCGTCCCCCGTGGGGATCATCATATCGAAATGGCCATTCAACATCTTTGAATTAATCCTTTTTTAATATATATATATATATATATATATATATATATATATATATATATATATATATATATAACTTGAGAATAAATCAGTAATAAACAAAAGGAACAATATCTCAATTGTCAATAAAAAAATATTTAAAAAAATGAGATGAGAAGTTCTATGTGAAATGATGTAAAAAATTCCAACAAATGTCATTTGCATTTTATAAAAATATATAAACAATCACACGCTATTATTTTTGGATAAAATCTTTCAAAATTATGTCGAAGAATGAAAAATAGCATGGCGTTCATATGATTCTTTGGAGTGATGACATTTTCTGATTGATTTAGTCATGTGCGTGCCTGGAAGTGTTTTTATATCGGCATGCATAATTCAAAAATCAGGTTGACTCTGGAAAATGAAAAAGACACGTAGAAGAATCGTACATTTGATTGCTAACGCGGATTTGAGAGAACGTAATATTTCCCAGATTGGGAAGATTCACACACCCATATTCACACACACACACACACACACACACACACACACACACACACACACTTATATGAAAAATATATAAGTGCTGTAAAGATGTTGTATCAATCTACTTACAAAAATCTTACATAACCAACAAGTATCAAATTTACTTGGAATAATTTATCATGCATACATGTAGTTGTGAATTGGTCATAACAGACTGAGAATAGGATGAGGACTATTTTTAATAATCATATCGCCCTAAGCAAGACATTTTATTGTCGCCGTTTTGCAGGGGGTTACATAGAAGAAAAGTTACGAAAAAGAGTGACAGGTTGTAGGGGGTGTCAGGAACTGGGCAAGAGAAGGATGAGAACTTGATGAAAGTTGAATGGACAGAAAAAAGAACATGTTAGAGAGGATGCAGGTTAGTGATATAAGAAATGGCTACTGACTTTGCATTTAAATTCTTGGAGATTGTAGCTGACGGGGAAACAAGTAAATGGCGGGAAGTGCGAGAAAAGAAGCTGTCAGAGTAAAACTTGCGTTTACATTTCATTGGATTCACAGTAAAAGGGTAGGGTCTAGTTGCTAATATTGTGGCTAGAGTAAATTCATATATAAGGGGCACGATGATATAAGTTCATCAAAGCAGAAAGCTTGAAAATATTTGTAGAAGAGACACAGGGAAGCCACATTGTGTCGGTGAAAAAGTGACTGTATCTGAGCAGTTATGCGGGGATCGATCACATTACAGATTCTGCGTTAGACAAATATATTGTCTTGCAGAAATGTTGGTCTCCATTCAACGTGGTATATTGATGTTTTTAATCGTTTCACCCTAAGCAAGGCAGTACCGCCACTGGTATGCAGGTGGCTACGTAAGAGAACAGTGGAATTTTAAGCAGGGGGAGAGCGAAGAGAAAGACGAACCAGTTAGTTGGGGTGTCTGAGAAATGACAAAAGAAGGATGGCAATAGCAGTGTGAAGACAGTTACGAGGGTAAGGCGAGAAAGGAAAAGAAGATAAACGAGGTATTGGGGAAAGGACGAGAGAAAGACTGGAGTCCAGTGGGCAAAAGATAGGAATTGACGTTGCATCTAAATTCTTGAAAATTGTAGCCGTCAGGGAAGCAAGTATAGGGAAGAGATTTTCACAGGCGGGAAGTGCGAGAAAGGAAGATGATGGAGAAGAGGTGTCGGCTGCATTTAGTTGATTTAACTTTAAAAGGGTGGGACCTTGTTGCCGGTGTGATTGCTCGAGTTAATTCTTGTGCAATGGGCATCAGTAAGCTAAGCTCGAGAGAATAGAAGCAATGAAATTATTTGTAGAATTGACAGAGGTAAGAAAATGGCTGAAGTTGAGCTGACAGGATTGTACTTTATATAAGTTATGTGTATTTATAGTTTAATCATTTAACTTTAAGCAACGCCACCCAGACAGGAAGTTTTGCAAGTTGAAAACACTATTAACGAGAGGGGACAATAAATGAACAGGAATTAAAAAGACAGAAGGTAACAATAGAGATTCCTTTTAAATTTTTGAAATCGAATTTAAATGGAAACAGAGAACCCGGAAAGATGAAAGACCAAAGTATTTTTTAATTATTTTTTGAAATTTTTTAATTCTTCCTAACGCATTGGAAATTTTGGTGAAAATCTTGTTTTGTTTACCTTATTGCCTTCTACAACTTTTAACATTGACTTTTTTGCGCTTGATTTCCGTTGAAAACATATTTATTTGAAAATTCTTGTAAAAATCAAATATTTGTCCAATTTTGATGGAAATTTCACGAGTTATTCACAAATGAATGAAATTAATCGGGACATTTCATTTTCAAAAAATTTCTGTAAAACAATTGTTTTAATATGTTACACCCTACTGACTACTTAATTTCATAAAATGTTGCACTGAACATTCTTATTTATTGAAATTATTTTTTCCTTAAAAGTGGGAGTCATTGGAGATTGTTCATGCATTTACTTTTATAAAGAGTGCTCGATTCAACGTAGAGCATTATATTGTATGCTCTACGTTGTATCGAATATTCTTTATAAAAGTAAATGCATGAACAGTAGGTAAAAAAATACGAATTCTACAAATTTGTTACAATATATATATATATATATATATATACATATATATATTTATATATATATATATATATATATATATATATATATATATATATATATATATATAATTTCAACTTCAACCAATATCGGGCAGTGATTCCTTTTCTACCTCCATCTGTGGACAGCCCCGTCTGATTTTTATCTCTTCTCTCATATTATGGACTTGCGATGTTCTTAGATCCATACCTTAAATGGTCGTCTTTTACTCCTTTATATTTCTTTACACAGCTACATACAATGCCTTACACACAGTTCTTAGTCGTGTTCTCCACTGTTGGATGTCTTACTGGACGAGGAACCTGTGAAATGTAGAAAGAGTAGATATAAATAAATTATTAAATAAATACTCAAATGTAAAAAAAAACATAGTATCTACACAAATACGAATTTTTAAAAATCATGTTAAAACAAAAACATTATATATATATATTTATATATATATATATATATATATATATATATATATATATTCAGAAATTATATCATGAATATGTTATAATATCACTACAAAAGTATCTATTTTGTTTCTACACTAATTGTGTCATAACAAGTGATGAGGTTTATTTAAAGTTGAAGAATTTTAAAAGGCTAAAAAGAAGCCAAACCCCCTTAATCAGGGAGGCAATGTTGCATAAACAGTGTGGACCAATCAGAATAAAGTAACTTCTAATTTGACGAATATGTGAGCAGACTCCGAAAAATTAATGGGCGTGGCATTAATATTAATATTTGATTAAATTGAGATTAATCAACTATTAGATTCACTTTATTTTTATTGCTCATTTTACATTCTAAGTTTAACAAAAATTATTAGATTTAGAAGGTTAGTCATATATTAAACGAGGAAAAGACATGAATGCACACATATGAACCTACAAATATTCACACATGGACAAATAGACCAGTATACCCACATACACTGGCGAACAGACACATATACGTACACTGTTGAATCGACACATATACGCATGTATATATACATACCAAATTTGAAGAAAATGCTTTTATCAACTTCCCAAATTGTCTGTTAAATTTTGATGTCAATATTCGTTGGAAAATAGACTGAATAGTGTACAAAATTTGATACATATAAGAGCGAATTCGTTAAATGGCAATAGCCTTGAATGGATTTGGTCAGGGCAGACACAATACTATTTCAGTGCATGAAAACATAAACATAATTAGATATATACTCAGGTAAATACAGAAGATAAACACATATGTACGAGACTAAAAACTGTACAGATCATCATATACGAGATGAAAAATATAACCAGGTACAAGATAATACTAATAAAAACATCTGGCATAAACGTACGCAAATAAGAGCAGGAATATTCACTCATAAGCATACGCGAATATATAAACATGCATAGACAAGAATATATATATATATATATATATATATATATATATATATATATATATATATATATAGTCATTCGCAGACAGATCTGTTTCACTGCATCACGGCTCATCATTACGGTTAGACATCCGATTGCTTTTAACCCAGGATTGAAACCCGACTGACGCCAAGTCAGTCGGCGATTCTACATCTGAGCTCTGCGCGCTATATATATATATATATATATATATATATATATATATATATAGAGAGAGAGAGAGAGAGAGAGAGACAGAGAGAGACACGCATACACGCCTTTATTTCATGGGGTCCTTCGTCCGGCTTGGACGCTCCAACAAATCCTCCCTAGGTATTCAATCCGGTACATATCACTACACAAACACCCGGCAAGCACCAAACACAACACCGACTGTCAATTGTAACAGCTATGAGGCACCTAATCCGACACTGATTATCGCGTTCATACTCGGCATATCCTAATCCAGAACATACCAATATGTGACCAATACTCAATACGCTTCCTCATAGCACCGAACGTCAAACAACGCCTAATAACCATGATTCTCAAGGCCAAGGTCCCACATATTTTCCGAAATTTATACTAGTCCCCGGCCTCGCGACAACAGATGTCGGGCAGAATACGCCACAACCATACAAACCACGTATCAATGCCCGACAAATATCAGTATGATAACACATGGTGAATGAGACATCAACTAAATCGTCCAACAGGAATAAAACCATCCAACAAAAAAGGCAGTGAAGGAGATTTTCCTTAATTTCTCAATATTACAACACAGATGTTAATGTAAATGCTGAAATATGTTTGTAATAAGCAGTGAGCTCATTTCTCTTGTTTAACAGTTTAACATTGTCCCTAAATTTGATAATTTTTCATTTTTCGTTAAGACAGAGGAAGCAAGAGGCACCAAGGGAGTTACAAGCTCGGGATTTTGTAAAGATTTTTTATTTAACAGTGCGTGTTTTGTATTTTTCTTTTAAAGACCCATAGTACTTATATATATATATATATATATATATATATATATATATATATTATATTAATTTACACACATATATATATATATATATAAATTATATTAGTTTATTTAATTTTTAAATTTTACCTGATATATATATATATATATATATATATATATATATATATTTGTTTACTTACATTTTAAATATAGTAATCATTTTCCGCTCTTTTTTAAAATGTTTATATTAAGAAACTCCATATATATTTAAGAAATGTAGAGTAATCTGACAACGAAATACTGTAAAAAGTTTTTTAAGAAAAGGGGATTATTTGTAGATTTTTTATGGGACACGTATGGAATATTTCATTTATTAAGTAGGTTTCTACACGTGTGAAAGACTATGTATATATTTATTCACCCATATATATTTAATTTTGCGTGTATACATTTGTTGTATTTTGGTAGCTGCGTTTAGTGTATATTCGCCCTTTTATATATGCTTGATTACTTATATGTAAAATGAATAGGAGCGGGTACGAAGGCATAAGAAGATGCGTATGCAAGCAACATTTTCATGTAACGTCTAAAAATGCTTTAGATATCTATCCATATAAAAATTCGATTCACCCATTGAAATACATAGAAATGATATTGAAATGAGTGCATCTCAAAATATGAGCCAACGTTTGCGGGTACAAAAAGTGAAAAACTTTTCATACACGTCACAGCCAGTAAGAAATGAAATAAAATATTTCTTCAAGTAAATTAAGATTGGATCGATTCGCGAAAAGTGTTTCTTTAAGCTGCCGGCCATGTTCTTTCTTTAGATTTATTTTCATTTTTTTCTATTTATACTGAACTGACATATCATACCGTTTTTATTTACCTCTTAGGTTGTTTTTATAAAATGGTTTCTGGATTTCTGAAACGAAGCTTTATTCTGCTTTGTAAAAGATAGTAATTTGGATAGAAAATAAGTAAGAAAGAAAAATGACGAAATAAAAGGAAGAAAATCTAAAAACATGTGAGAAATGTATTATTTTATTTAAACAAATGACCATCACATCAAATCATTAAATAGATATGGCTTTTAAATCGAACAATTTTTAGAATTACTGGCATATTTTTTGCAGGCATACAACATACATTCTTCTCATTATCTTTAATTTTGCGGATTTTTGAATGAAAATTAAGGTCATCGTTTGATTTGAACAATTTTTCACAAGTGTGACATAATCTTTTAGTAGTTAATGCTTTTCATAGATGATTATTTTTCTGGTATGATAATTTCGCCTAACTTATAGTTCCCTTTGTTTTACACACACACACACACACACACACACACACACACACACGCACACGGGCTCGCAAACACTTAAAACACGCACACACATACTCTTCCTCTCCTTCCCTCCCTTTCTCTTGCTCTCTCTCTCTCTCTCTCTCTCTCTCTCTCTCAAGTATATGTACAAATTATACAGAAAATAAACGAAAATAAGAAAGAAAGAACGAAAGAACGAATGAAAGCAAGAACGAACAAAAGAAAGAACGAAAGAACGAATGAAAGAAAGAACGAACAAAAGAAAGAAAAAAAGAACAAACGAAAGAAACAACGAACAAAAGAAAGAAAAAAAAACGAACGAAAGAAAGAAAGAACGAACAAAAGAAAGAAAAAAGAACGAACGAAAGAAAGAACGAAATAAAGCAAGAAAGGAGATTAAAGAAGAAAAGGTAAGACGATATAAATGGAGGAAATTTTTGAAAATTATAAAAAAATCTAGTAGTTTATAAAAAAGGAAGTGATATTTGGGAAAAGAAAAACGAGAACTGTTTATGGAATATAATTTGAATAATAAGTAGATAGATTTCGCTATGAAAAATTATTTGCAAACGGAAAAGAGAATAACAGATGATAATCATCAGAAATGAAGTATAGAAAAAACAGAAAAGCAAACATTTAAAACAAGCAAAAAATAAACAGAATCAAATCGAAAGAACTAATAATAGTCAAATGATAACAAAAATGTGTATATAAAAAAAGGCAGCGCAAAACAATGAAAAAAAAAGCAAGTCTAAATAAAATCTTAAGAAAATTCTTTGAGATGTATCGCCTAAAACATCATTTTCTATTCAGTTGCGTCAAAAAGTGAATGAAGAAAATAAGTAAATCATATGCAATATATCATAACAGAATTTAAATTAGAGTATCTCACATTTATGCGTGTGCTTTTGTGTAAATATTCTCATATAGAATGGTGCTGCAAAAAAATTCAAAAGAAAAATAAAGAAACAAGAGGAGATCTATATTCTAACGGACATAATCAAGGCAAATGAAATGGTTATATTTTGCACAAAGCATACATAGCAGGAAATGATTCCCATAAACACCAATGAACTAAAATAAAATGAGAAATTTATTCAGCTACGGCAACAGGAAACACGTCCATGTTTTGCAGAACAAAACAGGTACGTTGATTCGTAAAATGAATAGGAGACGTTGACAATAGGAACGTAACTACAAGGGTTTAAGTATATCGTCACGTGTGGAAACTTCAGTTTAAGATTGTCTTCGTAGTAAAGAGGATTGAAAAACTTCCTCATGATATCTAATACTACTTACTAGATATGATCTATGTGGTTTTAAGGCTTTAATATTTTCGAGGTTGACATAATTTCGTATTTAATAATTAAACAATTCATAATCCTTTTGGACGTTCTGCAATCAAAAAATTTAGAATAAGTAACATACTGCTTTTGTTTATGGGTACTTTGTGCAAAATAAATCATTTCATTTGCCTTAGTAAAATGAGGCAAATGCCGAAATAACTCGTTTAAGTATAGTTGTTTTCTGTTGTATATAGTGACGGAAATTAATAAATATATATATGAGGAGGGTATATATATATATATATATATATATATATATATATATATATATATATATATATAGTATTGTTGTTCACGTGTTAATAAAACATTGCTCAATGTATGAACGGAACTGTATTGTATATATATTAATAAATACACTTATTATCGTATGTTTATGGCAGGACTCGGTGTATTATGTATTATGCAATCATCAGCTGCATTTTTCAAACGGAATAATTTAATAGATTTGTGTTTAAGTTCATTCAATGTTAATGGGAATAAAATTTTAAAATGTTACGTTACTGCTTCTTCAATGAACACATGGATTTTTTGCTTAAAATATATCGATGTTGTTCATGATCACCATACGCTTAAAATTATTTTGACTATCTTTCATTATAATTTCATCATAACCGAGATCAGTTCAAAATAAAATAAGGCTTTTACTATGCTAACAGAGCTGAAATACGCTGAGTGCAGCCGCTTAACTTCATCTCTCTCGCGTGCACACATTACGATATAACGTTTTTGGTGGCTTCGTTTCTTTATAGCCGTGCTTGAAAGAAAGGTGTGTAGAGTGCGGTTGCGTCAGGAAGCTAGAATATATCTATTAGTGATGATGATGATATGTGGGATAGTTCTTGGCTCAAACATGCATTACACAAATCCGGCAACAAAAAACTTTCACTAGATTTCTCCCCTTGTGATTTGTCATTCTTCAAAATTAAATCTCCTTTGAAAAAAAACAATATATCAAAGCGTTGAAGAAATCCAACTGAATGTGACGAGGCAGATGCTTGCTATCCCATAAAAGAGTTCCAGGAATACTTCCATGAATGGAAACGACAGGGGTAAAGTGTGAGCCTAAAGGAGGCTGCTACTTTGAAGAATATTAAATACAGGATTGATATGTTTTTGTTTTTATGACACCAGACCAAACAATTTGTAATCAAATCTTTAAGTTCCGTGGAACTTCAGGATGTAGGCAAATGGAGCACTCCACACTTTTCTGTATTGTGTCGATCTTAATAAATGTTCTCTTTTCGTTATCTCTCATAAGCTTGTTCAGTCATCTACTTAATAAATTTAACTAGGTAGGTTATGCCTTGTTTTTTTCTTTTGACACTCTTGCGTTTTGATTTGTATTGTGAGTATCAAAATTTCCAAACATTTTTTCTCGTCATGAACTATATATATTTCAATTACCTTTTCATTTTTTCTTTTTCGGTATAACTTCGTTGTTGTTCACTTGTATTGTACTCCAAGCATCCTTCAGGAGAAAACATTTTTGCAGCTTCAAGTGTTTACGCAAGTGTGAAGACATTGTCCAAATTATACTATGATGTAGGGGAACAAAGATTAAGTAAAGTTTCAGTCCTTTTCTTTCTTGTACATTAATTTTTCTTCTTTTTAAATTGCATAGTTTTTTAAATTTCTCTATCACAGAGGTGATCTGCTCGTATAAGTTTTGGGTTATCCTTTCTTTTATAGGATAGGCATATCTAGTAGTTCAGGTAGTTTGTCAATCTTCTAATCTTCCCCCAAAAAGCAAAATACTCAACAGTTATAGCAATATTTTATATCTATTTATTCATATTACATACAATTAAAATAATCAAATGTATTCAGTGTTAGAGGTGCAAAAATAGTATTGTTTAGCGTCTACTGCCCGATTTTTAATTTTAAACTTAAACTGTTTGAACAACAGAATTATTTGCCCATATACATTATAAATGCAATACCTGCAATAGCACCCATTTTTAATCATGACTAGAGCATAGTTCTATACTTATCATGGCAACACAAGTAACGAATCAGTTATGAAATGATGAGATCTTGCTCAAAGATGAGAGATCGCATCAGTTAGCCGGACCGATAGTCTTTTCCATAAAGCTAAATGAATTGCCATGCTAAACAGATTTATTTAAGAAGCAGTCAAGGCCATTAACTAAATGTTTTACCTTGTCTCTCAAGGTCACTGTAAGAGCTGTTTAACTAATCGAGGCATTTTGCTTGGGACAGGTGAAATTAATTACGCACAAGTGAGATTTTCTAAACGTATGTAACGTTAGAAATGAGAATATGAACAGAGTTAAACGGACGTTTATAGTAGTTTCCTGAATCGGTCAACTAGAATAGATTCAAGTACTTAATTAGAATTACTTTCAGAAGCAAATGGAATTTTAGGCTCGTAGCTATCGACGTATTAAAGAATACCCTTTAAAAATTACACTGATCAACAAAAAAAAAAAATGAAATGGCGTCGAGACATCAAATACCATTTTAGATAAATTGAGGGCTCTGAATCTGAAAATAACTACGTTATTTTTGTTTTCTATTGTTTTTAGTATATAGAAATACCTCATTTATTAATAAAAAAAGATATTTTTTCATTTGTCTTTTTTGTTTATTTTGACCGATAGCAATATTTTTAAAGCAAAATCGTAGAAACTCTCAAATTATGTTGCAGCCAAAATGTACTGGTTTTCTTATTGAAAGATACGATTTTGCAATAGCAATCCGAACCTAAGACGTTAGAAAATACAAGATTGAATATAGCAAGACCAACAAGTACTTCCATCAAATTATTTAACAAACTTACTGTGGAAATAAAGTCTTTGTGAGAACTATGGTAAAATTTATCTCTTTCTTGTTTGACTGAAATTTTGGTTATTTAAGCACCTTTTGATACTCCAGCAGTAGTTATCTCTCATTCGTTTGTCTCATAGTTCTTGGTAGCACACCTCTATTGTTTTGATATTCTCATAGAACAGTTTCCTTTATTACTACTCACATTAACTCATTTATTCAGAAATGTAACAAGATGACTATAAAACAATTAAACTTTAAAACTCATATTAGAATATTAATTATTAAGTTTATTCTGGCGGAATTTTGGTTTGAAGTAAGAAAAAAAAACTGTTTGCGTTAATATATTTTAATTGGCCAAAATTTATTAAATTTTAGTGTTCCTTTGTTTCGCATTTACTGTTTTAACGGAAGTCTTTTGTGGAACTTCCCCCACTTTTTTTGATCGTTTTCCGTCATAAAATATTACGCACTTCGGGTGTTATTCAGACGTATTTTTCTTCTTCACAAAGTCTTTTTTGGAATGGCTTCTGCTTAGTTTAGTGAAAGAGCGAGAGAGAGAAAGGGCAGTACGAAGAAAATTTGGTAAGATGAGTGCTGTTCCGTTAAAACACTAAAACAAGAAAGATAATATTTATGAAAAAAAACATCAGAGAGAAAGAAAGAAGTTTAAAGGAAATAAATATATAGGGATTTTAAAGGAAAGAGTTAACGCCTTTTATTTGAATTGTTTTTCTTTTTGCTTATATAAATATATTTTTTATATTCATCGAGACTCACTACATATTCTTGGTACTCTCAAGAGGAAGATCATATTGAAACATTCAATAGTCAGGATAAGTTAATAAACTAAACCTTATATTCAGAAAAGATATTTCACATGCGATTTAACTCCGTAGAAATATTTAAGTGATTTTTCAATAATACCACTGTTAAATAGCGTAATTATTTTTTTAAAATAGGTATATTGCTATTTCAATTTGACGTTACGTGTGAATAGGATGGTGCATTTAATAATATTAACGCAGTTTTATTCGGCGCCGATTCATTGATTGTTTTTATTTTAATAATTTCACCCCATGCAAAGCAGAAATGTCATAAAGAAACGTGGGATTACTGCGTGTGAAAGAATGAGAAAAAAAACGAACATCATTAAGGTGCGAAGACAAAGAAAATATAACAAGAAGACAGAATACAACGAGAGACACTTTATTTAATATTTTGGAAGATGAATGTTGGCTGGAAAGTATGAAGCCGTGAGAGAGTTCAGCAATTTAGTAGTGAGAGAAGAAACTGTTAGTATAGAAATGTTGATAGCAACTATCCAAAACAGTTATAAAATGATGAAATCCTGACCCCAATTTCATACTGAGCTTAAACTTATAAATCCATGTACCATAGTGAAGATGGAAAAATTACTTGTTATTGAGAGAAAAGACAAGATGAGATTACTTTAAAATTACAAGAGAGTGACTAAAGCTTAGATGGCAGATTAATAATATTGCTCGTCCATTCTAGATTTTATCAAGTATCTTCAAATAAGCAGCTGTAGAATAAATCATACATCGTATATATATTTTAAACAAGGTGAAATATTAAATATATACAATAGATTCTACAACGAAAGAGTGTCAAGCACGATACTGTACCCCTAAGCTTTTATCAGCAGTCTTAGCAATGGATTCAATAATATCTTGCCATTTCATTTCAGCCAATAATGTTACACCGAGAATACACACCGACTAAATTTTATAGAGGTTAGCATCAGCCAAATGGTAGAGATAAAAATTTTTTTCCAGATAATTAATAGGGAAAAGTTTCGTTTTAAACGCGTTAAATTAACAAGACACTCCTTGTCCAATTTAACAAAAGAATGTAGGTCGCTTTTTAGTTGACATTATAATATCACAGTCGCATATAGGTGCGCCATCAGAATAGATATCGAGCTGACAGTTGATGGAATGAAAACGGTCATTTATAAATCATAAGATCTTTAAAAGGCCACATTTATTTCGCTATTTGCTAAACAATATCAGTTCAAAAATTCTCCCAGAAATACCATAATCTTCCGGCTTCCAAAGAACATCAATATATTATACCCTGTCATTCAAGATGCTGATATGGTGTTAAAATTAACAAGTTATTCCTTGACTCTGTTAACAACAGATTGTAATCATATTTTTTTTTAAATCAGCTACAAATTTAACCTTATTGAACTGAACAGCTACTTTATTTTACCCTTATTGAGACAGCAGGATAATGTTAGAGCCATCAGCATCGATTCGAAGATGAGAACTAATATCATCAGAAAGGTGACTGATGAAAATTAAAAACAAAAACTTTCCACGGATATAGCCCTGGGGGCATCTGCATTAATACAAAAGCTTTAGAAGAGTGTCCGTCACGGACAAGAATCATTTGATTTCGAAAATTTGAGGAATTGCAAACAGAAATAAACACTTACTAATTTATTTGAGTCAGATTAAAATAATTACTAATCTTATAATACTTGTGGTAAAGTTCAAAAGTAAAACATTCTAATATGAAAATAAAATTTTACAGTTTTAGAAATAAATAATTCTCATTAATAAATTATTGTAAGTTTAATGTTAATATTTATTAATTATTGACTAGTCATTGCTGTAATTGTTTGACTGACATAAAACCTTCAAATTAAAATAGTTTTTTCAAAAGAAAAAATTCTTCAAGACGTTTCTCTCAATAAATATTTCTGTTATCTAACCCAAACCATTTTCTTCCATCCATTTTTAAAGCCCAACAATTATAACCTTCACTGGTTGCACCTATCACTCTTTCCCACAATCTTCCCTGTGATTATTAGATCCTCCGATCCTTCTTTTCTCACTGCGTCGCTCAGAAACTTCAGCTGTCTCTTCGAGATGTTAAATATAAGTTTCCAATTCGTTTCCATTCTCTCCAAAAATATTGTCGTTGCTTACAAGTTCGGTTAATGTTATCCTTAATATCTTTCTGGAGAAATACATTTCTTTAGCTTGAAGTGTATCTTTCATCTTTGACGAGATTGTCCAGCATTCGTTACCACATAGGCCAACATCACGTAACAGCTCTGTAGTCTCTTCTTTGTTTCAAGCGAAATTTTCTTGTCTCTCTATACTCTGCACAGCTTTGCGTAAAAGTCTTTGACTAAGCTTATAAATCTTTAATGTTAGTGTTTGCTGTCTGCACAGTTCCCTGGCATTTACATTTCTATGGCTGCTCGATTGAAATATCCTTGACATGTAGTTAACATTGACTTTTTGTGTAGTTTATGTTAAATCTTTTATTTTACGCTTTTATTTGCTACATACTGTAGGAGCGCTTAGATTTCCAATATTCAGGAAATATAATACTTTCCGGCATTGATTGATATAAATGATTGTGATCGACCGTCCTTAGATTACAATAAAATCCTAAATATAAATGGGTGCAAAGATACTTATCTTACTAACAAGATTAGCAAAAATCTGGTTAAATATTGTCTTGATCAAAATTGTCTGAGGTTTTTGGTACAAGAGTAGATTGCTTAGGATTTGTTTCTGGTTCCATCTAAAGTGTTATCATAAAATTTAAACCCAACTAACAACTTGCGTATGAGTTTCATTGTCGCCTTGTTTGGGGTTAATTGGTTAAATAAAATCTCCGGATATCATAAAATTTATTGGAAATTGTTTTCTGCATTTCTTTTATGTTTTTGACTAAGATTTTCAGATGAGTAATTAATAATAATACATTAAGCCACTGAAATAATATTTATGTAGTTTTATATTTAAATACAGTCGTTTCAAATCATTATTCTGTTTCTTGATGATATAATAAGAGACAGTAACCTTTTAGAAAATAGAACATTCCACCGACACAGGATCTTAAAGTAATCTTGGTTTTTTTTTTCTGACAGACAAAAACAAAACAGATAATTCAAAAGTCTATTCTTAAAAAACTACATGAATTCATACTTTACTGTAATAATTAGGATTTAAGGAAATAACTGAATGCAGTATTCTTCTTAAAACTGATATTACGTTACATACGACATACCTGTCATTTCATAAAAAAGAAGAAGCTAGCGTCAAGCACTAATCTGCGTGTCACTGAAAGCAGTTGGTGGTTACACATCAGCTAAAAACATACAGGTAGGAATCTTATAAAAACGTACCACCGTGGGTGTTGCACACAAATAATACACAAGTGCAGTTCTTATTTGCTGTGAAATATGTCGTTAAATTTACTGAAATCGGGAATACGTTTATTTATTTCCTTCTGCACTGCCAATGAAGCCAGTTGCAAAGAATGTGAGCTACGCTGAGTAGTTTAATGAGTCACATAACAGTACTCACCTTTCTTATGAATGGAGCGCGCAGTAGAATAAAGCCAGGGATAAGACCAGAGCAGTGCAGCTTCGTCAAGGACGCTGTAGAAAAGATGTGTACCTGTGTTTCATAAACTACGCAGAGACATTCGACAAATTACGCCATAAAGACTTGATAGAGATGATCGGCAATATCGACATATTCATTAAAGGCATTAGAATAATCAAGAACCTGTATTGACAGAAAAACGCCTGAAATTAGTTCAGCAGATATACAAAAATAGAAATGAATGATAGACAATGATGTAACCGGAGCTATTAAATCTATACAGCGAGAAAACTTTGAGAGAAATAGAAGTCTTGCAAGGATTCGTCATTGTCGACAATCTGAGCAATATACGATACGCAAATAATACAGTGTTGATAGCAGACACTGAATGAAAAGTAAAATACATTCTATAGAAGGTAGCTAAAAAAGTAACGACTAAACATAAACTACAAGAAAAATGAATGCATGGTCATAGTAAATAGAGAAGCCCCAAATGCCAACTACAAGTAGGGGATACTTAAATAAACCATGTTCAGAAATTTAATTGCACGGATAGTGTTCAAACAAGATAGAAAATGCGACACGGAGTTCTGAAGGTTTATTAGCATTGGAAACAAAAAAGAGTGTCAGTCAGTTAAGTGCCATGCGTGATACACCCTTGAGCGATCATGTCTCGAAAGAGATATGACAGACTGGGCAGAAGATTATGCCGTAGTAGGTTGCCATTGATTTCTGCGGTAGATTGGTTGCTAGCCAAGGTTATAAAACCCAATCTGTCATGTTATTTAAACCATAACTGGAGGGAATAGACGGATTAATACCTTTTCTAAGGGTATGTGCTCGTAAGTGAATACAAGGAACTCAGCTGAAATTCGAACTGGGCTCCCCGATTCCTCGTTCCAAGTCAATATCCACTGCACCACAACTCACATAAGTGTACTGAACTGTTATGTGCTGTCTGTCCATGGCAGCAAACGCTAGACAATCGCATCAAGGCCGAAGGAAAGTTTGAAGCAACAGTATGCTGAGGATACCATGGACTATATATTTTAGCTAAGACTGAATTTCGGAGTGAATGGAAACGAAAAGAAAACATCAGTTGATGACTGTGCCTCTGAGGTCTCGTCATGGGTGAAAGCTGGCATTGATGCCTTTATACCCACCAGGAAGTATCGCTTAAAACCTCATTCCTCTCCGTGGTTCTCTCCGGCCTGCTCATCCGCCATTGCCCACAAGAACCTTTACTTCCGTCTATTGCGGAGACAGTCAACTGATCACAATAGGCGCCTGTTCATATCTGCTCGCAATGAGTGCAAGAGAACCCTAAAGGACGCCAAACGGTTGTTTGCTGAGAGAATGCGACAGCGCATAGCTGACCGCAAATTCGGCTCCAAGGACTATCGGAGGATTTGCAAACGAGTGCTCAACAATAGGAAATCCTCAATACCTCCTTTAATCCATGAATTTGAGGTTTTCACGTCATCTGCGGACAAAGCTGAGTGCTTTGCCCACAGATTCTCATCCAACTCCACATTCGACTCGTCCGGAGTACACCCACCCGACTTCCCTATTAGAACTGAGGCCAAACTGCACGATGTATATATTACCCCGACAGTAGTATCCCGAGTAATTTCAAAACTCGACCCCCATAAGGCGTGTGGAGACGATGAAATCCCGGTGATAGTCCTTAAGAGGTGTGCTCCTGAACTTTCCCCTGTCCTCTCTAAACTATTTAACTACTGCCTTTCCGCTTCCTGCTTTCCTGCATGCTGTAAGTACTCTTCAGTCGTTTCTGTATTTAAGAATTGTGGTGAACCCTCGGACCCATCCAACTATCGCCCTATCAGTCTTCTACTGAAATTCGGGAAAGTATTCGAGGCTAAAATCAATGCTGAAATAGTTCATCATCTCACCGCCCACAAACTCTTCTCTGACAGGCAATATGGATTCTGCATTGCCAGGTCCACGGCCGACCTGCTAACAACCGTAACGGAGTACATGCTACAGGCCCTTGATGAGTCTGACGAGACTCGCGCGGTTGCTCTGGACGTCTCAAAGGCTTTCGACAGGGTTTGGCTCTCTGGCTTCCTATGCAAACTACGCGGTTATGGTATTACCGGTAGGCTGCTTGACCTAATCCAATTTTTTTTAAATAACCGCCAAATGATGGTCGTTCTGAATGGGCGTGCCTCTTCGTCCAACAGCACGAATGCTGGTGTCCCACAGGGCTCTATCCAGGGCCCGACGCTCTTCCTTATTTTCATCAACGACCTCCCAGATGAGATCAAGTCCCAAGTAGGCATCTACGCAGATGACACTACAATATACTCCCGCACCAGTAAGAAACCTGTCGTGGCGGACAGACATAATCTCGCTGCTAACCTTGAGCGGGATCTACACTCTGTGGTGAACTGGGGCAAGAAGTGGCTTGTCAACTTCAATTCATCTATGACCAAGCTGTTGTCTGTCAACCATTACAGGCGACCTCTCCTGCCTCCCATAAGCATGGACCAAGCGATTCTCCCGGAGAGCAATACACTACGCCTTCTCGGACTTACCCTGTCCTCAGACCTCAAATGGAACCACTATATTGAATCCATAGCAAAATCTACTGCTAAGAAGGTTGGGTCACTATGTTGATCCAGGATGTTCTTTCCACCTGAATCCATCCTGCATATATACAAGTCAACCAGCCATCCGTGCATGGAGTACTGCTGCCATTTATGGTCAGTGTTCTTGACAGGCTCCAAAAGAGATTCTGTAATGTGATAGGTACTGATCTGGCGGCTCGACTGCATCCACTTCCCCATCCTCGAAATGTGGCCTCCCTTTGTCTGTTCTATAAATACTTTCATGGCTTCTGCTCGGACGAACTTAAGTCACTGATGCCTCCTCAACAGGTGTTTGCTCGTGCAACCAGACTGGCAACTGGGTCCCACCCATTCACACTCAGGTTAGCCAAATGCAGACGACAATTCTACTCCTGCAGCCTCTTCTCTCGCACTTCCCGCCTGTTGAACTCGCTCCTGTATTCTTGCTTTCCTGGCGGCTACAACCTCCAGAAATTTCAATGCAAAGTCAATACTCATCTACTAATCACTGGACTCTAACTCTCTCCCCACCCCCGTATAACCCTCCCTTTCTCTCCACCTATGTATCTGTCATCGCACCTGTTTTCTCAGCTTTCTATTGTTCCTTTCTTACTAGTTTGTACTCTTCACTCTTTTCTAATTAATCTTTTTACATTTATGTAGCCCCCTGCACATCAGTGGCATTTCCGCCTTGCTCGGGGTGAAATGATTATATATATATATATATATATATATATATATATATATATATACTTAACATCAGGAAGAGACAGATGAAGTTATTTCGGATATTTAATGAAGAAGTGCTTAAGGAACCTCATACTGTTAGGACAGTTAGAAAGAAAAAGAGACAGTAGAAAGCAACACATTGCATACTTGATAGGAGCAATGTTTTGGAAAACAACAAGGGAATGGATATTAAAAGCCATAAGACATAGGAAGATGTGGAAGGCCATGATCGCCTATGATCCGAAATAACCTGGCACATTAAAGATTCTTATAACTAACAAGTTTGACGTACCTCGTAACTTGACACAGACTCTATGAATGATGAGTTCCGGTATTAATTTAAATTCTTTTATAATGAGAAAATGTCAGTTCGTAATAGCATATGTAGTCTCTCAGTAGGTAATTAAAACAGATTTTTCTTAAATCGAAAGATGTTAAGTCGAAGTTTTATTGAACTGTTCGCAGTTGGATGTGCGGGCAGTGGAAATGAAAGGAACTCAATATAATTCTATTCATTTACACGTTATTATCCTTGGGAAATATAGGGATACATCTCTTTTCCCCTTCACTATATACTAAATAGTAAGACGCACTATTCTGTTTAGCCATGGATTGTAAACAGACTAAGAGGAAAAAAGCCCTGTTGGGTTTATGGCAAGAACTTCATATCAGCAACGCTTTAAGGACTGATTGATGTGGTCCTATATATCAATAATGTGTCTACAGAACTTGTGTATGAATTATTATCATATTTGGGCAATTTTCTTGATATAATAATAACGTTAATGTTAATATTAGCCGTTTTCTGACAAGAAAACATTTAGCCTTAATTGACCGTGGAGTCACTACTGTTTTAGGATAAAATCTATAAACTTTTACTCTTTAAATACATTGAGAGGAAAATATGTTTCTCAAATCCAGTAGCAGTTAAACTTGTTTCCAGTATTAAAGGGGGTTTACTTCCTAACATTTTATTTGAAGCAGTACTAACTGTCAACATCCTGATTATGTCATTATTTTCTTTTTAAATGAAATGTAATATATATTTTAGTTTTGCTGCTGTTGGTTGTTTTAAGTTTTGTTGATTTTATTTATTCATACAGTTTTGTGTTTGAGAATATGTGGCGCCAAGTGCAATGATCACAATTGGATTATATTTACTAAAACGCTCAGTATTCATTTGCTTAATCCGTATTATATTTATCGATCATTACAGTGGTTGCATAAAGTTGGGTGTTTAGATATTTCTGGGAGGTTTTGTCACCATAAATGATTTACATAAAAAAGTTTCGAGCTAACGAGGCTGTTTAAGAACACAACATATGTTCAGCAGTTACGTAAGGCATTAGTAGTGAATTAGTGTTGGTAGTAAATTTCTTATTTTAAGCATTTCTTTGTTTCTTTACTTCCTTTTTATTATTTTGAGCGGTATATCAAATCCATATGTGTGATACAATGCAGGAATTTAGTGTCTGTTGAGATTTGGAGTAATAAAAATATGATATATGATAGTCTGCTTTCCCGATGAAGACATTGCTGAGGATACTCATCATTTTTTGCATATAAAGTTTGTGAGGTTTTAATTTTTGGAAGCGGGAATATGCGTGTTTTATGTGGTAATTTTGTGGGAGTAATGTTGAACAGGACTATTTCGCTAGAAGCAAAGAAGAGAGTACTGGATTGCTGTGTGTTGGCAGTTCTTCAATGTGGCAGTGAATGCTGAACAATGTCATCAAGGATGAGAGTAAAACCTGAATCAACTTAAATGTGGTTCTACAGAAGGATGCTGCGGATATCTATCTATCTATCTATCTATCTATCTATCTATCTATTGACATGAGCCTGTGAGCAATGATGAGGTCTTAGAAATGATAGAAACAAAAAGGAAATTAATACTGAGCATCAGAAAAAGACAGCTGAAGTTCCTGGGACATGCAATGAGGAAGGAGGGCTTGAAGAACCTGACACTAACAGGCCGTATAGAGAGAAAATGAGACAGGGAAAAGCAACGGATAAAATGTTTGAAGGACCTAATCAGATGGATGATGGAACGAGGGTTGCACAGTGTAACAGGAGATGGCGTGCTAAGAGCCACCAGGGATAGGGAGACGTGGAAAGCCATCATCACCTACGTCTTGAAGGGACACGGCACATAGAAGAAAATTATGCTAAAGTTATATTTTGGAATACAGTTTGACTTTTTAATAAATTTTAGAATATTATATGACTTGATGTCATGAAATATTTCCTTAATTTTGCTAGTGTGGTTGATATTTTAGCATCATATCAATCTGAAATGTTATTTAATGCCGGAATCTAAAATTTGTAACGGTTTTATTGATTCAACTGCAGTCTTTTAATACAAAATTTACTCCTCTCCATATCGCTTTGTTTATTTGATGGTTTACTATTTGCCATAGCTGTGACAGGTGCTACCACCCCGGGTAAGAGTTGACCTGGGGACAACAGCAATTAAGTGGCAGTTCCACGCTCCTTGAAATCTCCAGTCTCTTGATCAGAGGTCAGCTACTGAAGTTAGTTTATCGTCATACCCCAGACAAGCTTTTTCTTTGTCACGCCTCAGGTGTTTTCTAAAGAAACTGCTTAAAACAATTTGAAATGTTTATGATTAAATGACCTGATAACTTTATCAGGAAGCTAGTTTGAAAAAATATTTCTAAATTCAGGTTGAACTATTATTTTGTAACAATATCAAATCAATGATGTTAATGTTTTTAACTGATTTATTAAAAAATACACTCTGAATAGGAAGAGTTAGAAAGAGTTTTCCTATTCAAAAAATATGTTTGGAAGATGATCTTTATTAATTTGTATTTTAGAACATTAACATTCCGGAAGGTTCAATGTGGATGCACCTCACCTAACAAATATTTTATGTTTAGCGCCAAATGTGTAGATCTTAGATGCATAATATATATATATATATATATATATATATATATATATATATATATTTAATTTTATCACAAAATATAACCAAATTTATTATCTATCAGAAATATTTTCAGCGAAGTTTAATCAATATTGTATCGTTTTTGCTGTCTGCGTATTTTTTATTTTTCATTTACCGTAGAAATAAGTTTCTTCAATTTTACAGATTCGTATCTCTACTATCGCTGAAATCGATTTTACTGGCCTAATTACACCACCATCTTGTTTTTTCACTTCATTAGCCTTTGATTTGGTATATTCGATATTTTCATTCCGATATAGAATTCCCTACAGATATTTTTTGTTTTTTTCCCCCTGCTTCACAAACTGAAAATAATTGGACCCGAGGAATTATTTACGATATATGTTGGTTTTAGATTGCAATACATATTGTTGTAAATAATACCATTTTTAATTCAAGTATTATAAACAGCATACATTTTTCGCAGAAACTTAGCATATCTAATAAAAATAATAAAAATTTAAATCTGTAAAATTCATACTTTTTATATTATACACATATCTATCTATCTATCTATCTATCTATCTATATATATATATATATATATATATATATATATATATATATATATGAGTGTGTGTGTTTGTGTGTGTGTATTCTTTTTAAGTATATGACTGAATAGATTATTATACATTAAAATAGTGTCTAAACCAATAAATTAAAATATGTCGGAGTTAATCCATTTCGTAACGGATTTTGTAAAATTTTGTAAAATAAATTGTCTTTGTTGGAACATATTGTAGGGACCTACCTACAGATGGACTCGTCCACACCTTTATAATATGGCTATCAACTTTGAGTGGGAGTCTCTGAGTAGTAGCGACAGAGTGAGTGAATGAGTGACTCAGGACACCTGCGAGAGAAAGTGCTCTCCAATCCACGTTTACATTTGTACTATGTTTTCCCGGAAATATACGATTCAACGTTATCTTTGTATGGCCCTTCGATCATAACAGAATGTAAACAGTGTAAATAATCCCACATCAAAAAAGTATATACACTGATTATTGGTCATCCAATAAGAGGAAGAAGAGCTACTCTGCTTAAAGAAATACTAACACAGGTTGATGTATGAATCTAAGTCTAGGAACTTAGATATGCGTGGATATAAAGGAATCTAAGGTCTGAAAATTGTTGCTATCAAAAATAGGGTATGGCAGTTAGTTTCTAGAACGTTAAAAAGAACTAAATATTATTTTAAGAATTTTTTAGCTCTAAGTTTTTGAATGAGTTTTAGCTGTGGTCTGGAGGGAAACTGATTACCATGAGTCATTCAACTATTTTTATTAGGAGTACAAAATTTATGCATGAGTGGGCCAAATTCAGCGTTTTTACAGGTGGGGAAGAAACTTTTCTATCTCAGTTCACGAATTACTGAATTCCACTGGCCAGGTTTACCCCATTGATCTGTTAGGTATCATTTAACGCAAACGACTTTTTTTCATGCCACAAATTAATTTCAGATGTAAAAACAGAAATCTGTAATATCATAAATTATACTTAATCCCAGGTTTTTTTGATGACCAGATAGACTGACGTTTAAAAAAACCGTCACAGATTTAAGATAAAGCATTATCAAAAATAAATAAAACAACTTCATTTTAAAAAAAAATAAAATGTGTTATATAATTAGTGTAAGAAGCAATAATAATGAATTTTGTTGCTTATATCGACTTATCATATTCAACATGAATGTTGCAAAGATTATAATCATGATATATAACGTTTTCCTTCCTTGTTAATATCTGGTGAAAATTCAAAGCTCAGAGACAACTGCTGTTTGTCTTCGGCTTGTTTCTCAGAGTATTATTGATGGAAATGTTGATAAGGTAACAAGAAATCATCGTTTACATCCATCGCTACACTCCAAGCAAGGCAATAAAGCCACCAAGACACAATAGATGATACATGTGAAAGAAGAAGAAAGACAAATTTGAGACCAATAAAAAATTAATATAAATGTCAGACTATAAAGATTGACATTTAATTTAACTATATAAACCTTAGAGTTTTCTGGAAAGCAATATGCCGGAAGAAAGCACCACAATGAGAAACCCAATGAAGGAAACTCTTACCATTCAACTTGTTGTTTCATCTATCTAATTAATCTTTAAAATAATGAAAACATTCTACTAATCTACTAATAAGCTGAAAATCGTAAAATCTAACTATCACAGAGGAAATTTACCTTGAAATTTGTCATGGGGGCATCACTCATTCTACGTACTGAACTCTTCCTACAACTACATATACTTCCCCTTACAAGAGGAGAGCCCAGAGAGTGAGAGATCAGAGATAATCAGATCAGCAGGGCGATAGGCAGAGATAGCCAAGACTGCTACCTTACGACCATTGCGAGTCCCAATCATAGTATAACTTCCTTACCCGTATTTATCGTTCTATTAACAGAGTTCCAAATAGTTGTATTTTGCTGTGTTCAATATATATATCCTTATTTCCTCTTTTGATTGTTGTTGTATGATTTCTTACTGGACTCTCAACTGGGTTCGCGACAAAAGTATTTATAGAAAACGTAAAATGAAGCAATAGTACTGCGGGAGGAAAGTGTCTGAATCGTAATACCAAGTTAGGAAAAATAACTTTCCATATATTTCTTTGTAATTTATAGCTTCTTAATGTTGAAACACTGGCTCCCATACGATCATCAAAGTTAAGCAACATTTAAGCTGATCATTAATAAGATGGGTCACCGCTTAGGAGTGCCAGCTGCTGTAAGCTTCAGGTCAAGGCAGAATATTTCTGCTACTTGTACCACGTAACCCAGTACTGCCTGTCAGGCGTGGAGTGTCGGCGATTATACCGGCGTGCTCGATGGTGTCAGCTTGGTGAGGAAGGTAAGGTAGACACCATGTACAACCTTTTTAAGGGCAGAAGACTTCCTATAAGCCAACGGATACCTACTCAATGGAACCAACTATGGTTGAAATAGTCTTCGCTAACTCGCATTGATAAGCATGTCGCATCCGGCCAACTCCTTGAAATGAGGGACACGAAAGCAGTCAAATTTATCCAGGGAGTGGTTCTTCAGACGATAGAAAAATATCCTGCACCAGAATCAGAATTTATCGGAAATTCTAATCATATTTTAGGCGCATCAAACCACATGTAGCAGCAATATTCAAAGCATGGACAAATGACACATTTACAAATATGTAAGATAGATTTTAGAAGATACCACTTTTTCTAGCGTTACACAGTGAAAAAGCTTTTATAGCGGCAAACATAGAAATTGATTCAATTTAACCCTGATGATTGAAGATATTGTGGTCACTCAGATGATTAATACAAAGCAGTTTTCTTTTGGAAGCCTTGAAATTGAATAGCCATTGCTTTTTCCGTGAACAGCATATTGTAGAACACTTTTTACATTCGCTGCCAATTTGACCCTATCGATCCGATCAGACTTATTATTAAGACAGCAACAAATAGTTGTGTCAGGCCGAATAAGAGTCAAACACCTCATTAATTACCCTGACATGTAAACAGATTTAATAAACTGATTTATAAATAGCGTAACAATATTAAAAATTATGAAATAAATAATATCTGAGAAAATGTATTGAATTCGGATTTATCATTCTTCTGCAAGTTACCGTAAAGAAAGAAAAATAGGAAAGAAAAAAAACACAAGGGCAAGAAAACAGAATGAATAGCTTTCGTAAAAACGAACAGCCCAATATATAAATTAAAATTTGAAAATCGGAAATAAAAAGATAAAGGATGTGAAATAATTTAAATATGTTTGTACAGGTTAGTGGGAGTATGATACCGCAATTAGATGGCGCTTTGTGTTGTTTTCCGAAAGCTGAGAAAGATAAAATTATACGGAGAATTTATCGCTCATAAGATATTCAGAAAGCAAGAAACGTAAAAAATATCAACGAATAACGTAACGCATTTGAACGATTATATAGTAAATGTACGAAAAAATGCTCGTAAAGATGGAAAATTATTTAATGAATTAAAAGGCTGAAAGTTGACGAGAACCATAATCATTTGAGATTTTCATCGTCTTGCGGCCATTGGCAGAGACAGAACTCACTACACCCCTCCAGTATTCCCTGTGAACCCTGGTGCAGTTTTGTAGTGAAATTCACTCTTATCAAATAGCTGAATACTTGATGCTTTGCCAGAGCTATCAAGGGTCTTTTATTGTGACAACAACACTAGATAGGTTGCCTCCAGGCCCCATCCTGTTATAACTGGAGGGAAGAGACGGATTAATACCTTTCCCAAATGTACCAGTGCTTAAGTGAATGCAGAGTATTCAACTGGTATTCGAACTCGGCTCACCGTTTTCTCTTTCCAAGTCGATATCAACTGCACCACAACGCACATCCGTCGCTGAACGCTTACAGCACCTGGTATTCCCAAGCGGTCACCCATCTAAGTACTGACCAGGCTCAACGTTGCTTATCTTCGGTGATCGCACGAGAACCGTCGTATTCGACGTGATATGCCGTAAGCTGTCATCTTAACGCTCATAGGATATTCAGAATGCAAGAGACGAAAAATAAAACAAAGAGTAAAGTAACGCATTTGAATCATTGGATGATAGTAAGTATACAAAAGTTGCTCAGAAGGTGAAAAATTCTTTATGCAATTAAAATACAGGACGTTGACGAGAGCCATGATCTTCTGTGTACTTATGGGACACGTCATATAAAAGAACAATTGATGGCGTGATCGTCCTTGTTGAAATCGAATCGAAATCTTGGTTGAGAAAAACCCTACTATGAAAATCCTTCACAAAATCTAATGTAAACAAAACAGGCATATTCACGCCATAATGTTGAAAATGTTGAATATTAATCTTACTTTAATTACATTAAAACGCGATACACATGCTATTTCATTCATTTTCTTTTGCTTGTATGCAAATATCTCGTGGATTATGGCGAAGCGTAAACATGCTGAGCGCAAACAGTTTGTCACGTATAGATTTTTTCATATTTAAAATTCACCATGGCCTATTAATTTTTCTATAAAATTTATACAATTTTCAATTAATGTTAATGATATTTTCTTAGAGACCCTTGCCTCTTAATTGAATTTGGTGATGTTGTTTATCAGCAGATATGAAAAGTGAACGCTGCCGTCGTTGTCATGGTAGAGTCAAAACTCCAATCTATGGGAAGAGCACTGACAGTTTTCATCAAATATTTCTTCTTGGCATTTTATTTTTTGTCATGTACGAAAATATGACAGACTAGGCAAAAAGATACTTCTCAGAGAGGAAAGAAACAGAAACGTCAACGATACAGATATATCTCCTATCATTTAATAAAACGTCATTTATATATATATATATATATATATATATATATATATATATATATATATCGATCAATACTAGGGCGATCAATATTATATATATATATATATATATATATATATATATATATATATATAGCATGTGCAATATTTATAGGATAAATTGCTCAATATCAGAGATAGAGCGTATGCAAATATAGAATAATATAATTTATATTTATAAATGTGTATATATATATATATATATATATATATATATATATACATATATATATATATATATATATATATATATATATATATATATATATATATATATATATATATATATATATATATATATATATATATATATATACATATGCGGTAGATAAATTGTCGTATAAATTTCGCAAAAACGATATCTTATTTTATCATATATTTCCCAACATTACAGAAAAAAATATGCTTAAGTTTATTTGAAATCCCTTTACTTATGACATCATTCTTGCCTACAGTTCGTCTTTGGTGTTATAAGAAATTTGTTGGTGTCTGGATCAACGATATAATTATCAAAGAAGTTGAAGTGAAGTCTGCGATTTAGTTGGCCAGGTATAAAGTGTGATGTGTTTGCAGAAAATTTGGCAAACATGGCTCGTTCCTTCTACATCTGTGGCATGGTACAGTGTTTTGTAGCCAGAGATAGGTTTCACCAGCCACTCTTTTAACCCAAGCAGCACTGTTTTCTCAAAACACTTGAGTTGACTTCGGTATTGAATCCAAAGCCATGTGGGATGACAAATGTGGTATAATTTTGCATCACTAGTGATCACTTCATACGACTTCATAATCACCATTAGACTCATTCAACTGTTTCTGAATCATCAGCACTGCCCCCAGAATGGATTGTATTTTAACTTCCGGTGCGAATGCCAAACAGTACTGCATGACGTTTCTAAATTTCTTTGTGGTCTTTTCTATCAGAAGGTGACTAATTGACACTAATATGCAGTGCAGTCGACGAAAGCATAATCTTTCTTTTTTTCACTGAGTTAAGCCTAGGGCGATTTTATTTAATATTATTTTTCTTTAATTATTTCAATATACTTTCGGGCATTTTGCTCGAAAATTTATACTTCGTATCATATAAATACTAAATAAACATTTCAATAGCCACAATACACTACACAAAATCTTTAATAGAAATACTCTAAAAATTCGCTATTTCTGCACTCAAAATATGTACAATATTATCAATTCATATAACAACCGACTTTTAAAGAGTTAAGATAATACCAAAACAAAAACAAGAATTTTAAATTCTTGTAATTGTAGATCCCTGAACAACTGTCCCGTGGAAGGCATGTGTAGATCTACTCAGGTAACCTACCAAGCTCAAAACTCCCTAACTAACAACAGAAAAAATTACCAAACCTGTATCAATATGTTTACTGGGAAAGTTAAACAAAGTTATTATAATCATTATCAGTCATCTTTTCCGAACATTTTGAGAAATGAAGGATAAAGTACTAATATAGTTAAGTGGAAACTGATAGACTAGTTTGCATTCCCAGAAACATTTACGATAAATGAAAATATTGAAACAAGAACGTATCCTAATGAAAAACTACTTTAAATTTACGTAAGACATTCAGAAGAAAATGCCGCCATAATCTAAATTTTTAAATTTTACATTTAAAATTTTCAGTTTTGAAATTTAAGTTTGAAAATTCTTATGTTGATTTTATAATTTAAATTTACGTAAATTAAATTTTAACCCCTCCTATTAATAATCCAATACGAATCCCAGTGTTGTAGATGTCTTTATTCTGCTTTCAAAAAATTATAGTATTACAAATAATGTCCTATAGATCAACTCGTTAACACTTAAATTTTTCTAGCCAATTTACTTATTTTATTTTGTGATGCATCTTATTTCGTAACTTTATTTTACTAAACTTTGAATAAGTCCCATGCCGGGAGTTTTTTTAATCCTCATGTTTTTATTACTTTATTGGTAAAATGAGAACTTTATAGAGATCAATTTTAAAATTTATTTTATATATGTTTAGAAGTTCCAATAACAGTTTTTCTAAGTCAGGTAATTTTTTGAAAAAAGAAAAAAATATATATATATATTGTCAAGAAAAATGTCAATTTCATACTTACAGGCATTTAGAGATGATGGAATAACAATAGATGGAATAAAAGATAAGAAACACGAAACCACAATCTACTCTCGCCTCGATCAAAAACCAGGTGTGGGCGACAAAGCAAACCTCGCTGCCGAGCTTGAAAAGGACCTCCAATCCGTAGTGGCCTGTGGTAGGAAATGGTTAGTAAATTTCAATGCTTTTAAAATGAAGCTGTTATCAATTAACCAACATAGACAATCGTATCTACCTCCCATTAGCATGGGACAGGATTGCCTCCCAGAGAGTAAAACACTACGCCTCCTGGGCCTTACACTTTCGGCGGACCTCAAATGTAATGGATATATCGAATCCATTGCCAAATCTGCTGCTATGAAAGTAGGCTCTCTGTGCAGGGCCCGGAAGTTTTTCCCACCTGAATCTATCCTGCACATATACAAATCTACCATCCGCCCGTGTATTGAATACTGCTGTCATATCTGGTCGGGTGCCCCTGCTGCTCTCATTGGGCTTCTTGACAAAATACAAAGGAGGATCTGTAACGTGGTTGATACTGACTTGGCAGACTGGCTGCAACAACACTCTCACCGGCGTGATGTGGCTTCCCTGTGCCTCTTCTACAAGTACTTTCATGGCTTCCGCTTTAATGAACTTAGATCACTGGTGCCGCTTAAGCACGAATTTACACGAGATACTAGATTAGCAACTAGATCTCACCTTTTACAGTTAAACAGATAAGATGTAACCGTAAATTTTACTCCAACAGCTCCTTTTCTCGCGCTTCCCGCCTGTGGAATTCCCTTCCACAAGTCTTCTTTCCCGACAGTTACAATCTCCAGGTGTTTAAATGTAGGGTCAATAGACACCTCCTATCACACCAACACCCAATTATTCTCAGAACACCCTCATCTACCCAACCCTCATTCTCGGTATCCTTACCCGCCTATCACCCATCCTCTGACATTTCCTATATTTAACCATTCTCGGTATCCTTACTGGCCTATCACCCACCCTCTGGCATTTCCTATATTTAACCATCTTTTCTCCACTCTATGTAGCCCCCTGCGCAGTAGTGGCAGTGAAATGCCTTGCTCGGGGTGAAACGCTTATAAAACAAAAAAAACGAAAACGACCGTTTCAATTCCGTTCTTTATCAGAGTCAACTGGGATTATTTTTAATTCAAATTTTTCAAAATTTAAAATATTATAAAATTAAAATGAATTAGAACGGACTGGGGAAAATATGGTGAGGGTACGGGCAGGCACTAAATGTTAATAATATGGAGGCCGACAGCATATTCTCTCTGTTTAGAGAGAGACGGGATCCTGGTTTTTGTATATATCGACTTCAACGCCTTTAAATGAAATGTTGAGTGTGAACCAGACAGCACAGTGAACTGGTTTATACTGAAGGCATTTACAGAATCTCTGCTACTTATCAAGTGTTCAGCAATGGCTGACCCAGAAGTGTTCACAAGTTGACCCGCACAAACATCCGTTTTGGGAATTTTTAGTGGCACATACTGTTTAATTGTGATATCGAATCACGGTGAGGTCCTTCCTATGAGGTCATTACCACAACTACAGATATATCTATCAATAACAGAAAGAATATGATGGAGAGTAAGTCCTTTATCATAGACGGGAAAGCAGAACGTGTGCCAAGATGCGGAAAAATAAAAAGAAGTAACTGCTCAAGAAGTTTGCTTAGTAGTTTTTCACTACGTGAATCAATATAAAGTAGTCTTAAGTACACTGGACATTTTTCCAAAAGGGTACGGCTTATCATTTGAAAAATTATTTTTTTATCCATCCTGCATCACACGATTAACAACATCACTAGGATAAACATTTCTAGATAAGGTGCTGCGGATAAAATAATTTTCCGTGCAAATTTTGAATGCCCTATGTGTAAGGGTCTTAATTAAATTTAATCTTAATTTTCTTGGACAAAATGAGTCCCACCACGTATATAATCCCGAAACCGTGGCTTTACAATACAGAAGTTTATAATGAACGAAGCATTGAGAAATAATAAAGAACATTCTGATTCCTTTTCAACTGATTCAAAATGGCAAGGAACGAGTGGGCCTGTCCGTCACTACCAAACAGACAAAATGTATCGTCTACGTACCGATAATACATATGCCGTTTATTGTCACACACGAAGAGGGAAGACTCACAAAATCCCACAAGTATATTGGGTAAGGCTGGTCCCAGACGGGATCCCATAGAGACCCCGTCTATTTGCCTATACATATAGTATACATACAGTTGTCGAAACCGAACGCAACTAATGTGGCAAACTTCATTAGTTCAATGAAAACATTCTCTGGAATGTCCAGACGAGTGAAGAAACTACGACACAACATATCACAACAAATATCTATAGCTTCTAAAACTGGAACACATTTAAAAAATTAACACACGTCAAAAGAGCATATTAAATTTTCTAACGGGTGGGTATCACGAATAACTTTTGGAAAATTAAATGAATCCTTAATAACATACAAACTCTAATAATCAAGTACTGGTAGGATATTAGCTAGAAAACGAGCAGCTTTATATTGGGACAAAACTACCATAGAAAGAATTGGTCGTAGAGGTACGTTTTCGTTTTGGATTTTTGGTAAACCATAAACGAGTTGACCATCTAGGTCTAATATCAAAAGAAACTTCTGATGTCAAGAAACCGTGTTTAACCAACTAGTTGCTTTTAAACCTTCGCTTCGACTGCGATAGTGCAGTCATGAGTCTCAAGCGGAAACAAAAGAATAAACTTAGTATTTTCACCATGAATTCATTTAGGGTATATAATCACATTTATTCCAAAGGAAAACACCAGCACCATTATCAGGGTCAGTAATAACAAGGTTGTTATTATTTTTTAAGATCTTAACAAACCGCCGGTTCTGTTCACTCCACATAGACTCAAAGTAGGAAACGGGGGTGGTGGCATAGTTATGTGCCAAACTTTTTAAGGTAGTTTTAAGATTTGAAACTGAGTCTGATGAACAAGAAGTGAGTCGATAGATTTGCCAAAAAAGGAACTCAAATTCCGAAAATATTATTCCTTATCAGGAAGTTTAAACGGAATGCCGTAATCGAGATCATGGGCAAGAATATTTAATTCTAGCTGAGACGGCTCATATGCAGAATAATTAAACACCACACCTTGAGAGACTGTTTCTTCATTTTGTCCAATTCGCTTAAAATTTAAATAATGCAAGTTGGACTGTGTGTTCCTTGTCAGCCGACCTAAAACTTTGTCTTGCAACAAGCAAACTAACCGGGAGAATCTAATTCGATCAAAAAATGACTACGAATTAAGACATTTTCTCCATAAATCAAACAAGGAACATATCAACTGTTGGATACTACTCTTATAAAACCGAATAGAATCCTTCATGAAAGCTTCTTAAATTTTTAGGCTTGGATAGATTTTAGCTCTTGGACAAAAATGATTCTCGATATGAAAAAACTGTTCTAACAGAAGACAGAAAATGCGATAAAAAGATCCGAAAGTGTAATTGTTAAGGTCAAAGATGCATTCCAGATGCTGTGTAGAGTATTATGAAACGGGAAATGTTCGCTAGGAACGATGAAGCGAGTACTAGATTGTTATGTGATGTCTTTCTTGCAAAATTGCAGTGAATGCTAGACATTCCCATCAAAGATGAAGAGGTGAAGTAACCGAAATCTTGTTCTACAGAAGCATACTGATGATACAATGAACAAAGCATGCAAGTAATGACGAGGTTTTTAAGGTTTGGAAGAAGATGGACACAAGAAGAAAACTGAAACTTAACATTAGGAAAAGACAGCCGCAGTTTTTGGGACAGGTAATGAAGAAGGAAGGCTTAGAGAATCTTATACCTACGGTACAGATAGAGAAAAAGAGAGACAATTGAACACATTTCATAACATAATTGACGACTTGAGTAGATAGATAGTGGAAATGGGTAGAGTGGGACAGCAAGTTAAGAGCAACAAGGAATAGGAAGATGTGGAAAGCTATGATCTTTTACATCTGAAAGTGACACGGCACATAGAAGAAGAAGAAGAAGAAGAAGAAGAAGAACTTTACGTTTTTACCATTTCTAGTGGTCTTTCTCGTGCTATCAAAAATAGAATTCCAGTTGAATTCCTAGCATTCACTTACGCACAAAATCCTTGGGAAAGAATTTTAATTCGTCTGTTCCCTCCAGTTATGGGTTAAATAACAGGACAGATTAGATTCTATAGCCTTGACTATAAATCAGTTTACCGCAGTTAGCAGTGGAAACCTGCTGGGTGATAATCTTCTGTCCACTCAGTCATGTCTCGAAAAAGACGTGATCGCCCAAGCGTGCATCATGCATGGTCATCAAATGAAAATATTATTCGAAATATTCACATTTTTTTTTCTTGTTGTCAGTACATCCTGATAGCTTAAAATTTTGGAGGCCATCTTTCTCAATATATTTTTGCCGAAATATCAGCTATTTATTCTTTAACGTATGCATAAGATTTCTTTTAGTTTCTATATTCCTTACATTTTTATTTTTCATGAGTTTTTTTTATTTATGGTTTTCTTTACATTATTTGCAAGAACCACATCACTGTTGATTCTCCTTCTCTCGTCATCTATAAAGAGACTGTCCAGATTTCATTGTCATATACGATTGATTGATTGATTTTTTTTCGGTTTATCAATTCTTTATGGTTTTCTTAAAGCCGAATCATAAATGTAGGCGGTCGATTCCGTGCCGTATAATCGAATAGATAATAAATATTTGAGCTGCTTTTCTTTGTTTTACAGGGCATGTTCAATATTTTAATATCTTGCTTTATTTCTTCTTTAATAAAATGCTTGATTCGCTATTCGAATGCGCATCCGAATTTTTGAGCCCATTTTTCTCTTTACATTTTATCTGTTCTGACAAGCACTCCTTTCTCTGTTGTCATGTTTACTCATCTTACGATACTGTCATCTACGTTCCACTCTTTTACCTTCAAAGCAGTCAAATGTAACAGCCACATCAACTCTCAGTGCACTTGTTTCTCTGATGGCTACATTCTCCAAAAGTTTGAATGGAACGTTGATTGCCATCTAATACATTCCAAAATTCCATCCAGCTCCCTAAATCTACTCCACCTCTTATCTTTTCTAGGAATCCCCTGAACTCTGATTTTCTATCAATGTAACCCTCTGCTCACCAGTGGTGGTACTGCCTTGCTTGGGGTGAAATGATACACACACACACACACACACATATATATATATATATATATATATATATATATATATATGCTGTTAAACTGTTAAATATAAGAGACGATGAATGTCTATTATGTTTAATCATGAGCCGTTTTAAACATCGAATTCTGGCTTACATTTCAAGTAAAACTGCAGACAAAAATTCTACAACATTTAAATAATTTTTTATTTTGTTGGTTCTAACCTTTTCAGCCAATTTCAGAGAGGTTACGTGGACGTTAACATAAAAAACATCCGCCAGCAAATATGATTTTATCTTGTGTTGAAATAAAACAATCCTGAGCAACGATAACAGTTACCAAATAGCAGACGCTGTTCGTAAATTTGTAATGCGGTTTTATGACACACACACACACACACACACACACACACACTCACACACATTATATATATATATATATATATATATATATATATATATATATATATATGCACAAAGAGTTAAATGTTGCTAATGTTTTAATTTAGACAATGTTATATAAAGTGGTGTGGTGAAACTGACCGAGAAAATGCGATGAACCGGATGTTGGCTCTATGCCGACCAGAAAGCGAATAAATAAAAATCGTCTCCGCGCAGATAGATTCGCGCAGATGTTCCGGCTGAAAAATAAAAATTAATCAAATCTCCAATTTCCATTTCGCGAGCCTACGCGAATTTCATTTACCAGCCAATGGGAAGCCCAGATTCAAATTCAAGTATGAAATTACAAACGAGCTTCTGATCCAAAAGGCAGATATAAAAAGCGGAGACAAAGCATCAACAGACAGACCTGGCAGAGACTGGATGAGACGGACAAGCGGATTAGTTTCTCCCTTGACCTAAGTCAAGCGGCTACTATGCTGACCTCCTTCCTTCCCTGTCTCAAAAGTACTTATCGACCTTTTCAAAGATATTCCTCAAGAGCACTTATTGTTCCGAGAAGCAGCAACTCCTAAACGAACATTCCTTACCTGCAAGACGCTTCCACATTCCTAAGCCTTTATCTCTTTCAGCTCATCATTATATTTATCATGAACTCTCTAACCTCCGTTGGACTTTTATTTCAAGTATTACTTTATTTGTAAAACATTAATTGAAATGTATATATATATAAATGTTATTTTATAGTCAAAATTGCCTTTCTTTATTTTATAATCATTTTATAAATTATAGTGGGTTATCTTCCCACAAGGCCAAATTCCGTTAACCTGCTACGGTATAGTACTACTAGAAAAGAATAAATAAGAGAAGATATACCCGCGATAGTCGAAAGCAACGGTGTCAATCATCTTGGCCGACTAACGAGAACTAGACCATATATATATGAAAAGGTAAACTTATATTTTGTCGTTAGTGACGATTGTGGAGTAATGGATGGTAGTAGGGGAGAATTGCGCACATACAGGAGATCTCGGGGAATCGATAACCAGCGGGTGTTGCCTGTTTGTTTTCTCTCTCTCTCTCTCTCTCTCTCTCTCTCTCTATTTCTTCTCTTGTCTTCGACTAGAAAACCCAGATTTGTATAACCCACAATTCTGGCGGAATTTTGCTTTTTCGTGTTGTCGCTTAACTGACCCCACTCTAATCTTTATCGGCTATTGCCTTTTAAACCTTTTTGTCACCTGTGATAGCAATCATTTCCTTCTCAAGTGTAGTTTGTGTTTTCTATCTGTGATGTTAATAATATCTTTGATATCTCGTTTCAAGGCTTTGTTGTTAAACTCAGCCGCGAACATGCACGCCCTGAATATATTTTTGTCGGTCATTTTAATAAATTACTGCCATAATGTAGCTCACATTTTGTAGTTAGCAATTTGTATTTTCTTCTTGTTTTCTTTTATTATGCTATCTCTGCGTTCTTTTCTTTTTCGGGCTTGCCACCATATCACGTTGAAATATCGTCCTTGTATGATTACCTAAATTAAGCAACGTTGAGAATTGTTAGTGCCAAAAGAGTGACCTCTTGGGATGCTAGCTGGAGTAAGCTTGGATGGTTAGGTGGTATAATTGAATTTGAAATCGAAGAGCTGAGTCCTAATTCTAGTCGGGTTCGTTATATTCATTTACAAGCAAATTATCTTAAAAAGATATGAATTCACCTATTCTTTGTGTCGGTGTTGTATCAACAAATCAGTATTATATGTACAAATTTATTACAATCTATAAATATGTATTGTTTTAATAAACTGAAACATATTGATAAACCTTAAAAAACAAATCTATCGTTCAATCTTTCTTATAACAGGATCACATTTATATCTTTTGTAGAAGCACATCTTATACATTTAAATATAAAACAACCTTCGAACACACCTATAAACATTCTTGTCTTATTCTGTGTCCAAATGAGATCCTTCGAGAAAGTGGTCTACCATCGTTTCAGCGCTGATAATTAAAATGAATTGAAGAGAACCGAGAACAAAATTTCACGGCAAGGCAGGTGTTGGCTCTAATGGCAATGTTATAAAGATTTATCGCCTTGTCTAATTAGTTACATAAATCATTGGCCAATGTCCTGGGCCAACACATAACATTAGAACTACTCCGCTCCACATTCGCACTCTCATCACACGATCTAACTAAAAATATATTCCCGGAAACATCTTTTTTCAGAAATATCCAACCAGGTCACGTTTCCAAAGTCACGCTTAAAGTAATTGGGCATTGATATCAATAAATATTTCGCCTGTTACAAATTGATGGTCAGTGCAAGTGAAACAAAGGGATATATTCTTCTAAACTCTGTCGCTTTATGTTCGAAATAATTTGTGGTAACATTGACGGAAATGAGATTGTTTCTGGGATTCGAAATGTGATTTTTAATCAGTGCTGTACATATTTACAAAGTGTCTACGTTCTTCTTAATAATAATATCAATATTCCTCGTTGACAATAATTCATAGACAAAATTATTCTCCATTTATTCAATGCAAACATTACAAAAAAAAAGGGAAAATTAATTTTCTTCTTTGTAGTTTATAAGTTGAGAATATAAATTGAGCACGTCTTTGTGGAACTTTCCCTGTTTAGTACGACTTGGGTGCCATTTAATGAGACTAGCTCCTCACTTCCGCGATGAAAGGCACTCCCTGGAGAGGAGATATCACCGAGGATTAAACATTAAATTAATGACATTTACAGTCATTTCATTAAATGATGTGTCAGTCAGTCAGTTAAGTGCCATACGTAATACTCACTTGGTCGATCATGTCTCGAAAGTGACATGACTGACTGGGCAGAAGCTTATAAGGCGGTAGTTTGACATTACTTTCTTCGGTAAATTGGTTGCCGACCAAGGCTATAGACCTCAATCTGACCTGTAATTTAACCCATATTAGAATGTATTGATGTTAATTTTTTTTACTATTGAAACTTGTTGTTGGTGGTTTTTTTTTAAGTATATCTATTTAAACTTACATGTTTTTTTACCCCAAACTGGATGTTAATTGTTTGCCAATGGTTTAGACTCAAACAGGTACTACCACTCGAGTCAGAAGGGGCCTGAGAAGTACAAGAGGTGTTTCTATGAACCTTAACATCTTGCATTCCTTGCTGTCTGGTGAATTTTATCGCCACAATCAGGACGCAGTAGTAGCAGTATTAGTAGTATTTTTGTATAAGTAATAATAACTCAAACCCTTTATTTATTTTGGTGTGTCTATTATTGTATTAAAGTAATTGCAAATATTTTAATTTTCAATGTTCAGGCCTTGTTTACTTTTTTTTCTTGCTTCTTTTCTTTTTCCTTATACTTTTTTGTTTCCTTTCTTTGTTTAGTCTTAATCTCACCCACCCCTCTTTATTTTCTCCTCTATTTTTCATACACACACAGAGACACACACACAGAGACAAGGTTCCTTTCCTTGTCTTTCTCCTAATAACCGCCATTTGTAACTTCGGTTTTCCTGCCTTCATTTTACACATCCTTTTGCATGCCTTTCCCAAAATTGACTGTTTTTTCTACAATCCGTCCGAATAAATTTCTGCTCTTTTACAAGTCCTTTTTTCTGTTTTCAGCTGTTTTCTTTCGAAAGATATTTGCTCCTGATTTCAATTCCCACTCACTTTTGATTTTACTGAAATCTTTGATTTCATCCTATTGTCTATTACTTACTTTCTCATTTTTTCTATTTGTTTCCATCCATTCCATTATCTTCTTGACAATCGTCCCAGCAATACTCAGTATAAACTTTTTCCATTCACAATGTCTAATTTGATTTGTTACTGTTTATTTCCTCCGCAAATTCTTAGAAATAAACACTTGTTTACTCTCAACTTTTAGACAGAGGACATCAGATACGAAATGCAAATAGTGATTGTTAATGAGTAAATCGATACTATCGAAAGTTACTTTGATAAACGATTGGCTCAAAAGAATTAATGAGTATACTTGCTTTTATTAAATTACTTGCACATAAAAAACAAGGGCGCAAAGGCTTTAGATAAGAATAAGGAATTTTGCGCTTTTTCTTTGTATATATCAACGGCGCTTATTATATATATATATATATATATATATATCCAAGCGAATAAAGAAGGAAGAAACCATTAACGACTTTCAAAATATTAATTTAAAACAGTGCTCAATATAGAAATAGTGCAATTAATATTTGTTGTAAGATATTGAATAGAACATGTGCAAATTATAATTTACTACAGAATTGTACATTTTGTTTCAAAAAAATAATGCCTCACCAGGTAGTTAATATTGATGTTACTAAACGTTATTTTTGAAAAAGAAGATTAAGAAATTTCACTTCCCCTTTATTTTTGGAAAATTGCACGAGGTAAAGAGGACAGAAAAAAATATTAAGTCGAAGAAAGTAAAAAGAAATACATAGGAAATAAGGAGCGTAGGAAGACAGGAGAGAAAGAAAGAGCTAAGAGAAAAAAGCCGATAATAAGGGCTCAGAGAAAAATAGAACCAAAACCAAAATTTGGTAGGAGGTGTAGATATATAGACTTTAAGGGTTACACCTGGGCTTAAAAAAGGGGGGAATTGAGAAAATGCATGAAGTGAAGAAAGTGTGGCGGAAGGCATGACAGTAGAAGGCGTAAAAAGAATAGAAATGTCAAACACTTGGCCGGAAGTGGATTGCAGTTAGATACATTCGTTGTTATGTGGTGATACCGACCGAGCAAAGCGAGGGACCGGATGTTTGCACACTCACGACCAGAAAGCAAATGACCAAAATTAGTCGGTGCGCAGCCGGCTCGACGCAGAGGTTTAATTAATTAAATATCAAATTCCAGTACGCAAGACTACGCGAATTTTATTTATCGGCCAAGTGAAGCCCAGAATCAAATACGGGTGTGAATTCCCAAATGATCTGCTGCGATGCAAAAGGCGAAATAAAAAGCCGATGCACAAAGTATCGACAGACAGACACAGACAGACAGACACAGACAGACTCGAGAGAGACGTGTGTAATTACTATGTTCGGTTTCCTTCCCTCTCATCTTATCCTTCGCTGTCTCTAAACTACTTACCGACCAAAGGAGCGGATACATCAAAGACATTCCTTACTTATAACGCTCCCACATACCTAAACATCAATTCTCTTTCAGCATTTATTGCCTTGAACATTTAACTTCCGTTGGACCGATACTTAAAGGATTACTTTTATTGTAAATACATTAATTGATATGTGTATACATAAATTGTTGTTTCTAAACTCAATTCGCTTTTCTTGATTTTATAACCCTTTTTATGACATATAGTGGGCTATCTACAAGAGGACAAATTCTGTTAATCTGCAACAACATAAAACTTCTCTCCACTAGAACGCCTGCCCACTATAGATACATAGTATACACTTAAACCTTTGGCATTTGTTTTAAAAAAATGTGAAATCACATACACAAAGAGATGAATTATTTAAAAAGCGCAAATCTGGGAATATTTATAAGAACCACACAAAAATATAAATTCATTAGTGCTAATATAATGAATTGGTGAAGTAAATTAAAAAATTAAAAATTTATAATTAATTTATATAAAAATTAAGAATCAAAATATATCAAGAAATATATCATACAGTTAAACGTGAATATCGTGTTACTAAGATTAATAATATAAAGCTTTCTCATTTCTTTTTTTACCATTACCTGCAACCACAAATTTAACAAAAACAACGAATTAAAAGATTAGATTTAAAATCTATTTAAAAGAGAAGTATTCAAGGGAAAAAGAAGAAATCGATTCGTCAAAGTGAAAAGTGTAACGAAAAGATGGCAAACGAATTATACCATTAAAAAATCAAATATAATTTACGTCATATTTTCAACGTGTAAAGATATGGTATTTGCTTTTTTTTCCTTTTTTTTATAATTCGTTCCTGCATCTTCATAACTGCAGAATTTTCACTGAATATAGACTTGAACAATATACGATTAAAAACACATACATGTTGACAGAATAGTATTAATAAGACGCGTGCAATTTAGAACGTTTTCGATAGTGACATGGAATTAATGCTATAAAAACAGTCAAGATATTTGAAAATTCAATGATAATATTAATAGTGGATTTATATGCACATGAAAAAATCTAGAACAGAAACACTTCACACTGAAAGAGATATGAATAATTATGTTGAAAATATAATAAATAAATATATATGAATAATTTATATGTCAAATGTCATATTAAAATGCATATAACGTTACTAAAAATTTAAAACATTTAATAATGGTAATATAACAACCAAACAGGCCACACACTCACGACACCAATCGTAATAATATTAATTGTATTTTTCTAGTCTAAACAAAGCATACGAAGATCGATAAATGGAAGTTATTAATGATCTGGAAAAATGCCCTGCACTTCAGGAACAAAACCGATTAGATGGAAGGACGCGGAATATTTAACAGTGACCAAATGACCAAAATGAGATTTGAAAATTATGCACAACACTTAACAGAAATAACTTGAAAATCGCCCGGTTAAGTAGATCCTAAAAAAAAAACAAAGACGGAATTGTGCTGAAAACAAAAAGAAAACATTTGAAGTAGAATTTAATTATATGGAGGCATAAATATATATATATATATATATATATATATAGTCATCCGCAGACAGATCCGTCTCGCTGTATCACAGCTCATCAGTATGGTTAGACAGCCGATTTATATATATATATATATATATATACTATAGCCATAATTTTTAGGCCACTCCAGGTTTTTAAAGAAATGATGTTTTTTTATATTATGTTTAGTATTTATTGCCAAGTGGATAATTCTGAATGAAAATAGAATGGTTCTGTTTTTATTATTACTTTGCAGAATTTTGCAAGTTATATAAGCAAAGATGAACTCGTCCGAATCAACCTAAATTTTCTTCATTCTTTTATTGATGAAACTGCAATATAGGTAATTATTAAATAGTTATAAATTCATTTGATGCACATGATAATGTGCAGTGTTAACAAAAGAATCATTCTATTTTCATCTGCAATTATTCTTTGGCAATGAATACTAAGAAATAGTCTGAATTACATCATTTTTTTAAAACAGTAGGATCATCTAGTAAATATGGCTAGTATATATATATATATATATATATATATATATATATATATATATAATCGCTGGTCACTCGTATTTACACGTCTACCAAGCTGGCTAGCTGATCTCAATCGCATCCACACTTCTATTTGTTCAACACCATAGAGCTTACCTGGGGTTTATATTACAACTATGCTAAGCGGACTTTCGTTAGAGTTTCTAGGAGAAAGCGCATGAAAAACAGTATGAACACTACCAAGACGCTCGAAAGCTCGGTGACGATAAATTGTAACTTCCAGATAGCAAAACCATCGACGACATCTCAAAGAAAGACGTCTACCCACAGGGCTGGAGTCAACCATTTCTATGGCTTCCAGGAATTTTACAAGTTGTCGCCCGCTGGGGTCACCTTTTCCATACCGAAAAAATCAAGAATTCCCTTCCTGAAACATCGACCATAAATTTAATTAGAACCCGATGTTCATGGTCAGAAAGTGAACGTTATAACCACTCGGCTATTTGCTTTCGAGCCAACATTGATCTTTTAAGATTTTAATGAACAATCAATCGTCATCTTTTGTCTCCTTGATTCCTGTTTATTTTTGTTTTTATTCAAATTCAATACTCTTCACTCTGCGCATGCATTCTAAATTCAAACATTGACAGAATGGTATCAAATATACACATTGATTGTAGTAGAAGTAGAATTCTAGAGAATAATACTGGAGACGTTTAAACAAGAAGGCTATTGTACAATAAACAGAGAAAAGATAGTTTCCGATATAATGAACGATATCGATGACAACTGACAGCTTATATAAATGAAAGGAGGCAAATTTTGGGAAAATGATTGTAACATCAAAAATACAGAAAAGGTAAACATCAGTGGCAGGAGATGCATTTTAATATTTAGAATTCAAATTTTTTTATCCATTCATAACTGATACCATTCACTCGATATTTCATTATTAGAAAAATCGAGATCCGTGTCACAGCGTGTTTATGGGTATTTGTGTTATTGTCACTTAAATTCTTTTTCATTCATCTTCGGATTTCTAATTTAAGTCCTTCTTGTCAACGCTTTTCCGGACAGCTAAATATTTTTGTTATGAAGTTTTCACTGAATGTGTGCAGATTCCGGCTTTCCAATCATGCCTATGATCGTATCAGTATCATAATCAATATTTTATGAGTAATGCTTTAGAAGTTCAGTATAAATGTTATGATATTTTCGCACAGTGAGAGCTTATTCCGGTCTTACAATCATGCTTATCAACTTGTCAGAGTCATGATAAATATTTTATGAAGAGACTCATTCGACGAAGTGGCACTATAAATGTTATTTGACGGTAGATAATACTTTGGAAAATTTATTAAATATTAATGTGAGCTATTTGCGACACATTTTCCCAATTCGAAATTAACTTGGTATGTAACGTTTAGAATCCAGATGGATAATGTTGTTTGAAACGAGAGGGTATGTTATTTTTTTCAAATTTACCATCCATTAATTAGCATGATGAATTTGTGAGTATAAATAAAAATTAAATTAACATATATCATTGTTCACCGAAGACTGTGAACATTTAACTTATTAAAATAATTATAATAATAAGAAAAGCAAATGTGTTACTGTTAATGTGAAGCTCATGTAATATAAAATGAAACACAGAAAATCTAACAGCAAGTGAGACATTTATGACACACGTGATATATATATATATATATGCGTGTGTGTGAGTGTGTGTATGTGTGTAAGTAGATATATGTAAATATATATGTGCATACACAAACACACACGCTTCATATATATATATATTTTTTTAAACATATACTGTTAAGTATAACCGACAGTAAGTCTGTATTATGTTTGATCCTGAGCTGTTCTAAATATTGCCTTTTGGCTTTAATTTAAGATGAAAACAAAGACAAAAGTTATAAAAATTTCAATATTTTTAATATGCTGGTTCTAAGCTTTCGGCTCACATGAGACATCTTCAGAAAAGTTACAGGGACCTTAACATAAAGACATCGACCATCAAAGATGTTTTTATCTTGTGTTGACAGAAAACATTGCTAAGTAACAATAACAGTCACCGAATAGCAGAGGTAGTTCGTAAATTTTAATGCGGTTCTAGGACGTTACACGGTGTGAGAGACCGAAATGTTAACAGAACCATATGTCTAATTGCAATTAAATGCATTATGATAAAATTGAAATGTAACTTCTCTGAAGTTTGCTCATGTGGAACGAAAGCTTAGAACCAGCATAATAAAAAATATTCAATTGTTGGCCAATTTTTGTCTTTATTTACATCTGAAATGAAAGCCAAAATGCGATGTTTAGAACGGCTCATGATTAAACATTATAGACATTCACTCTCTGCTATATTTAACAGTATATGTTTAAAATGTTATCCGCTGCCACTCTCTTTTTCTCTCTCTCTCTCTCTATATATATATATATATATATATATATATATATATGTAATTAATTATTTAAAAGAGAGTAACTGCCATGCTGATGATAATCCACACACATAGAAATAAAATTTGAATTAAATAACAGTTTTGTTTGATAAATGATACTTTGCTATTTTAATCCAATAACCTCTATAAATTCTTTATGGTATATTGAAATCCGATTGTTACCAATGCTATTAGATTAGGTGCATTCTATTACTCTAAGATTTCAGAAGACATACTTAATGTTATTCTTGAATACCAAGCTAATTTTAACTTCACATCAGTTCATACTTCGCTTAAGCCTATTCAGACAATGTAATTCATTACATGTACGAAATGTTTCATGTTAAATTTCTTAAGGAAGTAATTATTTTTATGTGAATTTCATAAACTGAAGTAAAATGTATTATTTGGATTTCGGTGTCGCTAACTAGACTCGTAGTTAGACATCACAGTACGTATCAACCGATGAAAGGATATATATTTACAAAAAGATTGGGGGGGGTCATTTTATAAAAGGAGTGAACTAATTTATTCATATCTAAAAATATATGGAATGATTTTTTAAAATAGGTAATATTTTTAAAAGAGACATAAAATATGTTTTTTTAGTCAACTGATAAATGTATATATAAAGTGATTCATTGAATGAATAAGCGTTGCTTATAAATGTGCTTATCACTTCTAGAAATATCTCAACACCCTAATATCATAAAGGTGTAAAAGTGAAATACTTAGAATACATACAATGTGGTGAAAAAGTTATGTGGATAGTTAAAGAAGTTTATTTAATATACTTAATGAGAATTTACATAGACGTTTTATTTTACATAGACGTTTTATTTTTTTATATAAATAGGGCAAATATATGAAAAACAAACAATATTTTCAAACTAAATTAAAGAAACTAATGAGGAAAGAAATATGCAAAATTATAAGAATTAAAATGTATTTATGAAGGTTTTTTATAAAATATCACTGTTTACGTTTAATATACATTTAAAGGCAGTATAACTCTGTGTTTGCTTGAACCAATCTACTTCTCAAAATCATCGTTTTGAGATATGCAGCTGATGAAATATGTTGCAAATACAATCTATTAGATTACTTTCTCACTCTCTTTTCCCTCTTTCTTTTTATATATATATATATATATATATATATATATATATATATAATAACTTGCAAACAGATCTGTTTCACTGAAGTACAGTTCATCATTACGGTTAGACATCCGATTGCTTTTACCCAGAATTGAAACCCGACCGAATTGGCGTCAGTCGGAGATTCTAACACTGAGCTATGGGAGCTCGGTAGAAGGAGGTAGATTTTAGCGTATGATATATCATACGCCAGTAGTTATAGTGCTCTAATTCATTACTGAATGAGCGATGCGTAAGTGCTACAGTATATATATATATATATATGAAATATAGATAAGTAAACAAACTATATAATTAAAAGTTTTGTTTTAAATCCGGAACTTATTTTGGCAGTTGTAAAAATGACATTTTTTTTTAAATATTAACTTTTTTCTGATACAGATGTGTGTGTCTGTTTGTGTGTGTACTGTCTGTATATTGTAATTGAAAAGTAACTTCCTGTTTTAAAATATTTCTTATTCATTTTTTAAGTATACCATTCATAAGAAATTGATATGTGACGATAGCATTTTATTGAGTTTATATTTAAATTTCTTATGGACACCAGATTTTGCTACCAGCTTCTCGAGTCGTTCATGAATCGCATCAACTTCTTTTCCCAGGAATCCTTGTAGCATTAGAGACGTAATTTCTTGTATTCGCCCGTCATTCTCTCCCAAAATCTTGATTCGGTATATTAGATTTGCTTCTTTATTCACTCTAACAAAAAAAAATACAGGGTGTTAAGTCAAGACACAGTGCTGGACAATCATACGTAAAAAAGAGAGTTACATTTCAATAAGCCTGTATATACATCATGTTTGAAATTATTATTCAAATCAAATAAAACTCAATAACTTAAATAGTTCTTAACCATTACTTGTCAAATATAAACTTGCTCATTACAACCCACAGCAAAATATTTAATCGCTATCGGTGGTAGATGTGTTGGTTTGTCTAAGAAACAATCAGCTTTGACAAGCTATGACCTATTTTGACAAGATATGACCATCTAAGACAAGCTTGTGCAGGGACTGGGTAATCTTTGATCGGTTGCCTAGCCTACACGCTCGGATTCCTTACTTCTAAAACCGACCTCATGTCACATCTCGCTCCAGTGTGGGGGTTAGTTAAATAAAACCCGCAGCAAATTGCTCACTCGCCAGCTGTTGGCGGATATATAGGTATGGTTAAGAAACGACCGACTTTGATCAGCTAAGACAAGATTAGAGCAAGCTTAGTACCCAGATATCACGTAGGAAAGGGTTGGGTAAAATTTGGCCAGCATCCGGGCGTCCGCGTTCAGGGTTCTCAGATTAAAAACCGACATCACTTCATTTGGGAAGGCCGAATAATTAACCCGACCTCTGCAAAATGCACACCCGCCATCGTAAGACAATCACGTTAGAGATAACGAAAAGATTTGAAGGAACCGAAATATGGTTATACAGAAGGATACTGAGGACAAACGTGAAGCGAACATTTGAGCAAAGACACGAGGTTTTTGAAAGGATTCAAATGAAATGTGAACTGATATTTTACATCAGGAAAAGACGAAGGACGGTTTGGATAATCTGATATTTACATGAAAAGTAGAAAGAGAGACAGGGGAATGCATACTTGATGGGATGGAGCAAATTGAGGGCAGGCAGGTTTTGGGAGGTGTGAGAAGAGAAAATTTATTAAGTACTACAAATGATAGGAAATTTTAAACCGAATAATTACGATCACTGGTGTATATCATTCTCATTCCTTATTTGTAGCCTATTTTGATAGTCATGAGTTATCTCCTTCTAACCCGATTTTCCAATTTACTTATACACCATTGCTATAGACTGGTATTGAACACACAAATAATTGGATCCAGTCACTGTAACTAACCAACATCTATACGCACTATTCTACTCGGGCCGATTGTGAACAGCCTAGGCTTGGTGTGCCACCCTATGAGTCACTTCATTGTAGATATAATTTATCCACTGATAAAAAAGTCACCTTCAAATTTTCGAAACTCCGCCCACTTTTTGGAATTTATTTAAGTTCCCATCCAATGCAACCAGATCATGAGCCTGGATGTGATGAGTCTGTTTACTAAGGTACTCACTGTTGAGACACTATCGGTAATCAGGGACAGACTGGCATCGGACACATCCTTAGGAGAACGTACCAGTATTCTACTAGATAACTGAAAGAGATGCTATTTTTCTGCACAGGAACAGCACACTTCAGACTGTGATCAGACATACACTACCGGCCATAATTATTAGGCCACTGCAGTGATTTCAAAATGATGTATTTCATACATTCATTTTTAGTATTTATTGCCAAGTTAATATATGGAAATGAACATAGAATGGTTCAGATTAATATGTGCATTAAATTAATTTATAAATATCTAATATTTACCTATATTGAAGTTTCATCAATGAAAGAATGAATACAAATTAGGGTGATTCGGACGAGATCATCTTTGCTTCTATGCCATGTAAAACTTTGCCAAGTAAGAATAACAAAAGAGTCATTCTATTTTCATTTAGAATTATCCACTTAAAAATAGTACGAAAAACATGATTTCTTTAAAAAAAAAATCTGGGGTGGCTTACTAATTATGGGCGGTAGTGTATATCGATTGTCGGGCTTTTGCTGTCATAGTGAAGGAGAGTCATCACATGACAATCAAGTACTCCCTTTCTTGTTTCCAGCGAAATGTTTCTCATTCATTACATTACCCAGCTTCTGAAATGTATCTTTGTCCATGCCAATTGACCTTTCTCTGTGTGAGGAATATCGTGAAAAGGACTTACCTCGGAAACGCCAACGAGTATGTGCGTCGTGTAAAATCCAGCCACTCCGTGATAAAAAGAACAAAAATGGCGGGGCCTATGTTTTATGCCAGGCGGTCTCGGACAGTTAACGCGAAATCTCGTCATTCGCATGCAAATTATGGTCGGTCCTCGACTGTATAAAGCAAGCCGTTTTTTGAGAACGGCTGATTGTGTTTTTTTTTACTTCTTACAGACCGTGCTTGGGTTGTTAGAAGAAGAAGAAGAAGAAGAAAGACACGACTCTCGCCTGTTTATTTTATCAATTACTTTTTGTCTCTCCTTTGACACCACACTCTGTTAAAACACTTCTCAGGTGTTTAATTTTATGTCTCTGTTTGATATCAGTATTCCTGACTTGTAATTAGCATATTTTGCACCTCATTTTACTGATGACCATGTATTGAGACTTCTTATAATTTATATGTAACCCTTTTTTCCCGCTTCCTCTAACTAACTTCTATCTTCACCAGAGTCAATGAAAGTAATGAAAGCCGACTTCTTGAGGGCTCCGATACATTATTGTTACGAAAAGCTGTACGAAAAATGTCCAGAAAATTCAAACCTACTACCGAGATTTTCGAATAATCCTTTTAGAGGAAAACCGCCAGAATATTTGTCATCCAGAACCGAATATAGACATAGATATCTCTATAATATTATTAATAATGTTTGTCATGGACACTGTGTTACCATGAAGAATTTCAGCACTCATAACGGCGCTAAAACTATAAAGTAAAACGAAATAGCGTCATGTGTTTTTCATTCTCTCCATTAATCATCTGAGAGAGCTGTCTTTGCCTTTCACAAGCAAGGCTGCTTCTAACTTCAGGCAAATTGTCTTGTTCTAACTTCTTTTGCGAAAATAATTGTTTAGTAGAAAGACTATATTGAAATCACTGCGAAGTCATCCGAGATAAGAAGAAAGTTGGTTCACTGGGTTGTGCTAGGCAATTTTTTCTTCAGTATCTATCTTATAAGTCCATCATTCGTTCATATTTAGAATAATTCGATCGTATATGATCCGGTGCTCCCATTCTAAAGAAACAATCAAAAGAATAATACGCAATATTATTACTATTGATATAACGTACTGACCTCAGTTACTTTTACATCATCATAATGTTGTCTCTCTTTTCAATAAATACTTAACATGACAATTGTTCAGATGCGTTCTTTGTTATAGTAACAAGATGCTTTTAAATAATAAATTAACCCAAATTACATGCAAATGCTACAATATGTAAGGAACATTTCAGATGGGACAAGCTAATCAAGACAGGCTATGATGATGATGATGAAGTTTGTATTCTTGTGTTTGTGTTATGATATTATTGTAGATTTCATAGGGGTAATATAAACAAAACAAATTTTTTCGTTTGCATTTTTTTAATTTCTTAAAACCTTCATATGCAAAACACATTCCTTCTACTATGTCTTGTTAAAGCAAATTCCTACTAATATGCAATGAGGTTTTTGCTATAATTTTCTCATCCTATTTTTAAACGTTTTGCATTTTAATTTCAACAATAAAAATTGGAGGTTGTGAGTAAATTTCCAAACAGAATGATTTGCAGCTGTAAAGAAGCATACAGCTTTCTCACACCTTTAATTTTTAGTCTTCCAATTACAAACTGGAGATCCTTATGTATTTTCAGAAATTAAAAATATAATTCACATTTCTTATTTATTAAAACAGAAATAATAGCAGCACTAAAAAGGTAAACTATCTGAATGTTCTGATTTTTAGAATTTTATTAAAAAGAATTTTAAAATATTGGAGCAAACTTTAGAGAAAAGCTGATGAATATTGCTTTTTCATTATATAGAGATATCTATAATGAAATTGAAAATCTGGATGGGCAATTCTCCAACAATGACCAAAATGTGTTATGAAATTTCTGATTACTAGTGTAGATGAAGTTATCTGCCTGTGATCTAATTTAGATATAATCACAGGAATTTATAAATTTACAGATATTACCGTAAATTTTATGGTAACAGTTTCTGTTAGCGTACTTCTCTCTTGCGGAACTCCTTTTCGGCTCTATGCATTTCGGTCAACATTTATATTCGAAAATTTATATTGCAATCTCTACTCTCTCGCTTATTACGATTCTTTCATTTACTTATAATGGTGTTCTTTTCTAATTTTTCTACACACATGAACACGTTGTGGCTAAATGTTGTCTTGTTTAATTGAATCGATTAAAATAAGAAATCACTTAATAATTTTTTTAAAGGAATAATAATTATGATCACTTCAACAGAAAGCTCGAAAATAACATTTTCTGTGATATTATACGCAGCAATCTACTTTTAAAAGATTTAATATGTTGCCTTTTATTAAATCAAGTGTGTTGTTTAATAAGGTCTTTTTTACAAGAACACTTCAAGTTAAAAGATGAATGAATGAAGTGTGTCATGAAAACATATTTGGAGCCAGTAGTGAGTGAAAATTATGTATATATATAGAATAGAGATAATAACTGACAAGAGGCTTTAAAAAGTTTGCAGTCCTCGAGGAAGCATCTTTGCTAGAGACTGTTCCACAAACTGGCCGTTCTTTGGGAGAAACATTCTGAGTAGAACATTCTTCTTACAAAACGAATGCATAGAGGATATGGCTGCCTTAATTAACCCAGTGAGTTAGTAAGACTGGTGTTGTATGTAAAGTTCTGAGTTAGTGAAGTTCTTCAGAAGATTTGTCATGTTTTAGCGATAAGATATCGACTTTGAATGCCTGCAAATATGGTGGAAAATGACTCGTTAACTAAAAACCGCGTAAATCTAATAGCAAGCTAAAATTCTTGTATTAGGGGCACCAGGTAAAAAGCTTACCAGAAACGTGACGAAAACAAAATTGTTTAATTTTACTCCTGTAAACATAAAGTGTGACCAAAGGTGCCAATGTCTATTTTGAAAATCGTGACGAAAAATATGAAAATGTGTGTTTTTTTTTATTTAAACTTTTACGTATTACCTCATTTTTTCTCTCTTCTATGTGCACTTTCCTTTCAGGACGATTAATAATGGCTTTCAGTGTGTTTCTATCCCTAGTGCCTCATAGCCCGCTTTCTCCTGTTACATCATGCAACCCTCGTTCTGTCATTCACTTAATCAAGCCCTTCAATGCTTTCCAATGTCTCTTTTTCCCTCTATCTGGTCTGTTACTATCAGGTTCTCCAATCCCTCCTTTCTCATTGCATGTCCCAGGATCTTTAGCAGTCTCTCCTTGATGTTCAGTATAAATTTCCTTTTTGATTTCATCCTTTTCAAAACCTCATCATTGTTCGCATGGTTAATCCATGATATATGCAGCATCCTGCTGTAGAATCACAGTTCAATTGCGTCACGTTTTTCCTTCATCTTTGATTATATGGTCCAGCATTCACTGCCATATGAAGAACTGAGATGACATAGCAATTCAGTAGTCTTTTCTTTGATTCTAACTAAATTAGCATAACATTATTCTTTGAAACTAATTACGCATAGACTCATTCATCATTTTCTTAAATTTGTATGTTTAATTTACAGCCTCCAAATTCGTCAGTTTCAATAAAATTACTTTAAAATCATAATTATTGAAATTCCTTTTTCCGTCAAAAGGAAAGAGGTATGTAGTTAAAGATTCATTAATCATTTCAAAATAATACATTTAAAAGCAGAATATAGTGTAAACATTTAGGAATAAATGTATTTGCATATAAAGCAATAGAAGAGATTGCTTGGGTATAGAACCTGACAAGTTTTGAGGAATAAATACTCTCTTCATACACAGTATAAATTTACTGCCTGGTTCACACACCTCCCTGATCTTTACAAAAGTACTAAAGTTTTATTCCTTGCTTCCTGTTTAGGAATGGGTTTTCGGTAACTTCTAAAGTCTCCTTCAACTCTATAATCCTAAGACTTGTCTTTACTTAAGATAATACAACACTACACAGTAACACATTATCTTTAGTAGGTTTGGACCATTTATTTGGTGAACATTAGTAGAAAATCTTGCTGTATTAAATGGTAACACTAATTTTGTTTCAGTAGGTTTTTTGCACCAATTTCGAAATAGCAAATCCATTATTCATTAAACGGAAAATTAATTTCTTGCAGATAATTTTTTTATTTAATTTATGATTTTTAGAAGCTTTGATTCCAACTCTACTTCCAAATCTAGCAACGTATGATCATAACGAAAGAAGCAACAGTGAGTCAAAATATGTCAGTTAGGTGCCTTACGTGATATACTCTTTGGGCGATCATGTCTCGAAAGAGACATGACTGACTGGGCAGAAGATTATCCCGCAGTAGGATGCCATTGCTTTCTGCGGAAACTGGTTGCCAGTCAAGGATATATAACCCAATCTGTATTATTATTTAAGCCAAAACTGGAAGGAAGAGACGGATTAATACCTTTACCAAGGGTATTTGTGCTTAAGTGAATGCAAGGAATTCGACTGGAATTCGATCTCGGATCCCCGATTTGCCGTTCCGAGTCAATATCCGGAACGATACATACAAAAGTATGTACTATGACCTAAATTGTTAAATTTTAAAACTAATATAAACAAAATCTTTTTCTACATTATTTTTTTTGATTGGTAACATAAAATCAATCAAACACAAGACAGTATTTGAGAAGTTTAAATTTCTTTCTTTCGTATATTTCAGTTGATTTAAGGAGGATCAGGAAAGAATACACAATTTACAGTTAGGCTTTAATGTTTACTGTTTTAATTCTTGAAAATGAAGTTGTCAGATAATTATTGCCGATAGATTTTGTGCTATTCTTTTCCCAGTCTTTATGCCTAAAGGTATATGCGCTGTGTTCTATATTTACGTAAATTTCTTTGAGCATCATACGACGTGGTATAAATGTCAAACACCATTAATTTAATGGCGTTGCTTTCCGCTAGATATTCCTGGGGGCTTCGGTTAATTTTCTCACAGTAGTATGCTCGCTTGTTAAATTACGAGATAGTTACGTGGCATCTCTTATTAATGCTAACCAAATTATGAAGAACGGAATTATCTGGAAAACTTTAAAAGATACCTGACAGCACCCTTTTTCTAAACGTGGTTTCTGTCTTTCCGTAGTAAAATTTGAACCACTAACCTAATTTGTCGATTCTCCTTCAAGTTGAATAATTATGGTTTACCATAGAATTAAAATAATATTAATAGATGGGGAACATCGTTTTAGCTGAAGATTAAAAAGAACATGTGCAGTCACTAATTTGATGACATTTATTGATTTATAGGCTTATACTTGAATATGCAGATCAATGATACTATTCGAAAATGATAATCTTAATACGATGCAATTATTGATTATACTTTTACTAAAGTTATTTCATCTATATCATAATAATATCAAATCGTCCTTCTATTAACGCAAGAATAAAAACAATTGTCTATTGAAAATAAATTATACTATTATTGCCTCATATACTGTGGCTAATTTCTGTTGAAATAAATTTTCCAAATTCTTGCGTATGAAATATGCTGAAGAAGAACAAAGAATGAGCCAGCCTAAATCCTCTAATAACAATATGGAAGAACAAAAACGCGCAAGGATTGCGAATGTCAAAATTTAGGAAAAATAAATTTTCCCATTTGTTTTTTATCCAAATTATTTTTTGCCGAAATATAGAAGCACTCAGACTATCTTCAGGTTAACATTCATAACTGACATTCATGATACTGAGTACTTTTCAGATTTTACGCGCAGCAGAATTGCTTTTAATAATATTAATATTTCTTCCTTATACACAAGGGATGTAAGACATTTACAAGTATATTTTTTTATTCTATTGATAGGAGTGCCGCATTATCTTGAAACTGTTTGCTCTATCTTATTAGAAGGTTTTCAATATAAGTTATCATCGTTATTCAGTACATCCCTTTCAAAGAGAAATAAATATCGATATAAAGTAACTTGAAATACCATTGCCTAACAAATTTAGAGTGACAATTCTTTCTGATGATAATACATCGTTATGTAGGAAATAGAAATTGAGAATAGTCTGAGCTTGGTGTATTTTTTTCAACACCGTGGATTGCTACCAATACCAAAAACTGACATAAGAATTCTAATAATATAAGGTTCGTCAGACCAAGAATTTCATATAGATGCTTTGTATGGTGCTAAACTATTTCTGGAATGTCTAAAATGATCAGCTCTAAATAACAAATTTCTCAGGTCAAAAATTAAAATGACTTCAAGTCAATGAGCCCTTGTAGTTTATTTTCTAATCTTGTGAACCCATAGTCAGTTAAATGCCATACGTGATACATGCTTCGGAAATAAACATTACTTCACAATGCATATTCCTGAAAGGGTAGTAATAAATCGAAAACCAATAACTCTCCCAAATGACAGAAAGCAAATCATGGGATAAATCTTTAAAGCACAAAATGCTAAAATGGATATCACATGTAATTGAAAGACAGAAAAAAAGATATAGTCAAGTTGTTGAATTTAGACACTTCTTCGAACAAATGTTTAGGAAAGAAACCACCCATCAATATTCAAGGAAGCTATAACAGTTACTGGATTTAAGAATCTTTTTTTATTGGAAAATTGTTTTAAAAGACAGATTTTATATATTTAAAATAAAAGTATTGTAATATAAAAATCTGGCCCCACCCGAGGAAGGCTGATGCAAGCGAGGGTGTTTCCGGTCGTTGAAAGGAACGGATGTCGTTTGACACTATTTCCGGCAGCAGCGGAAATAACTACAGAGGCAAACAGAACAGGTGTCTCTGAGAATTACGTGGGCGTGCGTGGGCGAGGCAAAACCGGAAGAAAAAGTCCCGGTTCTGGAAGATTATAAAAAGACCTCGGCACACGGATTCGCCAGTAGAGGAGCAACAGAGATCGGCCGGTGAAGAGAGACACAACAGATAAGACTACACTCCCGTCAACCCATTAGAAGCGCGCTCTATCAATTCTCTGTTCTCTATTCTACACGGTTCATCGTCATTAATAAAAATATAACTTTATATTTTTATATATATGCGTGTTTGTTGTTTGTCGATATATAACAGTATTACTGACGTCTCGCTCAAAGAATATCGAATATTTTTATATAACTAACGGCCTATATCATTTATCAGTCACGTTCAATCATACTTTACAAGAAATAAGAATGCATAGTTTGTTTTTCTGATTTTTGTGATAGATATTTCAAATCAATACTAGGCGAATGTGTTCATTAATGATTGTTGATTTTTAAGTTAGATATATTAAAGAATTAAGGAGACTTATTTTGTTATATTTGTCCCCGTTTGTTTTAGAAAAACGTGAAAGTTGTAGATAAAAATCCGATTTTTTTATCTTTAAGTAGATGCTCGTCAATGAAAATAATACTAGGTAGACCGCTGTCGATATTATAAAGCAATCAAGAATTCCATAATTAATGACCGTATGACGTGTGCTACATTAAGGCCATATGCACTATTGAATCCGCAAGTGTTTTTCAAGAATATTTACTAACAATGTACAGAGTACTCGGTCTAATGTACTACATAAACCATAACAGAAGAAGTGGATGTCACTGAAAACTATCAGAAAAAATGATCCCTGAATCGCTGGGTATATTATAAAGTTATATACGTCAAATTAGTAAATTATGCATGAATATCTTATAGTTAATTACTAATTTTACATTATGCACTGAGAATGCTACCGTTGTGGAGCAGTGAGATTAGAACATAATACTGAATGGTACCTTTGGAACAAATTATATAATCTTACACTTTAGGGGCATTTGCACCTCATAAAATCCCAGCTATGAGCAAATAGTGTAGTCCCAAACTGTGGTCAAAACAACATGAACGTTTAAAAATTTATAGCAAAAATATCAAGCAGTAGATTTTAATAGTAAAAAGAAAATTCAATTTTAGCATTAAATGGCCATAAGATTTGATATGCCGTTAAACAAAGCAATCAAACCAATCTTCCCCTTTTAAAGGAAATTCAAAAGCATTCTCTTAAAGGAAATTCAAAAGAATTCTAAAGAAATGCATTCTACCACTTATGTGTTATTTTCTAGCATTACATTTCAGAATGTTTGGAGCAGTTTCATAATGCCATCCTCCTAGTCTTGGTGTAATTATGGTTAAGTAGATTTTACAGACATTCAAAGAATTGAAATTCTTCCGATTTTTTTTATTAATGCATGCATGTTTAATTTCAAAATGTTAGATGAATTAGTTTTACCCGGACTCACATGAGTCCACTCATATTGTTTTGGGGACAAATGTAAAGGTAGCCGTTAAATATTTATAAAACAATATGTGCACCTCGAAAAAACTGTGTTGAGCCCTGCAAGAAGTATAAGCAAACACAGTTCAATCATTAAATCCTAGGCACTCAAACATCACAAATATGTTTTTCCTTTATTTCCAGTTTTCTAAATCCTACCCATATTTCCTCTGATTGATATATATATATATATTTTTTAAACTTACAACTTTTTAGTAGTTTTCCTATATATATATATATATATATATATATATATATATACCACTTTCTACAAGTTGTCAGATACTACACACGTATCAACACACAAGAAGTGACCCTAGCATGTCGCACATCTCATAGTACCATATAGTGGCTACTTCAAAAGATCTTTATCCGTATCATTTTTAACATGTGCAAGGTCCTTTTCTACCTAATCACTCGCCACGGGATAACTTTTGCCGATAGTTCATCGCACAAAGTGTTTGTTCGCTGTTTGTTTCTTCAATATTTTATATATTTTACATTGTTTTGGTGTCAGGAACACGATCCAAAATTTTTTAAATGTGTTTTTGGGGGTTGCATCCAGAATTGTACACTTAACATCGTCTATTTTAAACTTTAAACTTATCTAAAAAACGAAAGAATTGTGAACATATGTTTCTACGGAATTTCTGCTTGATTTGCTGTGTTCCGTCTCTAAAGTTTGTAGGAATTTTCGACACATCATATATATATATATATATATATATATATATATATATAGATAGATAGATAGATAGATAGATATAGATATATATATAGTCATAAATTTGAAAAAAGCGGCTTGTAGGTATATTAAAAAAGTTATTAATATTAGATATTAAAACTGATCCAGGCAGAGTGCTCAATGTAATTAAATTTATATAATTAGAGACCAAATATTTATCATATATAAAAAAAATTTTTTTTAAAAATTGGATGGTCAATTCGCCATGTAAATCTAACATCCGTCTTATCAGTGAGTAGAAAACATCATAAGTAAATGAAGTTAATTGTTTGTTAGTGAATAAATAAAAGGAAGTGTAGCAAAAAAGAAAAACTAAAAAAGATAAAAGAAAAAACGTGACAGCACCTTGCTATTGAAAGCTAAACATTACGACAGATGCAATGTATGTTTAGTAAAATTTATATATATATAGATATATATGTGTGTGTGTGTGTGTGTGTGTGTGTGTGTGTGTGTGTGTGTGTATATTCTTTGAACTGTTAAAATATGGGCTTACTGAACAGGAAAAGGTCGTGGTTATAATATGCTTAATAGCCGTGGATTTATCATAAAGGCCAAATGATCTCGTTAATATATTATAATTTTGTGACGCTTTTAATATGAACGTCATTTAAAATTCAAATATGACAACCTTTTATGCTTTAATGAATGAAAAATGTTCCGTATCGCTGAGTTGAACTTAATAACATGTAAATTTTCTGTTAAATTCCTGGATCACAGCACGACATTGTTAATTAATTTCGACTTGAAAAACGGTGCGATCATTATTGTTGCGCCATTTGGAGTGGTTGCATTATAAGAAGGGGCATTGTGGTGCAGTGTATATTGGCTTGGAACGAGAAATCCGGGTGCCGAGTTCGAATTCCAGTTGAATTCATTGCATTCACTTACGCGCAAATACCCTTGGGAAAGGTATTAATCCGGCTCTTCCTTCCAGTTATGGGTTACATAATAGAACAGATTGGGTTCTATAGCCTTGGCTAGCAACCAGTCTACCGCAGAAAGCAATGGCAACCTACTGCGGGAGAATCTTCTGCCCAGTCAGTCATGTCTCTTTCGAGACATGATCGTCCAAGCGTGTTTCATGTATGGCACTTAACTGACTGACTGTATTATAGGAAGGTGCATTGTGGTGCTTTTGAAATCGACTCGGAACGAGAAATCGGAAAATTGTGTTCAAATTCCAGTTGAATTCGTTGCATTCACTTACTCACAAATAACCTTGGGAAAGGTATTTAACAGTTTCTCCCCTGCATCTTTGGGTTATATAGCAGGACCGACTTGGTTCTATATCCAATGTTTACCGCAGAAAGAATGGCAACCTACCGCGGGAAAAAAAATTTCTACCCAGACAGTAATCATTTGAGCGTATGGCCTTTTAATTGAATGATTATGGGCGATAGAAAAAATGCAAATTTTTTCAGAGGCTGATGTTTTAGATGAACGTAATAATGAGATTATTAAAATGATGAAGTCAGTACGGTTGTGCATTTGAGTATTTCCAGATGTTTAAAAATCAATGCCATTCTGTTTAGGTACGTACCAAGTGTTCTGTCTTAATTCCTGGTAGCACATGCCTTATAGAAATACAAAAAAAATGAAATCACGAGTTCTGCTAACATATTTCGAAGAGATGTGTCTATGTAAAATGTGCGTTATTTTATTTCATTTTATTTTATTTCTTAAAAAATATGATCAATTGCTGATGTCACGAATCCATTTCTATCCTTAGGTGTCTTGTTGAGACCCGGAAAGAAATGTATATATGTTGCATATATACCTATATACAGAAAACTAATGTTCCTATCCGCTTAAATATATGGATATTATCGGAGTAAATTATAAAGGTAGAATGATAATGGTGACTAGTAGTTCTGAGGAGTGTATGTTTGTCACGCAGTGTGCGAATCTTGTATCCGTTGATAAACTGTTATGCCCAACCTCCATTTTGGTTATCACTCACGCAGTAACGTTTTAGGTTAAATAATATATGAAAATAAATAATGATAATAATATAAATAATAATTATGATGGTAATGATGGTGATGATGATAATATTGTTGATAAAGAAACTTTTCGTAGGAAAAGAGTCCATAAGGTTTTAAATTTACAAATAAGAATGAAGCGTTCCAAGAACACATATCAGTTTATTTTTCCAAGATGAACCGGTTACCATTTGTAGGATTAAAGAAAATAAAATAGGTTTTCGAATAGAAATGCATAATATCGTTCATGACATCCGAACAAAAACAAAAAAAAGGAAAACGCAAACTAAGGCAAATGAAAGACGATTCTATCTGATTACTTAGGAAAAGTAGAAATGCGAAGAAAAAAATGTCCCTTAACTCGTGAAGATCCATTGTTATCAAAAATAGCATATCTTTCCATGAGTATTTCCTTCACGAAACAGAACCGAACTTTTCCATGACAGAAATAAGTAAAAGAAAATGACCTGTGAAACTAGAAGACATCTGAATAGTGTTGGAATACAAGAAAAGAGACGAGAGTATTAAGAAAAGTTAAGACGGAAGATATTGCATTTAACCAGCTGTGTATTTTTTTAATTCAGTCACAGATTTCCCTTACGAGAGAAAAGTTCAGATACCAAAATTAAAAACAAGCAGGATCGCTTCACTTAAAAATTTGCCATAGCTGATACTTCTCACACAGAATTTCTTGCTGCTCCGGCTGCACGAGTTAAACTAAAAAATAATGTAAATAATAATTTTGTAACTGATAACAAAAAGAATTATATATATATATATACCTCCTGCAACGTCTTTTGAGAGAAAGAGAGAGAAAGAGGAGAGAGAATGAGAGAGAGAGAGACAATGATAACGTAGCATTGGGTAATCTCATTCAATCTCCTGCAACTTATTAAAATTTACTACCAGTTATGAAATCTGTAGCCACATGTTAACTCTTTAACTGTGGCTTGTTATATTTACTATAACGTCGAGCAGTGAATATTATATATATATATATATATATATATATATATATATATATATATATCATCTCTATTTTAATAAAGACCTTTTCTATTCAGTTTTGCATATATATATATATATATATATATATATATATATGTGTGTGTGTGTGTGTGTGTGTGTGTGTGTGTGTATACACACACAATATAAAAATATATTCCTATGCCTATTTAATGACGTTTTATGAAATTCAACATATAAATTTTGTCGGTTTAATTATTTAGTATAATTTATTTTCCTGTAAATTTCGTGCAAACCTAGATAAAAAAACATTAATATATATATTTACTAGCAGCATAGCCAGGCGTTGCTCGGGTGTAATGAAAGCTTTAAAACTAATCCGTGGTCCTGGAGCTCAGACTCTTTGGACATTGGCACAAAAGACTATAAAGTAATAGTTGTTTCCAGTTAAAGCAAAACCGCAGACTGAAAGAAAAATGAATGGATGTAAGTCAAATTTTGATTTCCTGGTATCGATATCAAATACGTTTTTTTTGTCGTAGACTGAATTTTGAAGGCTAAAAAAGTCCTCTGAGTAAATGGTATTATGGCTGAGACTAAGAATTACAATTGTACCTACTTAGAGCCAAACCTGAATCAAAAACTAAAATAAAAGGGCTGAAAACAATACAGACATACAGGCAGATAAACACACACACACACACACACACACAAGCATCTTGCCTTTTATATATATATATATATATATATATAATCGATTGTCTGCACTATTGTAAGAACTTCCACCTTCAAACTTCTGTGTATCATTTCTTATGTCTTTGTCTATGAGTGTATCAAATTTGATTAAAATCAAACCACTTCTTCTATAACCCGACTTTTTCGATTATCGATTTTCGATATTTATCGGGGATACCTCGACACAAAACCAAGCTAGCAACACTCGCAGACGCTTATAGTACAACTGTCTAAATTTTTAAGAAAATCGGTTCAGCCATTTCAGAGTCCATAGGTAAGAGACACACACAGAGACACGCACAGACAAAGTTCCATTTATAAATAAGTTTACATATATGTGTGTGTGTGTGTGTGTGTGTGTGTGTTCGTGTGTGTGTGTTGTCAGTGCAACCGTTTGAGTTTAAAAACATTTCGATTAAATTTTTCCTTTTCGCTTTTCCACGAATCAACGTGCAGGATGCCAGAATTTTTCTTTGCATAAGTCAATGTTTTAATGCTTACAATTATATTAATCTATTGAAGATTTGTTTTGAATTGTTTCACCAAAAATAAACTGATAACACCACTAAGTCGTAAGTAAGGAAATGAGAGTGAAAGAAGAGTAGAAATGACTATCAAGGATAAATGAGAATAAAAGAACCGGAATTAACAAAACAGAAGATACCATTTGACGCAGCACTTGAATTTTTACATATCATCTGTGGCAGGGAAGCAAGAATTCGAAAGAGCGTTCTACGAATGAGAAGTAAGGATGAAGAAACTATTCGAATAGGATTTCCAGTTATTTCTAGCTATTTCAATAGCAAAAGATGAAATCCAATTTCAAATTCTGGCATCCTGTATAAAAGCTGATCGGGACATGGACTATGAAAATATTCATAAAAAGATAAAAGGAGATCTGGTGGTGTCTTGAAAATGACTAATGACATGATGCCAGCTAAAAGTGAAGATCCTTCTTTGAATTTCATCGGGAATTTCAAAAAACATATAAGCAGCGGAACCATACCAGATATGGTAGCAATATTCAATGCACTAGAGAATGACATATTTATAAACTACCCGACTAGGTGAACCAACATTCGTAGTAGCATATTTAGTAATCAATTAAATATATATAAATCACCGTTCATGTCAGTAGAAAATGGGTGCTCAAGAAGTCATAAGAAGTTCATGTCCTCATGATACTGATGAAATGAATAAAACAATTCCCTATTAAGATTTGAAGATCTCAGTTTAATTTTGGATGGGTTAAAATTTAAAAGCCATTTCTTACCACTATTAACAACTGGGTCGAATTTTTTTTCAAGATCAGTTGCTAGTCTTATTTTATCGGGCCTAACAGTTTTAGTATTAAAACGGGAGGACATACCCGTGTCATCAGCATGAATATCGAGTAAGGATTTTCCAAATGGGCACCAGGAATGACATTTCTGAATAGCTACAACGTAGATCAAACTTTAGAAATCTAGTGGAAACCCGGATTAATGTCAAAGTATCTAGATAATTGGCTGCACTAAGTAGATTAAACGATATTTTATGAAATGTCACGATTAATGTATGTTCACACAGAAATAGTCTTGGACTTGACCGTATATTGGGGCTTAAATTAACCTCATATCTCATTTGGAACTTTTCCATGAGATCTGTCCTTAAAGATGAACGGACAACGATGGGTTCCATGTAGCACTTCCGTAATTGACGAATTCCTCGTGCTATTATCTACCTTTACAAGATCCAGATCAAGCGCGAAACGGAATACTGCTCTCATATTTTCTGAAGACGCGTTCAGTTTCCACTGAACAATTTCGATAAAGTTCGAAAGCGTCTCCGTGTCTTTGTGGGCGATAAATTATTTTTCAAAATACGACCAATTTTCACCACGGGGTGTGGTGTGCTCTCATTACTCTGCGGCTACTTTCATAGAATGCATACAATTAAGCAACATTCCTTTGTTTCGCAGTGCAGTTCATTCTACCCCGTAATACAATAGTTAAAAATAAGTTCAACTTGTCAGCAAGGCATCTTGTTGGGAGATCGTGGGTTTGATTAGCGATAAGCACTCGTCAGAGCTGTTTGTCAAGACAAACAGCCCAGACGAGTAAGAGCAACCTAACGTCGTTCTCACGAAGGTACAACCAACCACCAAGTCGTCATGAGACTTCACTATTAAAGACATTAATTCTCTGTAGCTATATATATATATATAAATATATATGTGTGTGTGTGTGTGTGCGCGTGTGTGTATGTGTGTGTGCATATATATATATATATATATATATATATATATATATATGCATATATATATATATATATATATATATATATATATATATGCACATTCCTTAAACATGTATGAATACACCACATCTCTTAACATCTTACCTATATTTAAAATGTACTAATTCGAACTTCCTTTTGATTATTTAAATTAATGACACCCATATTGTATAAATTTTCTGTCTTCTACCACAATCTTATCTTTTTACTCGTATTGCTTTCACCGTTAAACTGCAAATCATTTCCATTAAAGTTATTGAACATTGCCAGGTGACTAAATAAAATTTTTAAATCGCGAAACATAGAAATTTCCGTGTCGCAATGTATGTTATGTTAACTTAAAAAATAATTAACTATATATATATATATATATATATATATATATATATATATATATATAGTCATCCGCAGAACTGTTTCGCTGTATCACAACTCATAAGTACGATTAGACATCCGATTTCTTTTGCCCAGGCTTGAAACTCGAGGTAATCAGCAATTCTACCACTGAGTTATGGGCGATCGGTAGAAAGAGGCAGACATTTAGCGTATGATGTATCATACACCAGTAGACAGACAGATCTAATTCATTAAGAGCGCTGTAAACATATATATATATATATATATATATATATATATATATATATATATATATATATTAAAATTGCCAACAATATATTTTTACCAATATTACCTACAAAATATTTTCTCTGCAGTTGAAAACATAAACTCGTTCAAAATATGTAAATGATAACCCATAGTGATTCATAATGTGCTAAACAAAATCAACCAAGCAAACAACCAATATGAAAGTACATTAATTCTGATAATATCCAAAATGTTTTTAATGAATTCAAACTATATTCCAAAATATACTTCCGATAACTACAACATAAAGCAACCATATCAGCCTCTGTAGTAATCACATCCCCACAAACATAGATATGCACAAAGGCTAAGTATCATCTACCATGTATTCACTTGAGAAAGCAGAATAACACATATTATATTTTTGCTACACCATATCACCCACAAAATTAAATTTCGATTTTACTTGATTTAGGATGAGTTAATATGCCGCTATACATATCAGTCACTTAGTTAAGTGATACACAATTTTGGGCGATCAGGTCTCAAAGGAGACATGACTGACTGGGCAGAAGATTATCCCGCAGTAGGTTGCCATTGTTTTCTGCGTTAGACTGGTTGCCAGCCAAGGCTATTGGACCCAATCTATCCTATTATTTAACCTACAATTGGAGGGAAATGAATCTGTTTAAATCAATTTTGATCTCTATCAAGTGATCTCCAGCGATAACAACAACAATAATACTAAAAACAATAATTAAAACAGAAAATATAAATTTGTTAATCATTGAAAAGTTATGATAATAAGTGATTGTTTTTAAAGGTTAAGATGAAGTATAATAATAACGGACTTCTTCAGAGAGATATTAAAACGTGAGTCATATAAGCGAAAGTTATAATTTGGTTTAAAAAAGTAGAAAACTGATTGAGTAGAAGAAATGACAAAATAGACCTGTCCAACTCAATAATAATAATAATAATAATAATAATAAATAATAATAATAACAATAATAATAATAATAATAATAAATAATAATAATAACAATAATAATAATAATAATAATAATAATAAGAAGAAGAAGAAGAAGAAGAAGAAGAAGAAGAAATAATAATAATCATAATTAATAATATAGCAATAATAATAATAATAATAATAATAATGATAATAATATAAATAATAATAATAATAAATAACTAATAATAATAACAATACGCGATTGGAATTACAACGAGAATGACGTGTATTTCTGAGGCTATTGAAAACGTAACGTTTTTGTTTTGTTTTTTTTTAATTTTGATTTACTATTTTAAACGTAAATATGAATTTTTCTTTGTATATTATTTAAATTATCTGTTTCTTTTTAAATGGTCCTAATAGATTCATCAACTAGTTTTCATATTTCCCATATTTGTCGATATTTTGAAATACTTTTTTAAACTTTGATAATCTTTTTTAAAATCACAAAATAAACAATAAATAATTTTTCTTAAAACAATAAATAAAACATGATAATCTTAAAAACAAAAAATAAAACTATGATAATTTTTTTAAAAACACAAAATAAACAATAAATAATCTTTCTTAAAACAATAAATAAAACATGATAATCTTAAAAACAAAAAATAAAACTATGATAATTTTTTTTAAAACACAAAATAAACAATAAATAATCTTTCTTAAAACAATAAATAAAACATGATAATCTTAAAAACAAAAAATAAAACTATGATAATCTTTTTTAAAAACACAAAATAAACAATAAATAATCTTTCTTAAAACAATAAATAAAACAGGATAATCTTAAAAACAAAAAATAAAACTATGATAATTTTTCTTAAAAACAAAAAATAAAATAAAACAAATTATTATTTTTAAATTTCACGGCAGTAATAAACTCAAACGTATGTCAACTTTTTCTTTTGCATTAAATTTTTATTTTTTTTATTTTATCTTAATTATTTTTGTTGCAAAGACTAGTGATGGTAGCAACAATTTATTTTCTTTGAACAAAATACTTTCTAAGTGTAGTGATGTTTTTCCGTTGAACGGCAGTTACGTCCATGTTTCTTTTTTTTAACCAGCGTCTTTCTCTTTGAATTTTTTCTATATGAAATTCTGTTTTACTATTTTAACATAAAGATGGATTTTTCTTCAAATTTTATTTAATTTATCTGTTTCTTCTTTAAATGATCCTAATAAATAGAATCATGTTTCCTTATTAGTCATATTTCCCTTCAGTCAGTTAAGTGCCATATGTGATACACGCTTGGGCGATCATGTCTCGAATGAGACATGACTGACTGGGGAGAAGATTATCTCGCAGTAGGTTGCCATTGTTTCTGTGGTAGATTGGTTGCCGACCAAGGCTATAGAACCCAGTCTATCCTGCTATTTATCCCATAACTGGAAGGAAGAGACGGGATAATACCTTTCCCAAGGGTATTTGCGCGTAAGTGAATACACTGGATTCAACTGGAATTCGAACTCGGCTCCCCGGTTTCTCGTGCCGAGACGATATCCACTGTACCACATATTTCCCTTAGTTGTCGATATTTCGAAATCATTTTTTAAACTATTATAATATTCTTAAAAACAAAAAATAACACAAAACAACAGGAAAAATATGATGAAATCAGTTTGATTATAATTTCTACAATATATTACTTAATTTATTTTATTTTCATAACCCTATTTTCCATGACTTTAATGAAAAAATAACTGAATATACAGTGGACGAACAAATCATTATTTGTATTTTCTTTTCCTTTTCCATTAATTTTGTTTAAATAGTTATTTTTGTTACAAGGACTAGTGATAGTAGCAACAATTTTTTTAACAAAATATTCTAGTGTAGTGATGTTTTGTTTCACTGAGCTGCTGCTACGCCCAAGTTTTTTCTGACCAACGCCTTTCTCTTTGAATTTCTATGGCATCTCTGTCCGCTGTCGCTTGACAATCCATTGAGGAGAAGGAAAACTCCGAACAACAACCCGCAACTCAAGGTGTTAATCGTGCCGCGGAGTGAATGGCTACTGCGTTGGGAGGTCACAAACGATCCCCTACAGGCTTCGAGACCCTGTTTGTAAAAGACCCTTACCCAACGTGCCGGGCAACTTTGGGTGGACTTTTGGACGCGTGCGTTACTCGTGGGAAAATATGAGAAATACAAATAGAAATAAAAAGTCCAGTATGGCTCGAAAAATCCGCCATAGGAACAAACTTCTACACAAAGAAGGAATCTTTAGGTCCCCACAACCAGGATAATCCTAATGATGGCCCTGAAAATTCACCAGCTTGATCTATAACCATATATTGAAAGAATAATAAAAAATAAAATGTTATCCTGCGGAATACAAAGTCGTTTTGACTGTATTTCATGAAGCGTTACTCAAAACTAAGAAAACATCACTCGCCAAACATACGACATATGGCGAGAAAAGGTTGTACAAACAAGTAGAAATTACATTGACGAAAATAAATTAGCCAATGTACGAAGATACATCATGCGAAATAACCGATTGACAAAGGCTGAAATTAATGAGATAAAATGAATTGAAACCAGAATAGACGAATAATCAAAATATGAAAATGAACCGGAATAAGAAATAAAACGTTTTAACATCAAACAAACTACAGGTCACAATGTAGAAACCGTGATACACACAAATTACTGTGAATATAATGCTGTAAGTTTAGAAGTGCAGGAAAGGTGTGATCTGAATCAGTTACAAGACGACAATAAAACGAGGTCAGAACACATTGAACAAAATTATTTTACGGAAAACAAAAACAATATTCAAGAAGCCAAGGAAGAAATAAAGAGCAATATATGTCAAATACAAAATATTGCAATGGAGGAACGAGAACAGCTCCCAAAATGACATGCAACAATGCAGTACTCAAATTAATTTTGGATGAAGACACTCATCTAAATCTCAATAAAGCAATATATGCATCAGCAACAGCAGCAACAAAAAATTGAACATCAAATTAAAAACAAGACCATCTCGCAGATATGAAGATACACCTTGAAAAAGAAAAATAGAAAAGAAATAGAACAACTTAGAAATGAACTATCAGTACTCGATGAACTGTAAAGAGGAATAAGTGTAAGAACTAGAAAAGGCAGAAGAGTGGAAAGAAAATAAAATATTAGAAATGAAAATGAAATCCTATCAATCAAGGAAAAAATAAAGCAAGCAATAAAACTGAAGGCTCAAAGAATAGGACGCGATGAGAAAAGATCAATATTCTACAGACAAAACAAGATTTTTTAAACCGATGCAAAGAAATATTACAGACAAATAGGTAAAAAAAGAATTGAAGTGGCAGTCCCCCCAAAATGAAAGAAGTTATAAAATTCTGGGAAAAATATGGGCTTGTTCTAAATAACATAACAAAGCAGTAGATTGTATTGCATAAGAGATAGTACGAATCAAAAAGAAATCAGAACAGACATGGCCTGGAATCACAAAAGAGGATGATAAATGTGCACTGAATAAAGTACACGACTGGAGATTTCCAGGTATAGATAAAATTCCTAAATTTTGGCTATATTATTTAAATACAGCACATAAAAACTAGCCAAAGAACTTCAAGAAATGGTGAACAATCCTACTAAGATTCTTGCATGGATGACCAAAGGAATTACATTTCTTCTAACCCAGAGTACTGACACAAACAACCCGAAAAACTACAGACCAATTACACGCCTTCAAACAATATAAAACTATTAAAATTTATTTTAATAAAACAGACATATTTTTTCTTCGAAAGAAATGACATATTACCGCTTGAACAAAAAGGGTGCAAACGTGGCTGTTACGGATGGAAAAAGCAATCGCTTATTAACAGAATGATCATGGAAACATGCTACAATGCAAAGACAAACCTTAGTACTGCCTGTTTAGATTAACGTAATTCCACATTTCTGGATCTTAAAGACTTTAAATATACACAAGATATCACCCGTCATCATCAATTTCATCATACAGTGCCTGTCTATATGGAAAACTTCCCTTTACCTCAATCATATAAATGGAACCTATAAGTCTGGTGAAATAAACATCAAAAGAGGTATATTTCAAGGTGATTCCTTGCCCCCCTTACTAATCTGCATATCATTAATAGCACTAACTAGTCAACTTAATAAGACAGAATGTGGTTATGAAATAAGCCAAAAGAAAGTAAGCCATCTATTTGACATGGATGACTTAAAGTTATATGCTAAGAATGATAATGAGCTGGAAGGTCTTCTGCAAACTGTAAAATGCTTCAGCGAAGACATTGGAATGAAATTCAATTTGAATAAATGTGCTAAAGCTACAGTTTTACGTGGATCAATACAAGAAATGTCCTCAATTAGCTTAGACCATGCTGTAACAATAAAAGAATTGAAACCAGAAGAAGCTTATAAATACCTAGGTGTAAATGAGAGCGAAAACATTCACCATAAAAAGATGAAAGAAATAGTGCGTAAAGAGTGCTATAGAAGGCTACGAATGATATTAAAAACTGAATTGAATTATCAGAACAGAATTATGGCTATTAATAGCCCTGCAATCCCGGTTGTCCAATATAGTTTCAACATCTTAAACTGAACTCTAAACGACATCAGACAAATGGGTTCTAAAACAAGAAATCTTCTTTCTAAGCATAAGATGCATCATCCAAAGACTGATGTAGACAGTCTATACATACCCCGTAAAGAACGTGGAAGAGGTCTTATTCAGCTAGATTTGTCATACAAGACAACAACTATTGGCTTACTAACATATATAGAAACAACAAAGGACAGGATGATCCAATTAATAAGGCAACATGAAGAAGGAAAGAAAACATATTCAATAATAAAAGAAGGCAGTAAATACAAACAAGATTTACAGTTAGTAGATTCTGTAAAAAAGCAAAACAGAAGCCAAGAACCAACTATTGCGGGAAAAATATGAAAATGAAAGCCAAATATAAAGCTCTTGAACAGATGAAACAACGGTGGTAAGACAAACCTCTGCATGGCCAATATCTAGAACGTGCCAATAAATGTAAAGTTGATAAAGTTAATACTCATCGATGGTTACGTGCAACTGGATTAAAATGAGGCTTTCTGATAAACACTAAGAAACAATGGACCATCTAATCTCAGGATGTTCTGTACTTGCATCGAGTGAATATAAAAATCGCCACGATAGAGTGGAACAATATTTACATTGGACAATGTGCAAACACTATCGAAAATCTGTAAACAAACACTGGTATGAACATCACCGAGCACCGGTTACAGTAATAAAAGTTGTCACAATTGTGTGTGGGATTACACCATCTACACAGACAGAAAAATTGAAGCAAATAGGCCGGAAATTGTTGTTAAAACCAGAAAGAAAAACTTGTCTATTAATTGATATGGCGTGTCCAGCGGATTGTAACATAGCAACCAAGGAATTCGAAAAACTCTCAAAAATATAAAGATCTGGAAATTGAAATAGAAAAATGTGGAAAATGAAACCAAGAGTTGTGCCAGTGATAGTAGATGCACTTGGAATGATAAAAAATGGAACAAAGAACAGATTGGAAGAATCCCTGGAAACACCAGCTTAAGAGATATACAAAATATTGTCTGATTACATAGAGCCCACACACTAAGGAAAACTTTTTCTATGTAACGCTAGGGAAGATAGGGGAGATAGAAAAGACAAGAAATGGAGACATAACAACACGTCACGACCTGCCTCCTGTTTTCGCAAATTTGGTAAGTAGTGCGACCATAGCAGAAATTGAAATATGATGAAAAATCACAACATAATAATAATATATAATAAATAACTAAACAATAAGAAGTCAGAAACGCTCGTTCACTAACCATCTTCTAAATATTATACGAGGCTTAGTCACATATAATGCATAGCCAATTTTCATTTCTAAAATATTAATAGAATTTTCTAGGTTGTTCTAACATATTATGAATCGTGAACTTAATGTTAAAAAAGAGTATTATTTAATATACTTTTCACGAAATGAAATGGTATAAAAAACATCAGCAAATAAATAAAAAAATGCCCGCGGGTCGCATATGGTTAAGTATGTCGCGCAATGTGTTTTTAAAATAATGAAATGTTTGTGTTTATCCAAATCAGCGCTACATTCTTTGTTTCAACCATTGTCAATTTTACACCTTAGACCCGCCATACCATGTATTCATGGATCGTACTTGCCGTATTTCTTCTTATTCCAACGCTTTTATTAAGAACCCACACGTAACGGGTAATTTTAACGCCCATATTTCAAATTTGGAAGAAGTTATAAAGTTTTCATCCATGGTTGTACGACTCTACTGGGTATTTTATGGTATGGTTACACTTAGTCGTAATTTCTGTTCTTTACTTCAGTAATTCATTCTTGTTTGGGAATAATATAATAGCTAACTTTTCTTCTTGTCACAGTCTACATATTTTGCCACCGTTGCAAGGCTTGGCTGTTGTTACTAACCATATCAGATCAAAGATCAAAGATCATTTTAGGAACAGATGGGTCAATCACGTGTCTGTATTTGAAATAATAAAATTTAAAAATTGTATAAAATTGGCTAGCCACGTGTGGAAATTGAAATTAAAATATGGAAAATTCCCTGAGATTACGTGGAGTATCGTGATAACAGCCAACCCTTACAACGGTAAAAAAGGTAAAAATCAGTTATTAGTAGAAATATAGGTCCAGTAATACCTCTTTTACAAAAGTAAATTTCAAGTTTTACAATATAATTTTATTGAACACTTTCCAACAGATCTGTGTACAGATCTAAATTTATTATGACAAAAACTAAGGAATTTATTAGTTATATATATATATATATATATATATATATATATATATATATAAGTATGACGCAACTTGCACCACATCCAGACAAAATAAATAAGGAACCTGTCATAAACTAAGCCACCCCTCCAAACCTATATCTCTAAGACTACAATACTCCCAACCCCACTTTCAATAAATCATCATATCACCACAAATAAATTGTTTTCACCATTTAATATTCATTTTAACTTTTTCACCCGATGAGAAGCACACAAAGCAATTTCGAAACACGAAAATTTTTGTGTAGTGATACTATAAATTTAAAAAACATTGTAACAACTATTTCAATACAAGGCTCTACGTTGTATCGATCACTCTTTATATATATATATATATATATATATATATATATATATATATATATATATATATATATATGAGTTTGTGTGTGTGTGTCTGTGTGTATGTGTGTGTGTGTGTGTGCATGTTTTGCGTAATGGTGTCAATAGTAATTGATTAATGTCAATAGAAATGATTTCAAAAAAGGTGATATATTATTAACGACTCCAATCATCTAAACAGGATTATTATTTTTGGTTCCTTTCTTTCAGATTTTTCTCCGTATTATTATATCTGGTGTGTTTGCTTCATCTTTGTAATAATGTGGCTATGGAATATAAAGAAATACAACAGGAAGGCAGACATGACAAATCGGAAATTGATCAATTTGCTTGTTTATGAAACACAATTCTGTAGTCTCAGAAAGATCAATAAAAACCAGCATAACAATCAAAATGAAAACAGTAAAAGAGGCTCATGCAACCGTAAAATTTACAAGATAAATATTGCCAGTTTTTTCTTCTGTTTATTTTTTGCTATATAGACCGCTCATACTCTTGAATATGTCGAATTACTGCTTAGTGCAACGCCTGATTAGGTTTGCATTACTTTTGACCCCATCAGAAAATAATTACCTGCGTATACTGAAAACTAATGTTTTTAACATTTTAAATGAAATACATTAGTAAAGGGCTACCCAACTTTTTATGAAATAACTTATCATATAGCTGATCATAAAAGACTAGCATGTACACGAGGATATACAGTATTATGAATAATTTCAATTAAAATATTTTTCTGTCACTTAAATATTATTATTTCTGGTGAATAATATTAATAATCTTCTCTGTTGTAATAAAGATTATTGTCTGTCTGTCTGTCTGTCTGTCTGTCTGTCTCTCTCTCTCTCTCTCTCTCTCTCTCTCTCTTTCTATATATATATATATATATATATATATTGTCAATCTCACGGAGAGAGACAATAGCGTGGTATTGTTGGCTCTCTTCATCCTACATTAACTAGAGATTTGAACATTACTGGCAGTCATGAAATGTCTTGCAGCGTGTTTACTCTGTTTTTGTTTTTGTTTTCAATATTTAAGTTATCAGGAAGTGAAGAATATATATATATATATATATATATATATATATATATATATATGTATTAATCCAAAGGGAAATCAGGTAGGTAAATCCCAAAATCCCGATTGTAATTAATATAAATTTCATTATTATTAAAATTGATCAAGGGGGAGGGCTTAATGCAAATACTATATCCTTATTACAGAGCCAAATATAAAAATAAAACAAAATTTCGATGTTTAAATCCGTTGAATATCAGTATTAATTTCTTTTTGTTTCCGTCATTTCCAAGAGCTCATCATTGCTCACATGCTCGATCTATGAGATTCGCAGCATCCTTCTGTAGAACCACTTTTCAGTTGCTTCAAGTTTTTCCTTCATCTTTGATGGTATTGTCTAGCATTCACTGTCATATTGAAGGACAGATATCACGTAGCAATCCAGTACTCTATACCGGTAGAAGTTCAAGTTTTCGTTTCGAGTGGGGTTAATAATTTTTGAATTTAAAGAAGTAAACAGGGATGCAGTCAGATACCTATGTTTCATATGAATTGACCTCCCACCTCCCTTTTCTGAGTTGAGAGTTTAAAATTTGAAATTTAGCCATGTCAGGGAGAATACAAATGGTAGGAAAAAAAAAAGAAAAAAGAAAAAAAGAACAGGAAAGGAAAAAAAGCAAAAAGGAAAAAGAAAAAGGTGTGGAAGGGGTATTTGATAGTTAAGTAATCCAAGAAAAGTAATTTTTTCCCATAGTAACAAAAGACAACTGCAACCATTAGTTTTTAAAAATCATTGTAAAATTTACCAAAGCGATTTTAGTTTAAATAAATAATGACAGGGACAAATTGTATAGAAAAAGTTTTTAACATACCAATTTAAATATAACTCTTAAATTTAAAATTTAAAATTTAAAATTAAAATAAATTATTAACTTCAATGGTAGATCTCAAAGGAATCCATTACTCCAACTATACACACACATAAACGCACATACACACACACACAAACGCATACACACACATACACACATATATATTCACACATACACATAAATACACATTCCCAAACATAACTTAGTTAAAAAGCTAAAGGATATTCGCAATTCACGTTAAATTTAATTTTAATTATTTTTGAAAAAATTAAGAAACTAAATTTAAGGCGGCTTAGTGCGAAAGGAAGGAAATGATTATATTTTTATTGTAAGGGCTCTGCTAAAAGTTAACCAAAACTAATCTGTATATGTAAAAGATAATATAGATTTAGCATTAAAAATAAATAGAAATACATATACAATTATAACAAGATGCAGGGAAGTTATATGTGTAATAGAATTATGAACAGTAAAATGGAAGTAAAAACTGTCACAAAAACAAAGCAAAATATATAAAGCTGCCGGAAAAAAATGAGGACTAAAACGTTAGCCTACAGATTCTTGGGATGTGCGTTGTGGTGCAATGGATATCGGCTCGGAACGAGAAATCGGGGAGCCGAGTTAGAATTCCAGTCGAATTCCTTGCATTCTAGTTACGCACAAATACCCTTGAGAAAGGTATTAATCCGTCTCTTCCCTCCAGTTATGGGTTAAATAATAGAACATATTGGGTTCTATAGCTTTGGCTGGCAACCAGTCTACCACAGAAAGCAATGGCAACCTACTGCCGGATAATGCTCTGCCCAGTCAGTCATGTCTCTTTCGAGACATGATCGCCCAAAGCGTGTATCACGTATGGCACTTAACTGACTGACAGATTCTTGCATGTTAAATAGTAGAATATTTTTAATCATATCACACCGAGCAAGGCGGTAACACCACTGATGTGCAGGGGGCTACGTAAGAGTAAAAGCACTAGATAGAAGAGATTGAAGAGAAGGACAAATCATTTAGAAAGAAGCATGAGAATGAAGGGAACACAGGTGTGAGGACAGTTGCAGAGGTCGAAAGAAAGGAAAGGATATACAAGGTGGTGAGGACAGAACTAGAGTCAAGTGGTTAAGAGATGAGTATTGACCTTGCATTTGAATTCCTGGAGGTTGTATCCGTCGGGAATGCAAGAATAAGGAAGCGAGTTACAAAGTGGATAAGTGCGAGGAAAAAGCTGTAGGAGTAGAATTGTCGTCTGCATTTGGTTGATCTCACTGTGAATGGGTGAGACCCAGTTGCCTGTTTGGTTGCACGAGTAAACACCTGTTGCACAGGCACCAGTTACTTAGATAAAGAAAGAAGGGAGGTATCGCGGATGAACTGTAGATTTATAAATGCACAGGATTGATTTTGACGAGAAAAAATTTCTTGCGCGACACAGTGATTCAACTTTGCTATTTTAAACATACTTGTTATTTTGTAATTGTCTATATTTCTGTGATGAGGTAGTATTTACACTATTTACAGTATTCGTACTATTGTCCTCATGTTTGTTGCAATTTTTAGGAGAATTCGATCTTTGTAAGCTCCGACCTTCTTCAGGTGCTAAGAAGTTCGAACCAAACATACGAATTACTATCACTGGGAGATAACTCATGACTATCAAACGAGACTTCGCACAAGGAATCAGAGTGAGGAACTCCCCTGATTGTAATATAGGGTTCGGTTCGTAATTCCTAGCACCTGAAGAAACCCGGGGAGATCAACGACCATAACGTTGTACAAATAACAACAAAGACGAAGACATATAGCGGGTATCTCTTATTTTATTCCGTTTGTAGTGAGGGGTAGTAGTACCGTAGCAGATTAACAAAATTTAGCCTTGTGGGAAGATAGCCCACTATAATTCATAAAATGATTATAAATTCAAGAAAGGCAATTAGAGTATAAAATAACATTTATACATATATACATAGCAATTATGTTTTACAAATAAAATAATACTTGAAATAAAAGTCCAACGAAGGTAAAAGAGTTTATGGCAATTAATAATGAGTTGAAAGAGATAAAAGAATGTTCATGGAAGATATCCCGCTGTAAAGGGAAAAGGCTTAGGTGTATGATTTGTGTTCATTTCCAAGTTGCCGTTTATAACGTCAGTAGGTCAGCAAGAATGTGGAATGTCTTTGAAAAGGTCGGTTAGTACTTTTGAGACCAGGGAAAGGAAAGAGGTCATAATAGTAGCCGCTCTACTTAGGTCAAGGTGATTAGTTACATTCTTTTCCTCAAGTCCTGACTGTCTGACGAAGCGTTTGTTTCTTCGATTTTTATATCGGCATTTTGGATCAAAACGCAGCTAGTTTCGAATTGCATCCTTGTATCTGATTCTGAGCTTCCCATTTGCTGGTAAATAAAATTCGCGAAGGCTCGCGAAATGGTAATTTGATATTTGATTAAATTATATTTTTCAACCGGAACATATGCGCTAACTCGGATGCGTACAACGATTGTTATTCATTTACCTTTTAGTTGTGAGAGAGCACACATCCGGTTCATCGCTTTTGTTCGTTCGGTATCACCACAGACAATAGTCCGAATAAAGTGTTATTTAGTAAGTTGAATATTTTATTAAGAGAAGTGTCTCAGTAAGAATTATAAACATTTAATTAGAAACATTTATTCGTTAACATTTAATTAGTAACATTTAATATATTTCATGTATTAAATTGCTTACACAAATAATTCTACTCTTTTTATATTTAAGCGTAACATTTAAATGTTTGTTTTAGAAAGAGGATGTAATTTCAAAGTTATAGAAAATGTATTTCGAGTAGTAAATTGTGTCTTGTTTGGTTATCTGAGACCGTCTGTTTAATACTGTTGATTTATTTCCAAATCATTTATTATTAAAACATTTTTACAAGATTTGGCTCTGTTTTAATTCATTTATTATTTTCTTATTTATTGATTGTAATATAGTATTTTTCTATGGGCGAAGATGTATTTTCAGTTTTCTCGGAAAACGTATCGAATCATGGCATCATTTCTTGTTTACTTTTTTATTATTTTTTATTATTATTATTATTGTCAATTTCTTTTGCTATTTATCTTTCAACTATTATTATCGAAAAAAAGATCTTTTGATATATCCGATAACTTTTTCATTCTATTCTATTTTTATTTAGTGATTTATATTATTATTATTTTAAGAGATAATGATGATTTTAATATTAATGAAAAATCCGAAGCCAAAATCTTTAAGACAGTCCGATGTTATGTTCAACTGTGTGCTGGTAACCCCTGCGAGACTGTCGCTCTCATGTGGGCCTGCACAGCCACAACTATTGCTGCCGTGTCAGCAGCAGCTGAGGCATACATTTTTGGTACAGATCCATGGAATCCATGCCTCAATTTATAAACAAGTAAACACATATTATTTAATAATAATAATAATAATAATAATAATAATAATAATAATAACAAATTTGGTCAAGCAAATAGAAAGTATATTGACGAAAATAAATTAGCCAATGTACGAAGGTACATTATTCGTAATAACCGACTGACAGAGGCTGAAATTAAGGAAATTAAAAGAATTGTAACAAGAAGGGACGAATCAACAAAATATGAAAAGGAACCGGAATCCGAATCAGAAATAAAAATAATAACATCAGACAAGCCACAGGTCATAATGTAGAAACCGTGAAACACACAAATCACTCCGAAGATAATGCTGTAAGTTTAAAAGTGCTGGAAAGGTGTGATCTGAGTCAGTTAAAAGACGAAAATAAAACGAGTTCTGAACACATCGAACATAATTATTTGACGGAAAATAAGAACAGTATAAAGGAAGCCAAGGTAGAAATAAAGAACCATGTAAGTCAAATACAAAATATTACAATGGAGGAACGAGAACAGCTCCCAAAATTACAACCAACAAAACATAACATCCGAACTATTAAACTCTACAATGCAGCACTGAAATTAATACTCGATGAAGACACTCATACAAATCTCAACGAAGTAATATATGCATCAGCAACAGCAGCAACAAAAAAATTGAATATCAAAATAAAAACAAGCCAGTCTCGCAGACGTGAAGATCCACCTTGGAAAAGAAAAATAGAAAAAGAAATCGAACAACTTAGAAGTGAACTATCAGTACTGGATGAACTGAGTAGAGGAATAAATGTAAGAACTAGGAAAAGCAGAAGAGTCGAAAGAAAATACAACATTAGAAATGAAAATGAAGTCCTAACAACTAAGGAAAAAATAAAGCAAAAAATACAAATGAAGGCTCAAAGAATAAGACGCTATGAGAAAAGATCAAGATTTTACAGGCAAAACAAGATTTTTCAAACCGATGCAAAGAGATTTTACAGGGAAATAGGTAAAAAAAGAATTGAAGTGACAGTCCCTCCCCAGAATGGAAGAAGTTACACAGTTCTGGGAAAAGATATGGGCTTGCCCTAAAGAACATAGCAAGGAAGTAGCTTGGATTGCACAAGAGATAGAACGAATGAAAAATAAACCAGAACAGACATGGGTTGGAATTACAGAAGAGGATGTTAAATTTGCACTAAAAAAAGCACAAAATTGGAAATTCCCATGTATAGATAAAATTCCTAACTTTTGGCTATATTATTTAAATACAGCACATAAAAACTAGCCAAAGAACTTCAAGAAATGGTTGACGATCCCACTAAAATTCCTGCACGGATGACCAAAGGAATTACTTTTCTTCTACCCAAGAATGGTGACACAAACAACCCGAAAAACTACAGACCAATTACACGCATTCCAACAATATAAAACTATTAATATCTATTTTAACAAAACAGACATATTTTTTCTTAGAAAAAAATGACATATTACCGCTTGTACAAAATGGGTGCAAACGTGGCTGTTACGGATGTAAAAAGCAATCACTTATTAACAGAATGATCCTGGAAACCTGCTACAATGCAAAGAAAAACCTTAGTACTGCCTGGTTAGATTAACGTAATGCCACATTTCTGGATCTTAAAGACTTTAAATATACACAAGGTATCACCCGTCATCATCAATTTCATCAAACAGTGCATGTCTACATGGAAAACATCCCTTTACCTCAATCATATAAATGGAACCTATAAGTCTGGTGAAATAAACATCAAAAGAGGTATATTTCAAGGTGATTCATTACCCCCCTTACTAATTTGCATATCATTAATAGCACTAACTAGTCAACTTAATAAGACAGAATGTGGTTATGAAATAAGCCAAAAGAAAGTAAGCCATCTATTTGACATGGATGACTTAAAGTTATATGCTAAGAATGATAATGAGCTGGAAGGTCTTCTGCAAACTGTAAAATGCTTCAGCGATGATATTGGAATGAAATTCAATTTGAATAAATCTGCTAAAGCTACAGTTTTGCGTGCATCAATACAAGAAACATCCTCAATTAGCTTAGACCCTGCTGTAACAATAAAAGATTTAGAGCCAGACGAAGCTTATAAATACCTAGGTGTAAATGAGATTGAAAACAATCACCATAAAAAATGAAAGCAATAATGGGTAAAGAGTACTATAGAAGGATACGAATGATATTAAAAACTGAATTGAATTCTCAGAACAGAGTTATGGCCATTAATAGCCTTGCAATCTCAGTTGTCCAATATCTCTTTAACATCTTAAACTGGACTCTAAACGACATCAGGCGAATGGATGCTGAAACAAAAAAGCTTCTTTCTAAGCATAAGATGCATCATCCAAAGACTGATGTAGACCGTCTATACATACCCCGTAAAGAAGTTGGAAGAGGTCTTATTCAGATGGAATTGTCATACAAGACAACAACTATTGGCTTACTAACATACATAGAAACAACAGAGGATTGGATGATACAATTAGTAAGGCAACATGAAGAAAGAAAGAAAAAATATTCAATAATAAAAGAAGGCAGTAAATACAAACAAGATTTACAGTTAGTAGATTCTGTAGAAAAGCAAAACAGAAGCCAAGAACCAACTATTGCGGCAAAAAATATGAAAATGAAAGCCAAAGATAAAGCTCTTGAACAGATGAAACAGCGCTGGCAAGACAAACCTCTGCATGGCCAATATCCAGAACGTGCCAATAAATTCAATGTTGACAAAGTTAATACTCATCGATGGTTACGTGCATCTGGATTAAAGTCTGAAACTGAAGGCTTTATTCTTGCAGCACAAGACCAAATCTTTTCACTAGAAACTTTCAGGCAAATATTATGCATAATAATATGGATCCAAAATGCAGGTTTTGTGATAAACACCAAGAAACAATAGACCACCTAATCTCAGGCTGTTCTGTGCTTGCTCCAAATGAATATAAAAATCGCCACGATAGAGTTGGGCAATATTTACATTGGGCAATGTGCAAACATTATGGAAAAGCTGTAAAGAAACAAAGGTATGAACATCATCCAGCACCGGTTACAGAAATAGAAGATGTAACCATTCTATGGGATTACACCATCTACACAGACAGAAAAATTGAAGCAAACAGGCCAGACATTATTGTCAAAAACCAGAAGGAGAAACTTGTCTATTAATTGATATGGCTTGTCCAGCGGATTGTAACATAGCAATCAAGGAATTTGAAAAACTGTCAAAATATAAAGACCTGGAAATTGAAATAGAAAAAATGTGGAAATTGAAAACAAGAGTTGTGACAGTGATAGTAGGTGCACTTGGAATGATAAAAAATGGAACAAAACAACACATTGAAAGAATCCCTGGAAACCCCAGCTTAAGGGATATACAAAAAATTGTCTTTTTAAGTACAGCCCACACACTAAGGAAAACTTTATCTATGTAATGCTAGGGATGATAGGGAAGATAGAAAAACATGAAATGGAGTCATAACAACACGCCACGACGTGCCTTAGGTCTCCCCGCAGACTTGGTTGGTAGTGAGATCAATCAGAAATCGAAATATGATGAAAAAATGACATAATAATAATAATAAATGGATCAATAAAACTACCCGTGGCCTTGTCATATCAGGGTAATATCTACCGGAGAATTGCCGTAGTGTATGCCTTAGAAAGATTTCTTTAGTTTTTTTGCGACAGTCATCCTATGTGATATCTCAAGTAAATTACCCCTTGGTGATTAAAGATAAAACGCAAGAAAAATCAAATCTCAATATTTACATAAAGAAATGCATGCCGGGAAACAAAAATCAAAGTGGAACTAGTCTGGAAGTGAAATATCCGTAATTGAATCGTATCTTTCCATCAACAATGAAAAACTTGATCATCAAAACAGGATTAACTAGAACATTGAATCTAGTGTTTTAATACCATATCAATTCAATAAAAAGAACGCAAACAAAATCCGAACGAAAAGATGCTGGTCATCAGTATATGTCCAGAACAGAAGGCGGCAGATGATTAGTTCAACTAGAACTCTACTACACAACCGGACCAATCAGTCCTCTAAGATACCCGAAAACTAAAAGAAATTAAGTAATGATTTTTGTTAAAAAAACATTAAATAAATAAACATATTTTTCACTAAAAAAAGAAGCCAACAAATTCCTAAAGGATTTTCTAGTGGGTGAAGATGTACAAATAAAATCTAATGCCCTACTGCATCAGCAAATAACCTAAAAAAGCAAGTAGACTGTACGAAATACAGAAACAATAAGATAAGCATTCTTATAGTAAAAAGTCTGTATCAAACAGGCTGATGTAGACAAACCCCGTACCCATCGGTAGTTACGTAGTTCAAGTTTAATATCTGAAAACAAAAAACGAAAAAACAAACGAATGTTTTATTTTTGCTGCAAATGACCAGTACTTGCTTGGTCAAAATTACCCACCACACTTAAAGAAAAATTGTTTTGATCCCGAATTCAGATTCTGTGATAAATATCCGGAAATAATTGATGAGTTGGTATCGTTCCTACACAGTGTTATCATCCACTGAATATAACAATTGTTCTGACAGAGAGGGTCAAAATCTTCACTGAGAAATAAGCAGCATTTACAGGGAATAAACTGTAGTGAATTGTTATGACGACCATCCAAACCTGGTTACAGTGATCAGAACAGTAAAGATTTTCTGGGACTTTACAAAATACACGAGCAGAACCAAGAAAATTATTGCACATACACCATGGTCAAATCCTCAAAAAGAGAATGTGCATTCTTGTTGAAATTGTTGTCCCTGCATAATGCAATATATCGTTGAAGAATTTCAGAAAAACTATCAAAATACAAGAAACATGAAGATGTCATCGCAAAGATGTGTCAGAATGCTGCCATATCTAGTCGGGTGCTCCTGCTATCCACCTAGATGTACTTGACAAAATCCAACGGAGAATCTGTTATGGGATCGATCCAGATTTGGCAGTTCAGATACAGTCACTTTCTCACCGGCGCAATGTGGCTTCCCTGAGTCTCTTCTACAAATACTTTCACGGCTTCTTCTAAAATGAACTTAGCTCACTGGTGCCCCCTATATATAAATTTACTCGAGCTACAAGATTAGCAACAAAGTCCCACCTTTTCACTGTGAAACTAATAAATTGTAAACAAAAATTCTACTCCACCAGCTTCTTTTCTCACACTTCCCATCTGTGGAATGTGCTTCCGTTTAATTGCTTCCCCGACAACTACAATCTCCAGGAATTTTATATGTAAATCAATAGTCATCTTTTATCTCAATAACCTGCATCCTCTCTCTCATGCTCCTTTCACCATCCATTCCAATCTCATCAGTATTCTCATCCTTCTCTTACCCACTTCCTGACATCCCCTATAAGCTGTCACTCTTTCTCATAAGTTTCCTCCTATGTAACACTAGCAAAACAGTGGCATTAAAATGCCTTGCGATATGATTATAAAAAAGTAATCAATAATTCTAACCGTAGTTAGAGTTATGGGATTGATTGAGATGGGTACCGATAAACTCATTAAAGGGATTCATGGTACCCCATTTCTTAAAGGTATACAAGAGATTGTACTCAGAAGTATATGTCACATATTACTAAGATATTTATCTTTGTAAAATGTGTGATGTTTGTTTTTTTTTGTTTCGATTATACATTTGTTCTGATATATATATATATATATATATATATATATATATATATATATATGTATGTATGTATGTATTACAAAAATGATCAAGGGAAACTGTTATATAATTAAATTATGGTTGAAGAGAAAGTATGAGTGGGAAAAGGAAGAAAAAAAGTGGATATTAAAAAATCAAGCAGGATGAAAAAAAGAAGAAAATAAGAAGAATAAAAATAAAGAAAAAGGAATAAAGAAAAACCGTCAGCTATAAATTAGAAGCATAAAATTGAATTAACTGATGTAAAAAAAGAGAATTAGAGTCAAAAATCAGAGCAAATGAGGCATAGTTAGAGGATACGGGTTAGAGCGAGTTGAGCAGGATATTCTGTGGAATTAGACAGGGAATATGGCAATCATTTGAAATCAGTCGAATCAAAAGCATCTGGAAAATATGAAAAATGACAAAAAGAAACGGAAGGCGAAAAAGGAGGAATTATATAAAGAGAAAAAAAACAAATGCCCTTAGAATCTCATCCTTAGTTGGGCCTCCTTTTTTTCCTAATTACATTATGTTTAGCAACATTTTTTCTATATTTCTCTTAATACAAAATTCGATTATTCGTTCTATTTTGAGCTGTTTGTTTAGCTTTTCCTTGTTGATGGAGTCGATCTGATCGTAGCATCGAAATCTTAATTTGCTCCTAACAATCCTTGAAAAACGTTCATGTAAATAAAAACATCATAAAAAGACAAATAAAACATTTAAATGTGAGCTTCGTTTAGGATTGGCTCATTTCTAAACTCATTTGCACGTCGTCATAGCGACTGCATTCAAACCCAACATTTGAAATTGTGAATGTGCATACACTAATTAGTTATAAGACCGCAAAATACGTATATATCTATACGTGTGCTTTTTAAATAGAATCACCTCAAAATTCTTATTCGTAATTTAATGTTTGGCAGTGATAATAAATCACAGAAAAGAAAACAATTAATATGAAATTGTTCACTCTTTTGAAAAATGATTTTAATCAGAATCTGTTACTGAATCAGAATCCTTCACTGAATCAAAATAGATACATATTTTATGCATATCTATTGAAGACAACAGCAGATGGTAGAAACCTGGGTTGCGTAACATAACTCGTGTACAAATATATATATATATATATATATATATATATATATATATATATACAAAACTCTGCTCTTAACTAAACACACGGCTGTTAAATGATGAGAATATATAGATATATATTTAAAAAGAAACATTGCTAATATCTTTTTAAAGTATATGATTCCTAAGAAATTAATGCAACATATTAGTAGTTAAACTCTTGACTTTCTACCTATTGTACTATTGTGTCCAAGTACTCACTACCAGGCAGGCAATTTAGACTTAAGTTCTACGTTGAGCTATCTACAGCGCGTCCTAATGCGTGCGTACAATGATAATTGTTAGTCAATCTCTGGGCCTGGTTGAGTGTTCCAGGATTTATTGTAAATGAATGATCAATGAAATGGCAGTACTGAAAAGAAGAACTAGACTATATATCTAGGTGTTTATCAGTGGAACGAGAACAGTCTCCCCTCGTAAATAAAATAAAGGATTCGGCTTAAAATTCCTTACAGTTTACAGAGATGAACGGTGGAGAAAACTATGGTCGAAGTGCTGAGATAACATCGACAAAGATGGAGACAATAGTCCGTATTTAATTAGTGTAAATAATGCAAAAATGACTATTTTAGCAGTTTTTATTCTCTTTATTAATTAAAATGTAAAGTTGAAATCATATTAATTTGGTTTGATTTATTTTGTTTTACTGAGCCATAAACTGAATGTGTTAATTTAATGCTGACAAGCTGTTTTAGAATAATTTATTATGACTTCTTCTATGTGCCCTCAACCTACTGCGGGATAATCTTCTGCCCAGTCAGTCATGTCTCTTTCGAGACATGATCGCCCAAGCGTGTCTCACGTATGGCACTTAACTGACTATGTGCCCTGTCCCATCAGCACGTAGGCGATCATGGCTCTCCACGTCTCCTTATCGCAGGTGGCTCTTAGCACGCCTTCTCCTGTTACACCATGCAACCCTCGTTCTATCATCCAAATATCATCCTTCAAATATGTTATCCGTTGCTTTCCCCGATCTCTTTTTCCTCTACCTGGCCTGTTAATATCAGGTTCTCCAAGCCCCACTTCCTCATTGCATGTCTCAGGAATTTCAACTGGCTCTTCCTAATGCTCAGTATTAGTCTTCTTTTCATTTTCCTCCATTCCAAAACCTCATCATTGCTCACATGTTCGATCCATGATATTCAGGTGTTTCAAGGTTTTCCTTCATCTTTGATAATATTTTCCAGCATTCACTGCCATATTGACAACACAGAGCAAAACAGTGTTTTTTTTTAAGGAAATTGATTTGTTTCTTAATACTTTACAGGAATATTTCGTTCGCAATGCCAATTCTACTGCAGATCTGTGTCACACGTTCCGTTTTCTATTATAACATTTCCCAGGCATTTAAATTTTTGTACCTGCTTGATTCTAGTATCCCCGACCTGTATTTGGCATACTGAGCTGCCTTTTTATATGCATTCGGTTTTCTTGATAACTTCTTTTTCTTTGTAAAATTTCAGTTTGTAGATCAGGTTTCATTAAAGCAATTTTCTAAAGGTGTTTTTTGTCGAGTCATTCCTATATAAAAATATATAATGCTGGTATTTTCATTATAAAAATATTTTTGTACATTCATAGTATTTTCACAACACTGTAGGGGTTAACTATTTTCTCATAGCTGACACCCTAAAAGTTATCACCACCAAAGTCAGAGTCAATCTGAGAATAACTGAAATTAAGCGGTAGCACTACATTCTCGATTAAAAGCCTTCATTGGGATGTAGTTTATCCGAATATCCCGGACGGAAATCATATTAAAATCGTTATAAACATCAATTATAAACTTCGTTCTGGGTACGAAGATAAACTATATCTGGCAGCAAGGCCACTGACTGGGATGTTAAGAGGAGTGTTGAACCTTATCTTAATTGCTATCGTTCCTAGTTTCATCCTGACCCGTGGTGGTAGCACCAGTTAAGGTCTAAGATATGGGCAAATAGTTAGCCCCTAAAGTTGGGTCAAAAAACTATGTATGTATAATATAATTTTTTGTTAAGTTCCAGCAATAATTTTTTTGAAGAAAATATTTCCAGTAATAAATTTTTCAAGGGTAAAGTTTAAAGAAAAACTACAAGCAATAATTTGGACTGCTGACAAAACCCTATTGACAAAACATGTTAATTGAACCTGATCTAAAACTGATTTCTCATAAACATATAATCTATTCATGCGAATAGATTGTAAAAAGTTTTGCCGGCATTAAATAAACTGTTGTCGTTAATATACTTTAAAACAAATAAGACTTCAGTATCAACCAACTACACACATCTTACTATCTAGTAAATGTTCGAATAGCATATACAAAAGTGATGAAAATTCCAAGGTCCCGACTTGGCAGCTCGACTTCAGCCACATTCTCACCCGCGGGAGGTGGGTTCCCTCTGTCTATTCCACAAATGTTTTCATGTCTTCTACTCCGACGAACTTAAGTCACTGATGCCCCCCCACACACAAGAATTTTCACGTGCAACCAGAATGACAACAATGTCCCACCTATTTACAGTTAGATCAATCAAATGCGGCCGAAAATCCTACTCCAGTAGCTTCTTTTCTCACACCTCCCACCTGTGGAACTCCCTTCCATATACTTGCTTTCCTGACGGCTACAACCTCCAGGAATTTAAATGTAATGTCAATACCCATCTCTTATACAATTGACTCCAGTCCTTTCTACATCAACCTGTATCTCTTGTTCTTTTTCTTTCTCTCTACTTTCGCAACTGTCTTCACATCTGTGTTCTCATCCTACTCTTACCCTTTCTATGACACCCGCTGTAACTAGTTCGTATTTCTTTTCACTCTCCTTCTCTCAAAAATGTTACTTTTATGTATCCACGTGCGCATCAGTGGCGGTACCACCTTGCTTTGGGTGAAACGATTAAAAAAAAAAAGATGAAGATCAATCAAGGCATTGATTGAGAATAACACGTAATACAGGAATATTTTGTTTGAGACAAAAAAAATTCTAAAGTACTATGTTATAATAATTATCCACTCTGGCATTGGATATTGGTCATTTTTCCCATAGATGGTGTAGAGACTTGAGAAAAAAAGATTTTGTCCTTGAGAAAAATGTTGAGAACAACATGGACAGAACATATGAGCAACGAGGAAGTTTTAAGTTAAACGGAAAAAGACACATAGAATCATAATGAGACTTTTTTGATAGAAAATTATAAAAGAGATCTTGTAGAATTTGTTAATCTCATGAAATATTTGTTGCAAGAAAGTCAGAGAAATTAATAAATAACTAGTTTAAGTAGTTTGTATCAATAGGTGACAGACCAGTGATAGGGATGCATTTTAAGATGAATCTAAGCTAGTAATGATAAGACGTTGTAGGGAATTATGATCATAGACACCCTGAGGGTATACGGCACATATTAAAGAAGCATATAAAAGAATATTATGTTGTATCAATCAGGATGTGCGTTGTGGTGCAATGGATATCAGCTCCGAACGAGAAATTAGGAAGCCAAGTTCGAATTCCAGTCGAAATCCTTGCATTCACTTACACACAAATACCCTTGGGAAAGGTATTAATACGTCTCTTCTATCCAGTTATGGGTTAAATAATAGAACAGATTGGGTTCTATAGCCTTGGTTGGTAACCAGTCTACCGCAGAAAGCAATGACAACCTACTGCGGGATAATTTTCTGCCCAGTCAGTCATGTCTCTTTCGAGCGTGTATCACGTGTGGCACTTAACTGTCTGATAAATTTGATGTACTTGTAAAATCAAAATGATAATCTCAAAAACCTCTATCAAAGTTAATTATATTTTGATAAGAACTTATTTAGCTGAACCGGTCCGATATTCTATATTTTTTGTCCCTTAGAAATTCAATAAGTGTAAACACACCCATTAGATATGTTATTTGCGGTTTATTGATATCATAATTTTATTCAAAAATATTGTTTAAATTAGATTTTACAAATTAGAATCTTGCAAAAGATGTCGTTAAATATGTTTTCAAATGATTCCTTTAAAAATGGTTTGGATCTTTTGAATTTAGATTCAAAACGTCCTCATAGAATCAACATTCAAAGTAGTCATAAACTGCTCGAAATATCTGACAATGTGCAATGAAAAAGCATAAATAGATTATTTTAAAAAGTGAAAACATATTGCAAACTTGACCCAGTACAAAAGTTTAATGTCTGAAATGTGTTAACAGAGATGGAAAGCGCGATACTGAAATCAGAAAATGCATTTAACTAGCAATAGATGTGTGATGGATCAGAAATTAAGAATTAAAAGCAACCTTCTTCCTCACTTTTACAAAAATTCACAATGACGTATGAAATCCTGGTTGTGCTAAATAGAAAAATGATTGACCATGTGCTAAAAGAAAAAGTTGAAACTGGATTTCGTGGCTAGATGTTAAATTGATTTTTTTTGTGGCTGTTGGTAAGCTGTTATAACTATCGTTGCAGTAGATAGACAGCCACTTGTATCTACTTATGTTTAACAAAATACCGTTTAACTCCCCCTTTTTTATTCTATAAGGTTTAGCCGCATGTTATTTTTGCATGTATTCCTTTTGTCTCTTACAGCGGGGCATAATTATTTTGCATGTTTCTTGCCTCTGCAGACAAAAGAAAATGTATGTTCAATTAAGGCTGGTTCTTCTCAAAATCCTATGTTTTCATACGATGCGCAAAAGACCTGAAGTCTCTGACGTTACTGCATTTCTTTCGTACATTTTGGCATTTTGCTTTGCTAACTCTAGTACTCTTGCCAGTTATAAGCCTGCTGTAACGTTAAGGTCCTATTTTTAAGTATTCATTGTCGGATATCTTTGGATGGAAGCCTGTTTATGGAGCTACCTTTTAATCTCGATATTATTCCGCTGATATTGAAAAAATGAACAGTCCTTTTACTAATGCTTGATAAAAAATTTGAATTGAATCTGAGGGTAACTGACGCGTCGTAGAACGTTAAATGGCGAGTGACCATTTAATTTCTCATGTTTATGTAGATATTTTTCATAAAATTTAAGCCTCTTTGTAGGAAGATGCGTCTGAAAAATATACGAAAAAACTCTGCTTTCTTGAGGTAGTGCAGTTTATCAGAATTTCGTCACAGTACGTACTTATGTTCTTCTCCTGTGACGATATTCTAGTTCGGTGTCGATGTAGGTTAATAATTATTTTCTCTGAACAGTGTAGATTACCAACTAACAAACGATAAACAACAAGAGTTCATTAAATTTTAAATGAATTGTCAGTGCTAATTAATATTGTTTTCAGCCTAAGCTTTAACCAACTTGATTTTCATCTGGCTCTCCACTGAGGGTGGATGCTGCTCAAAGACCATTTCTGCCTCCGACCCTCTATAAAGCAGGGTCTTGATCTTGTCTGTTTTTATGCAGAGGAGACTCAACCATTCAGCGAATCCTCGGCTGGGTTCCTCTCCACACGAAAGAAGAAAGTCTGATCAAGAGAGAGCTTTTATGAGCTGATATACACCTGCCTCTCGACTGCGACTAGTGTGGCACAAGGCCGAATTGTAAGTGACCCGAGCTCTTAAGCTCCGGCAAAATCTTCTCGTAGAGCTGTCTTATATCTGTTTTGTTTTTGTTTTTGTTTTTCCAAAACTTGACTCGACCTTTTAGTGGGGCCTCGTCTGATTTCCTCAGAGGCAGAAAATTCGATCAAGAGCGAGTTTTGATCCACTCTGAATACAAGCAGAATTCTCTAGCAAAAATGTATTGAGTACACATCTAGTAATGATTGGAAAGTCATATTATGCATAAAATATTTAAAAATTTTAGGAAACACCAATAATGCCTATTTTTCGCAGTATTTAAAAACTATCCTGTAATCCATTCATAGCCCTACCTAATTTAAATAAATGATTATCTGTTGTGAATGAAATACATTGATTGTATATAATTGAGTCTAGTGCAAGTTTCATGAGTTTCACTTTTTGCAAAAAAATAAATGATCGCATTGTACACAGATAATTCCTTTCTAATAGTTATACCAAAACATCAGATTTCATAAATATGTTTATACTCGTGTATGTAACCTACACGCAGAAGCTAAACAATTGATCATTTGGCGATAAACCTATGTGGAGTGACAACAATATGGAATGAATGATGTGAATTCTGGTGAAGTGGATATCAGTTTGGAACAGGAAAACGGAGAACCGATTTCGAATTCTCGCTGAATTCGATACCTTCACTTACGCACAAATAGCCTTGAGAAATTTATTAATCCGTCTCTTTCCTCCAGCTATGGGTTAAATAACAGAACAGATTGGTTTATATAGCCTTGGTTGGCTACAACTCTACCGCATAATATATATAGTAAAATATAATATATATAGCGAAAAATATTCTGCCCAGTCTCTTTCGAGATATGAACGCCCAAGCACTTACCTGGCAGAATATACTAATATAAATCCTCTAATATTTCAGCTAATGCTAGAAAATTTCCCCACAAGAAGACTTAGAGGACCAAAGCAAGAATAGTTCTGCAGAGAATGCAGAGAATACCTTGCAAATGGCGTGTAAGAAAGAGGAAATATTAAAGAAAAAAATCTCTTGTTAAGATAATATAATTTTGGACATATAATGATGAAAGAAGACTTAGCATTTGATACTCACATGCCACAGTGAATGTATAATGTGCAAAAGGAAACAGTGAATAACCTAAATAAAAACCTGTGCACATGAATGACAGAAGAAGGTCTAGGAGGTATAATAACGGACAAATATTGCGCACTGATATGCAAAAGTATATTTTTTGGAACACTTAGTCGAATGTAAGAGGCTTACGGTCTATCACGTTGAATACACCGGTTCTCGCTCGATCACTGAAGTTAAGCATCGTTGAGCCTGGTCAATATTTAGATGGGTGACCGCTTGGGAATACCAGGTGCTGTAAGCGTATAGTAATGGATGTGCGTTGTGGTGCAGTGGATATCGGCTCGGAAAGAGAAATCGGTGAGCCGAGTTCGAATTCCAGTTCAATACCCTGCATTCACTTAAGCACTGGTACCCTTGGGAAAAGTATTAATCCGTCCATTCCCTCCAGTTATGGGTTAAATAACAAGGATAGGACTTGGGGACCCTGCTCTTAAAAACAAATCCCAATGATTTGTGAAAAGAAAATGTTGTAAAAAAAAAACCTTACCCAAATCATTGGTTATGACCTTAAATGATCCCATAAGGAATGATAGGTCGTTAAGCCTAAAAAACAAAACAAACAATCGAATGGAAGGCGGTTTCATCATTATGTGATCAGGTCAGATTATTACCGCTTTTTATTAAATTTCTAATCATTTTTTGAGCTGGTAAATTGCCAGCAATTTAATCTATTCAAACTATTACTCTGACTTTATCATTATAAATGTTGCTATAGAAATAACTTAAGCTCAAGCCATTTTAATTTAGTCCATTATTCTAAGATGATGAAAATTCTAAGATGATGAAAATTCACAAATAATAATGAATGGAATCTCTGTCCAATCAGGATTAGGTTCTATAGCCTTGATTGGCAACCAGTCTACCACAGAATACAATGGCAACTTACTGCGAGATAATCTTCTGCACAGTCGTTTATGTCGCACGAGACGGATACAGAAGAAGAGAAACAATTGAAATCATCTCATGAGATAAATGACGACTTTAGCAGATATATGGTGGAAGTGGATAAAATGGGATAACAAGTGAAGGGATATTAAGAGTAACAATGGACAGGAAGATGTGAAAGGCCATGATCTCCTACATCGTAAAGGAACACGGTAGATAGAAGAAGAAGAAGAAATTTACGTTTTTACCATTTCTCGTGGTCTTTACAAATAGAATTCCAGTTAACTTTCTTGCATTTACTTACGCACAAATACTCTTGGGAAAGGTATTAATTAATCTCTTCCCTCAAGTAATGGGTTAAATAATAGGACAGATTGGGTTGTATAGCTTTGATTGGTAACCAGTCTACCGCAGAATGCTATGGCAACCTAGTGCGGGACAATCTTCTGTCTAGTTAGTCAAGTCTCTTTCGTGACATGATCGCCCAAAGCGTGTATCACGTATGGTAATTAACTGACTGACTGATAAACCTCACCACATAACTGCTTTTGTACCCTGATCCCAAATGACCTTGAAAAAGTCACAACTATGGGAAAATACTTGACCACAACATGGAATTAAAACATTATGAAAATATAATTTATTTTCACAGCAAAAATTCCAGAAATGTATTTTTGTAAAGAAAAAAAAATATTACCAATAACACAATATTAGAAATAATAAAACAGCACTAGCAAAACTTTATTTTAATTACCAGCAATGCATTTTGGGTAAAAATTATAACCAAAACATTTTAGGTTGAAAATATTATCAGCAATACATTTTTTTTCAAAAAAGAATACATATAATACATTTGTGTAAATTAAATTACGAATGATCGCAGGAAAATTCTTTATCATCCTGAAATAACACATGAGTTGATATACCGCTAAACAAACAAACCAAGTGATAATCCAAGCTCACACTATTCAGATAGGCATATTACGTAGAAGGGTCGTTTCCTTTCTCTATCACACTTGACCTTAACATAGCTTGTGAGGATTAGGTTACCATGTCGTCCTACCTCATTAAAACGTCTTATATATATTTTTGCTGTTTATTTCTGATTCTGAGTAAAAATGAAGTTTTCGTTTATATTTTCTTTCCCACGTTGCTTAATAGCTCCGTATAAATGCATTTCCGTTTTTTTCCTTTCATGAAGTGGGCAATCCTGATTGGACAGAGATTCCATTCTTTATTATTTGTGAATTTTCATGACTTCTTAGAAAAATATATTGGAGTAGTTTAACTTTTATTTCATCATCGTTTGGAGACGATTTCGAGTTCAAGTTCGTTTTGTTACATCCGCTTACGGTGGGAATGGTAACGATCTATGGGGCTAACCTCTAGCTATGGGTTAAGTTATAGAAATTTTATCGGAAAAAAAGTCATTGTTATTCTATAAAGTAAAACGTTAATACAATATTCACACGCAAAAACTGAATTACAATTCAAATATATATATTGCCATTAAATAGCTCAAAAATCTGTTGATAAGCATGAATATAAATCTCTAAATCATTTACTGATTGGAATTCAGAAGCGTTTCTTAATTTAGAATTGTTCTTATTTAAGGTTGCACAACCGTGTTAGTCCTATTATTAGACCGATATTTGGGGATAGAGAATATATAGATTTTTTTGCACCCTTTTACAGTGAAACCGATAAAATGCAGCCGTAACTTCTACTCCAATAGTTTCTTTCCTCGCACTTCCCGACTGTGGAATTCTCTGTGGAAAGCCACAAAAAAAAAAAAAATTAAAAAATTGATTGACACTGGAAGCACTAATGTCTTTTAGTTAACACAAGTATCGCAAAAGCAAATTCATGGAGAATCTACCCTTGTCTGAACAAAATGTAAACCTTTTTTCATCTCTCTCTAAACAGGAACTGGCATACTTTTTCGCTGGTCTAAAAAAGCGTTCTTTATACCAAAGTTTAAGCTGTCTACTAATCAAGGATTTATGTTGTAAACTAACATCAAGGCACAACCACTTGCATCAACATTCGTTAGTATATATACCCTTCGGAGGAAGGTATTTAAAGTCGGCATTCAAACATCAAACACACGAGTGTAAATACTAAATCACACAGGAAGAGAATAACCTAATTTATCCAAACCAAAGTTACTCGTATTCTGACGGAAAGTAGAATGGAAACAAGTCATTCACAGTGGAGAGCTCAAGACTTCATAGACTATTCTGAGAAGAGAAAAAACAAATAGTATTTTATTTCCGAACGATAAACAGGTTTATTTTGCGGGATGACTACTTTCTACCAAGCAAATGCGAGAAGAGAGATAAACTATCCAAAACAATCGGTTTAGTATTCTGAACCTAAAAAAATGCCCATTCTTCTTCTTCTTCTTTTTCTTCTTCTTCTTTTTCTTCTTCTTCTTGTGTCTTGTCCTTTCAGAACGTAGGCGATCATGACTTTCACTTAGCTCTCAATATTTTTCATCTTGGTCTCTCTAAGCCTTGATCCGCCAACCATTCTCTCATACCTAACCAGTACGTCAGGTGATGTTTTCCCCTGTCTCTCCGTCCATTTATCCCACTTGAGAGTATTAAGTTATCTAGGCATTACGTGTCTCAGGAACCTCATTTGCCTCTCACTGATATTTAGTATGAGTTTTCTTTTCCTTTGCTTCCTTTCCAACACCTCATCGTTGCACACGCGCTTCGTCTATGTTAATCCTCAGCATACTTCTGCTGCCTCAAGCGTCTCCTTCATTCTTGATGAGATCGTCCAGCATTCACTTCCATAAAGAAGGAAATATATTGCATAGCAATCTAGCACTGTTTTCATCGTTTTTAATGATATTTTTATCTCTTTCTAGTTAGTTTCTGAGATGCATCTTTTTTCCTGCCAATGCGTCTTTGGATCTCAATGTCGCACTTTCCTTCTTCTGTCAAAATACTTACCAGTTATTTCATGTTTTTTACTTTTTCTATTTTAGATTCTCCGACTTACATTTGGCATATTGGTCTCCTTTTTATTTTTATTTTTTTTAAATGTTTTTGCTGATGACCATACATTCAGTTTATACCCATTTTTTTCTTTTCACTTTCTTTTGCTAACTTTTGTATAAGGCCCTGTGTTTTTTTCCGTGTTTACTATCAGTACCATGTCATCCGCGTATCTGATATTTTTGAGATTGTGATCGCTAATGTCGGATCCTGACAAGGCTTTTATTTCTCTCATATTTGCTTCGCTGTAGAGATTGAAATAGTCCGGTGAGAAAACACATCCTTGTCTTACGCCTCTTTCTATTTTCACATACCTGCTGAGTTCGCTTCTTATCCATACACAAGCGGTTTGCTGCCAATATAGATTCTTGATTATCCTAAGGTCTTTTCCGAAAATATCGAGGTTGTCGAGCATTTCTATCAAGTCCTTATGTCGTATTTTGTAGAACGCCTTTGCGTAGGTTATAAATCACAAATAAAGGTCCTTCTGCATTTGTATTACTAGTTCAGATAGCATTCAGAGGATGAATATCGCATTCCTCGTTCCGATAAATTTACCTTTTAATTTATCAATAATATTTGTCTCTAATAATTCTACAACGGATATATTTAATGTTATCGCAATATATAGCAAACGAATATTTCATTTAAGAAATACGTTTCACATACTAACTTTTAGATAAATTTATATATGGTGTGTCTGAAGTTGAAAATTTCAAGTATAAATAATCACCGTATAATAATAAATTATAAAATTAATGATAAAATTTTAACTCGTTATTAATTTCAGATTTCTAATTTGGACATTTAATTCCTCGTTCTGTATTAATTATAATAATTAAAATTAACATCCGGTATATTATTATATAAATCTATTATTATAAGTAGACGTTTCTACCAATGACCCATTAAATCTCCCTTTACATTCTTGTATTAAGTGCGAAAATTAAAAGAAATATCTGATATTAATTATATTTTTAATAGTTTCCCAGTATTAATTATAGATATATAAGGATTCCTGTATTAATAAGAGATTTATTAATAACCAGTAATCATCATTAGATTCTATTTATAACTTGGTATAACCAACCGCGGGTAATTAAACTTGCTGCAATGCTTAGCAAGTTTGTCTCGCTAGATCAATAACGACTTTATACTCGACTCAATGCTCACTAGGTGCCCAATAAGTTCGATATTCTACCACATCAGATCTACGCTTAAAAAATCGACATTAATACAATAAACTCGGTATTATTGATAACGATTTAATCTGATATGAAATAAAAAAAAATATAATCAAATAGTAGCAAATAATAACTGTTTGTTTAACATTTGTTATAAATTAAAACATATTTTATCCTCTCTATTTGTAAACTTGTAAAAATTCGGTATTAATTTCTACTAATAATGAATTAATGCCGACGTTCAGAAAAATAGTGGTCATGAAATTATTGATAAAGTATATTCCTTACACATAATCCAAGAATCAAGCGGTATAAAAAAATGAAAGTTTAAGGAAACGCTGTATTTTTCAGAAGGATTTGTTTAAAAAAACATTTTTACTTTTATGTCTGGAGATCTCGTTATTTTAAAAAAAGAAATTATTTATTTTAACAGTCTTTTCGAATAAAAAATTAAATATACAAATGTCATAAATTTATTTGATCTTGAATTTATATCCGCGGATTATTAACAGTTTATTTTTATCTAAATATATAACGTTGCGCTTTCACATCATTATATGTAATCAAAGCTTATATCACGTCGCATTCGATATATGTGTGAATATTTATGTGTATGTGTGTTTTCCATCAACATTTTTAAAAAAGTATATACTTAGATATGGAGACGGAAAATTCCATGTACAATTTTTCACATGAAATCAAAACCTATTATAAAATTTTATTGCTTTTAAAACGCAATCTCATTAATATAATAATGAGCCCAAATTGTTAGATCAAAACTTCAAAGGATTTCGAGTATTTTGAAATTATTTTTTCCTTTTAAAAATTTGAAGCCATTTTTCAGATAATGGTCTTTGTGAAGTTTCTCATGTTCCCATGCGTGTCTTTGCGAGAGGTCGTACAATTCAGTCAGTGTTCCTCACCGGCATGACGTCAGTGTATATCTATTGTTGGATTCGCTATGTGTTACGAAAAAATGTAGAACACATCGCAGCATGTGTCTTTTATCTATTGTGTAATGTACGGATTTTTATCATCCAACATAGTCGAAAAAAATTACGGCGGGCTATGTTTAGTTATAAGAAGATAAAAGGATTAGAGACAAAAATCAAATTAAAATTAATGTTAGAAGGAAAACGGAATGAGTTTAAAATAAATGGATGTGTTAAGAAGCCAAAGGAATGTATACTTTTTTTTTTCTTTTTTAAATCTGAACATGAATAAATAACTAAAAAGCCAACACGGAGAGAAAATAAATACAAGTTTCGGAAAGATGGAATGATGAACGAAACAAACTGACTGGCTGTTCTTTGATGTTTGCATCGATCGTTTGCCAACTGCGTCGCCGTTCAATTGTGAATAGAGTGTAACTCCAGGTTGCGTGCAAATGAAAACGGTCGAGAATGATACCAACAGAGATGGAAAATTCAAAACTTTGATAGAAAGTGACAGAAAGAGACTGTTTCATTTCTGTATCTTCCACTGTTGATATGTTTGAAAACATCTGCTTTCTTCCATTAGCAGGGCAGAGAGATTAAAACTTTTACCTTGCCTTCATTATTCATCGTTCATTTTAAGAGACCACAATCTCTTACAAGATAACCGATGCTTTTTCACTTTTCTAATAGTCTGGCAAAATGTGATAGTCCTTCAGGCAAGCCGACATCACCTAATAGCTTAACGATTATTGGTTAAATATTTCTTTCTCATAATGCATGCGCCTTTTTGGATTCAAGATGTTGTTTCCATTTTAATACAGGTGCTTTCAGAGATAAACATAGCTCACAACCGTTCCTTAAATGTAGCGAATATTTATTGTTCGTAAACGATTAAGAATTTCTCTGCTCCGTTTTAGTCAACGATAAGAAGCAATAAAAGAAAAAAAGAAGAAAAAAAGAAGAAAAAAAGAAAAAGAAAATAGACATAAATAAAATGGAAAAGAAATAACAAATATAAAAAAGAGTAAAAAGAAGAAAATAAAAAAGACGGAAGAAAAAAATGGAGGAAAAGGAGAAAACAGGGAAAAAAGAAAATTATTAATGTCCACGTGATAGTGGAGAGAGAAGAACAGAGAATTGTGAAGTGTATTCAAGAATAAAATCAAGAAAAGTGAAAATGCCAAAAGGGAGAGTGTGCATCTATTGTAGTCATAAAATTATACAAGAAATTTTGCCTTTTTGTTAAAAACATTGTACTTAGTATCAGTAATGTTCCGTGTTGCAGAAGTCATATTTGCTTGTTATTTTACTTACAAACAGAGAAGTATCCGATAGTTTCGACTGATGGGTGTAGCTTTATAGAGAAAAAGCTCGCTAATAACATCTTGTATACTTTACAAAACAACAAAAACATCAATAATAATAATAATAATAATAATAATAATAATAATAATAATGTCACGGTGGCATAACCCATTACAATTGATTGAACTCTTCCTACAATTACATATACTTCCTCGCACAAGAGGAGGTCAGCGAGAGAGAGAGAGAGTGAGAGAGAGAGAGAGAGAAGAATAGAGAGAGTGTGAGAGAGCATATCATATTGTATATATTAGCATTTTTCCTCATAGTTTTGTTTCACCTTTTGAAAATATGTGGTATTGTGGTGTTTGAAGTATTAGGAGGTAATAGAAGGGGTCTTGTGGTGAATATTCAAATTGTTAATGAGTGTTCAGCTAGGTATATGATAGTTAGTGAGTACCACCATCTACCCACTCTCTTTTCGGCTTTGTGCCACAATTTTGTATTTTAATACAAAATAAATATTGAGAGAGCAGATCAGCACAGGGCGATAGGCAGAGATAGACAATACTGCTACCGTATTACCATTGCGAGTCCCAATTATAATATTACTCCCTAACCCGTATTTATCGTTCTACTGACAGAGTTGCAAGTATTTGTATTTTGCTGTGTTTAATATTTATTCTTATTTCCTATTTTGGTTGTTGTTGGTGTTGTTGTATTTTTCTTGTTGGAATCTTAAGCGGGTCTACGACAACATCAATAATTCCAGTTGTAGTTAAAGCCTTCGAAATGACAGGAAAAGAATTGGCAGATAAAGGTAATTGAAGGGAATCTCTAGTCCATGCCTTAAACAAATTTTTAGAAAATGTACTCTCAAGTACAGCTTTCACATTACAAAAACTGTTCTATGTAAAGTGTGCGTGATCTTTGTCATTTTTACAAAAAAGATCAATGGAAAAAATGTCATGATAACATTTCTGACCTATGAATCTGGTTGGGATACAAAGGAAATATTTATGCAACAGAAATAAAAGAAAATAATAATAATAATAATAGTAATAATAATAATAATAATAATAATAATAATAATAATAATTACACTATCTGCACAGATAGAAAAAGTAAACAAACAGGCCAGACATTATTGTTAAAAGCCAGAAAGAAAAAAACTTGCCTATTAATTGATATGGCTTGTCCAGCGGATTGTAACATAGCAACCAAGGAATTCGAAAAACTGTCAAAATATAAAGACCTGGAAATTGAAATAGAAAAATGTGGAAAATGAAAACAAGAGTTGTGCCAGTGATAGTAGGTGCACTTGGAATGAAAAAAATGGAACAAAATAACACATTAGAAGAATCCCTGGAAACCCCAGCTTAAGAGATATACAAAAAATCCTCTCATAAAGTACAGCCCACACACTAAGGAAAACTTTGTCTATGAAACGCTAGGGTTGATAGGGGAGACAGAAAAAACAGGAAATGAAGCCATGACAACACACCATCACCTGCCTTATGTCTTCCCGCAGACTTGGTTGGTAGTGCGACCATAGCAGAAATAATATATGATGAAAAATGAAATAATAATAATAATAATAATAATAATAATAATAATAATAATAATAATAATAATAATGCACTTGGAATGATAAAAAATGGAACAAAACAACACATTGAAAGAATCCCTGGAAACCCCAGCTTAAGAGATATACAAAAAATTGTCTTATTAAGTACAGCCCACACACTAAGGAAAACTTTATCTATGTAATGCTGGTGATGATAGGGAAGATAGAAAAACATGAAATGGAGCCATAACAACACGCCACTACCTGCCTTAGGTCTCCCCGCAGACTTGGTTGGTAGTGAGACCAAAGCAGAAATCGAAATATGATGAAAAATGACATAATAATAATAATAATAAATATGTAATAATTTTATGGGATTTCAGACACAAACAGAAAAAACCAAAGTGAATTGTCCAGACATCGAAATGAAAGACCACAGAAATAGAAAGTGCTCAATTCTTACATAACAGTTTCTTCTGAGAGTAATGTATCTGAAGATCTAAAACAACTTACAAGAAACAAGGATTTTTAAGCGTGAATGTTAAAAATGAGACAGAGAATGTCATTAATATTTTCAGTTGTAATTGTAGCCCACGAAAACAATTTCATAGACTCGTTGAAAAGACCCCTCGTATCACATACCATAATGAAATATATTGGATTTTCCTCATAAGTATAACTCAATCTTTACAAAAGTTTTTATCTATGTAAAATGTATGTGATCAATATTTGTTTTATTTTTTTCAATTTTACAAAACTGTTGACTGGTAATTTTATTATGTCGTTTGTGACCTTGCGGATTTATTTGAGACCCGGAAAGAAAATTCTGTACAACAGAAATCAAAGGTATAATAATAATAATAATAATAATAATAATAATAATAATAATAATAATAATAATTTAGATATGTCATTCCAAGAAATCATTATTTTGTAAAAGATTTTAGATTAAGTTGGTCAGAACGACCTTTGAGACATTTGATGGAACATTTTACGAGCATTGAACTCTGCTACTTACGTGGCTTTATATCTGACCCTGTACCTCTAACAAAACAGTTTTTTCAAATACTGCGAAATAATCGATCTTAACTTGGCAGTCGGGACGTCAGTCACTTTCTCGCCGATGTGATGTGCTTTTTCTCTATCTTTTTATGATTACTTTCATAGCAATTGCTCTGATGCACTTTTTCTGATACCTCGACCACATGAAACTAGATTGGTATTATGATCCCACTCTTCTTCTGTCAAACTAATTAAATATGACCTATTTGCATGCTTCTCTGATAGCTAAAGTCTCCAAAAAATTTTAAATGCAAAGTCAATTGCATCTTTTATCTACTTGAATCTTGTCCAACGCTTATCATTTCTATCATGATGGCATCACCCATTTCAACGGATTTAACTCTTCCATCTACTACGTATACGTCTCTTCACAAAAGATGAGAGCAGACGAGCAGAAGAGCGATAGGCAGAGATAGGCCACACTGCTACGTACGATTGTTGGGAGTCCCAGTTCTAGTATTACTACCTAACCCGTATTTATCGTTCTACTAACAGAGTTCCAAGTATTTGTATTTTGCTATGTTTAATATATGTATATCGTTATTTCCTATTTTGGTTGTGGTAATAATTTTTGCTGGACTCTTAACCGGGTCCATGCCATTTTCTTGTACATTCTTTTTTTCTCTCACTGGAACCCTCTGCGCAACCCTCTTCCTTGTGGTGAAATGATTAAAAAACAATCATTCTACTTATTAAAAAAATCATCATTAATTTCTATATTATATATTTTTACTTTAATGTACAATATATATATTGCCCTAAAAGAAATTAGAAAATTATTTCCCTACGGAAATATATCACATTCAGAAATTATAAATAATAAATATATAGCTTGAAATCGAATTGTAACTTATGGATGCATATTTTATATATTTAATCAACATTTCCATATATTTAGTAAATATTACAATGAAACTAATGTTAATATTGTTAAAGTCTAAATCTAAATTTAAATAAGTTTACATGATTGATAGAGAAGACTACTGGAAACTTCGTAAACTTCCGGAATCGGCGCATATGCTATCCCACAAAACTCATTAATTTCAAACTTTGCAATATGAGCTCCAGTAAAAAAAATGCATCCTGTGACATTAAAATTATAAGTACTCAAAATTAATACAATGATGTCTCCAAGGACATATAGCCCAGTGAATATAGACGCTGGCTAGTACTAGTGACTTGACCTAAAATGTGAGTTAAATATTTGGCTAGATCAGTGGTGAACAAATAACTTAGAGAGATGAGTACAAGGGAGATAACTAAATGGCATAGCACATGGAACGAGAACGATCTACCCCAGGGTGATAGAGGTTTCGGTACTTACCTGAAGATGAAGAATGGAGAGTACTACAGCCGAAACGTAGTAAACATAGAAATAAATTTGTAAATCATGTTTAAATCTCTGTTTAAAGAGAATAATGAGAATAGTCCACGGCATTTTTCTCAAGATATTCCCATTAATAATATTACAAACGAATGATAATAATTCAAAAATTATTTGTATTCCAATTGTTCATAAAAATTAAATGGGCTGTATACATTATCTAAAATTGAATAATAAACTTGTCTCGTCTTAATCGTCTTAGAATTTCTAATCAAGAGAAACTTTAATGCCTGCCATTAGCATAGAGAATAACTATTTATGCATTCTTAGCCTCAGGTTTTGATTGAAGTGAAGTGAAGCGGCTCTATAGAATCCTTTCGTCAACGACGTAGAAAGTGTGTCGTACGAAAAATCGAAACTCTTTCACATTTATAAATCTACCATTTGACCGTGTATTGAGTAATAATGCCAGAACTTTTTCTACTTCTATATATCTGAATATTTTTTATTACTTTCGAAGAAGTCTTTATATTATAACAGATTTTACATTTTCTCACCTGCGTGACTTATTTTCTCTCTAGCGTGGCAACTAAGTCTCACCGTTTTGCTGTTAAAATTTCTATATGCAACCGTCACTTCTATTCTAACATTATTTCTCACACTTTTCATATCCAATTTTGTGCTTCGTAGATAACTAAAATGTTTAAAAAATTAAATGCAACTCCAATAGTCATTTTCTATGTTTTTGAAACTTGTTAGCGTATTGCCATTTCATCAACCCTCTTCACTAAATTCATATTCCCTTTTATTTGCTGTAACCACATCCTGCGTTATAGTGATAATATCGCCATCTTTGTCAAGAAATGATTAATTTTCTAAAATATTGTATAATATAATTTTTCATGGTGGGTATTTTTTTAGTCATCTTCAAATCTGCTATGTATTTATTCGTGCTTCGCAATTGATATTAACTCTATCAATGTCAATAACTTATCTTAAAGTATCGTAGTATATTTTGACGTCACTGATCCATCCAAACAATTACGCCTCCCACACAATGATTAGACACGTGCAGTCATATTCGATAAATAATCTTTCACCGCTGCTATTTCAGTATCATCTCTACATTTGCTTAAAGGAAAGAACTAAAAATGATATTTTCAAATCTGGAGAAGTTATAAAAACAATATCCAGACTAGCTTTTGGCATGGTTTACATAATGTATTCATAGAAAATTTCATGACATCAAGTTTAAGCAAATACTATTTATTCTTGGCGAAGCTCTTTACAAGACATAAAATCTGATAGCATATTAAAGAATACAGAACTTAAAAACGTAAATTTGCTTTAAAATAAAGTAACTAGTTGGTTTTAATAATTAAATTTAAAGAAAATAATGCTACTAAGAAGCAAAGGTTTTTTCTGGGCGTGAAAGAAAACGATGACGTCATAGTGAGAACATAACGGTCATCAAGTCCCACAGCCGTAAGAGCAGCACAATATTGCACGCACAGCAGAAAGAGGTTTATCATGAGTAACATAGCCTGACGGAACCCAAAACGCTCCAGGCTGATTTTTAATTAATTCGTTCTAGACTGATTATTACTCATGGCTATAGAATGATACCTTTCTTATTTTTTCCAATTGCTGGAGGAGAAGGGATAGCGCCATGCCTTTCCAAAGGGTATTAGCACGAAAGTGAACGTAATGAACACGTCAAAAAATGGAACTCTGCTTAGTCCACTGTGTCACCCTATAGTAAGAATACAGGAAGAGCAGAACCCCGTAAGTCAAGATATGTCACCTGAAGTTACATATAAATTTTTGAAATTCTTAAGTAGCAGAAAAACTGAAGAGAGTTCTACAGACGGAAGCTGCTAGAAAAAAAAACAATTAGAATAGAACATGCAGAATATCTACCAATTTTAAGGGTAAAATGATGAAACCTAATAGTTCGATTAAACTCATGCAATTGAGGGATGGTGGAGGAAAGCTAATCCAAAAGATTTCCACGAAAATAGTTATAGAAAAATTACAGGGAAGCCACATTATGGTAGTCCTGTGTCTAACGACAAACTACATCAGATATCAAGGTTCCCAATGGAGGGATTGGTGTCGTTGAGAAGCGTGTAAACACTAGTTAGTTGTTTTGTACCCAATTCCTTATTAATCTAGGTTGGTAGCACCTGTAATGTGAACATAGTGGAACTAAAAAAAAAAAGCACAAAACGAAAACACACATTATGAAAGTATAAAACAATAACATTTTTATTTTACGAATAGCAGCAATAAATTATTTATTTTAAAAATTACTGACAATACTTATTTATATTACCATTAACACCTACATATTGTAAACTAAAGTGACTATCAAGATATTTTATGGAAGCACTACTAAAAATACAATTTAAAAAATTGTGACCAACAATATATCACATACTTGCGTTCAAAATAAGTTTAGTAGAAGCTATATAATTGAGTCCAAATTATTTAACTTTCTGCATTAAATAACCCATAGTGTTTGATACACCTCTAAAGAAAATTGTATCAGTCAGTTAAGTGCCATACGTGATACACGCTTGGGTGAACATATCTCGAAAGAGACATGACTGACTGAGCAGAAGATTATCCCGCCGTAGGTTGCCATTGCTTTCTGCGGTAGTCTGGTTGCCAACCAAGGCTATAGAACCCAATCTGTCCTGTTATTTAACCCATAACTGGAAGGAATAGGCGGATTAATACCCTTCCCAAGGGTATTTGCGCGTAAGTGAATGCAATGGATTTAGCTGGAATTCGAACTCGGCTCCCCGATTTCTCGTTCCGAGCCGATATTCAATGCACCACAACGCACATCTGTATAACAAACCAAATAACATCGGTAGTTTCAAAATACATTACGGGAACAGCAAATAAATTTGGAAACAATACTCCATGCACGGACAACTGTGAGATTTGCAAATGTATAACTGAAACCAAAGCGACAAAATTTGTCTGGCACGAGAAAGTGACTGAAATAATATTTACACATCACATCAGAAGAAAACAAGGCACATCGACGTGGTGTAATGGTTAGCAGGTTTGTCACGCTGGAACAATCACAATTATGTGGAGAGTTCTATACTCACTTGGTGCCCCATATTTCGGCCTTGTGCAAAAGCTAAGCTGTGTTTAGTCTATCACCATATCAGTAGAATTAGGGAGATCAAGGTGAAAAAAATGAATCATCTGGGAGTTTGCATCAGCCACGCCGATGGAAGTCAGAAATAGTTGTATAAAAAATAAAATTCGATCTGGAAATTTTGTTTTATTTTTTCGAAATGTCATTTATCTTTTTCATCCAAATCAGCCAAAACTTTGTATATGTTAAATTTATTTCAATATGTATATTTAAAACACACACAGATCGGGAAGTTCACGTACATCGATCGAGATAACTATCAATTTAGTGAATCAAAATCTATATAACTTTCTAGTTTCCTGGGTATAACGATAAACTACATTCGGCAACAAGATATCTTGTCATAAATTTTGTTGTTTTGATGAGTGTAGAACCACCTCTTATTTGTGTTATTCCCAGGTTCACCCTAACCCCGGATGGTAGCACCAGTCTGATTCTAAGCTATGGTCAAATAGTGAATCGCCAACAAATACAAAACTTTATGGAATTATAGAAATACATTCTTATAGTAAAAATACAAGTAATAACTTTCTTTATAAAAAAAAATATCAGCGATTCTTGTTTATAGCGAAATTTTCAATAATGCATAAATCAACATGAAAAAAATCGTGAAACTCCAGATAAAATCAAAACAAAACAAAAACTCACATTATAAAATCATAAAACAATAACATTTTTATTCTACGAATAGTAGCAATACATTCTTTAAAAATTACTGACAATAATTATTTATATTACTATTAACAACATATTTGTAAAGTGACCAGCAAGACATTCTTAACTATCAAGCACTCTATCTATCCATTACACTCCTTTATCTATCTATCTATCTATCTATCTATCTATCTGTTGCAGTTTCTTTACTATCAAGCACTATATCTATCCATTACAATCCTTTATTTATCTATCTATCTATCTATCTATCTATCTATCTATCTATCTATCTATCTATTGCAGTTTCTTTACTATCAAGCACTATATCTATCCATTACAATCCTTTATTTATCTATCTATCTATCTATCTATCTATCTATCTATCTATCTATCTATCTATCTATCTATCTATCTATCTAGATAGATAGATAGATAGATAGATAGATAGATAGATAGATAGTTTATTTATTGAATTTCTAAACGATATTCATCTGATATATTTTATTCTTAATGTCAACATTGGTGTACCAGTTTATATATAAAGATTCATAAAACTAACAAAACGCTTTTAGAAAAGTAATAAAGAAAATGAAATATGCAGAAAGAATGATTCTCGGATTCATGTTACCTGCCGTCAGTCGATAAAAGCTGTAATGCTTCTTGGCAAAACAAGATCAAGTTCAATTAAGTGCAACTCTTAAGAAACGTGCGAAACAATTAAAATCAGTTCTCATCCACATTCCTGGAATGTATTTCTATAATTTCATTAAACATTTTTGTCGTGGGTCGGGGAGAAGAGTAATGATAAAAAGAAAAAAAGAAAAAAAAATGACTGACAGGAAGAATAATTAAGTCCGGAGAAATCAGCGGCAATGAAAGGGAATAAAATGAAGAAAATTGTGTGAAAATGTGTGAGAAAAAATATTCTTGAGAAGAACCGACTGAAAAGAAGCAAAAAAGAAAATCTTATGATTAGTGAAAAGAGCAAGAACAGAGAATAAAAGAGAAATAGTCATAGAAAAGAAAGAGACAAAGTTTTGGGAATTTAAAAGCTCCATGTCCACACACACAAAAGTACAGTAGAGGGCAAAAAAACCTCTTGTACGAAGACATGGAAAAATAATCATAGAAAGGAAAGAGAAAAAGTTTTGGGAATTTAAAAGCTCCATTTCAAAACACAAAAAAAGTACAGTAAAGGAAGAAAAAAATTATGAAAACTGTTGCACGAAGATGTGGAGAAATGGTGTTTGCAAAAACGTTCCTTTGCTCTGTATCGTCGCTCTCGTGAAAGAAAGCAATTCGTACTGGACTGAGTCATTCCAGCAAACGAATGACTCAGAATTAGGAAAAGATTTAATTGCCATAACTTGGGACGACCCTTTATCGCTCAGCTGGTCCTTTTCTTTACATATTACTGTCAGGCAGTTTCATCAAGTATGTCTTAGCCTTCGTTTCGTTCATTTGTTAGTGATTCACCGTTCTAACTGCACCCAGTTTTATTGATGTATGGCTCTATAGCAACGGAGGGAGTATAATTTCCCTCGATCAAGCGTGATTTTGCGTGATTGTGCACACAGTTTTTCAGCTGATAATATACACACGCCTGATTTGAAAATTCCTCTCGTTTCAGCAGTTGACCATGACAACATTTTTCACGTTATTACTTTACGAAATTTAATAAATTCATGCATGAATTGTAAGAATCGTAATAAATATAACTCATGCAATCATACACGCATGTGTGCACACAGTTGTATGCAAAAATTGATAAGTAAGTCTGACTTTGGCGTAGTAAATTAATTCTGATATAAAACATTTTCCAATAGCATAAATGAACTATTAATTTTCAAGTGAATGATATTCACTACTGTAAAGAAAATTATTATACGTTTTTAGATTGTGGAATTAATACATTTTTTTAATAAATTGTATCTTTATACACACAAAAACTGAAAAATCTGACACACATCTTGCCTAATTAGTACCTAAATGGGTCACTGCAAAGAAATATTAGGTGCTATCAGCTTATATATGCGTGTAGTGTAATTAATTATGTTTTTGAATTATTTCTGAATTATTATTTATTAATTTCCCAGTTTCAATTTTAAGTGTTGTTAAATAATGTCATGTTTGTTTAAGATTGTGTTTTTGTACTGTTTGATTAGTAGTAGCGTTTATTACAAGTTTTGTGCAATCAGCGTAGCTAGAATTTTAATTGGTCTCTTTCTATTTAAAATAAAAATAATAACACTTCATTTTGTCTGATTAGTCCGGTGAAATTTATGCTGGGTGCCAAATTATCTATATATATAAAAGGAAAGATATTTGTGTGTGTCTATCTGTCTGTATGTCTTTTATACAAATCCACAATCTACTTCAAACAAATATTTTTTTAGGCTTCTGGTCAGGTCATGGGCTACTTAGTTTTTTCCGATTTTCCCCAGATATCAGAAATCAATGCCCCTACATCGGGTCTGAGTAAGATCAGGATTTCAGCTCTTTTATCGTGCTTCATGCTGCAGAATTTACTTTAACTTGGCAAAATTATCGTTTTTAGTTTCAAATTTTCTCTGATATCGGAAATCAATACCCCCGATATTCTATCGAATCTGACCAAAAACCGATATTCACATATCAATATGGCTCATTTTCTCCAATTTTAATCCCGATGATTCCGATAAGTTTTCATGGACTTACTTAGGTTAGTTTATCCTTGGATGACTTATTTGATTCCGATATTGGAAATCACTACTCCGATATCTTATGAGGTCTGATGAAAATCAGGTTTTCAGCCTTTTATTTTATTTTTGCTTCAAGTTTTGCTCTTAGTATGTATAATTGTAGTTCTTCGTCTTAACAACCTACCTTTTTCGTCCGAATGTCCAAACATTTTCAGCTCCAGCACCATGGATTAGCTTTAAAGCTTTCATTACATATGAGCAACGCCGTGTTATACTCCTAGTTTTATATAAAAAGCCTCTTTGTTATCAAGATGTTTTCGGTAATGGAACGTATATAGGATGCTACAGTTATCGACCATAATCGTCCTTATGGATTGTTAATCGCGGCTAAATCACTTCTTATCACTTTGGGTTGATAAAATTACACGTGACTGTCTTCACAAAGAGGTGTATATATGACAATATAACGGTGAATAGAAAAAAAATTGTATATATATATATATATATGTGTGTGTGTGTGCGTGTGTGTATATATATATATATACATATATATATATATATATATATATATATATATATATATTTGTCGTGCTATATATTTCTATATGTTCAATCCCCTGCATTCTGACGAACATTTCATTGAACATTTATCTAAATTTCTGTACATTCTATTTTATTGTTTATTAAAGAATCTCGCTTAGTAACAATCAATTTCCATTTTATTTCTAACTCTTTTTCATTTCAATGAGAGTAGATAGGCTCTCCTATCGCCTGTTGCATGTTCATACCTATTCTCTTGAACAGGAATAATGGCTCATCTCAAGCTTCCTGATTAAGAATGGGTTCCTATTAATTTTTTTTAAATTGAGGTCCTCGCATCCACTGCAGGCAAGGTTGAGTGATTTGCTCTCAATTTCTCTTCCAACGCCACAACTGAGTCGTCTAGCCACACCCGACTTCCTACCTAGAGGTGAGGGTTAACAGAGTGATGTATATATAATTCTGTCGTTCTTCTCTAACATAAATTCTAAATTTTACTCTCATCAAGCAAGCAGAGGTGATAGTATTTAAGTCATCGCTATAAAGAAATGTGCCTCTGGACTCTCTCTTGTTTCATTCAAACTCTACAATTATTGTTTCGCAGTTTCCTGATTTCATTCTTATTGGATGTCCTCCTATGGATTTCTTCTAAAAAAAAAAACACTGGGCAGCCTTCTGACCCTTCTAATTCTTTTCTTCAAAGTTTTCCTTGCTATTATTAATAATGAAATAGTTCATCATCTCAAATTCCATAATTTACTCTCTGACATACAGTATGGCGTCCGCATATCCAGATCTACGGCTTATAAGCTAGTGGCCGTCACTAAAAATATATGTCAGGCTCTTGATAAGAACGGCTAATCTCGAGCTGTTGCCCTGGATATCTTGAAAGCGTTTCACAGGGTTTGGCATGCTCGCCTTTTGCACCACCTAAAGGTCTACTGTATTTATGGACGATTGTCTGATTTAATCTAATCTTTCCATTGTAAAAGTAAAATGAATGTTTTTGAATGGGCACGCTCGTAATCCTTTTATATAAACGGAAATATCTCCCAGGGTTTTATACTACGTCCTACGTGTTTTTTTTCTAATTTTCACAAATAATCTTCCTGATGTAATCAAGTCCAAAGTAGGCATTTATTCCCGTTTCAATAAGATTTCTGCCAAGCATGACAAAGTAAACCTCAATGTTGCTCTTGAAAAGACCTTCAATCAGTGATGGATTTGGTTATGAAATGGCTTGTAAATTGTAATGGATCAGAAACGAAATTGGTCTCCTTTAACCTCTATACAGAAGCCTTTCTACTTTCTGTTAATATGGAAGACGCTAATCTCCCTGGTAGCAAATCATTACTATTCCTCACACACTCGACATCATATCAAATCATATAGAAATATATAGAACGACAAATATATATATATATATATATATGTATATATATATATATATATACACACACACATATATATATATATATATATATATATATATATATACAAATTTTTTCTTCTCACCGTTATATTGTCATATATACACCTCTTTGTGAAGACAGTCACGTGTAATTTTATCAACCCAAAGTGATAAGAAGTGATTTAGCCGCGATTAACAATCCATAAGGACGATATGTAATCAATACCTGTATCTACCGCTAAGAATTTCGGGTCACTAGGTCTGACCAGAAAGTTTTTCTTCTAAAATCTATCTTCCGAGGTTATATATCTACTCTCCGTCAATGCATTGAATACCAGAATAACGGTCTCTGAATAGTTCTAGTAAGTACATGACTCTTTCTGTTAACCTCTACTTTCCCAAGGTCCTGATCAGACTGAAACGGATCATTGCTATCATATATGGGCAGGGGTTGTCTAATTTTTAACTGTCCAGTCACGATAGAGTGCAAAAGCATGTCCATGTCCTTGTTATTTATTAACTAATGTCCACTTTACAAGCCTTTCTTCACAGACGAAACTTTGCAAGCTTCTCGCTAGTATATAGTTATTTCAATGCAAAATATTCAGAAGAACTACATTCTATACACTGTAGTGAACCATATTAATTCCCTTCAAATTATCATTCACTGTAACAGCTTCCCAGAAACCGCTAATTTGTGGAACTAGCAGCCTAAATTCAATATTAGTGTTAACATTTATCTTCTCATATGCACATGATATGTGCCTCTATCAGGGTAGCCCCTGAGGTTCGTACAGTTTGAACATTATTGTATAAACGACTCTTCAGTTTAAAAATTGTATGGACTGTCCATAGGGTTTGAATATAATGTACTGTAACTCCTAAATGTTTATTTCACTTGCTGTAATTTTTTATCTCTGATCTGAGAAAAGTGTTGCATAAATTCTAAAATATCTTCTTTTTCTATGTGACCTATTCTTTCAGGATGTACACGATCATGGCATTCTACATCTCCCTATTAATAGTTGCTCTTAGCACGCTTTCTCCAGTTACACCACACAAACCCGTTCTATCATCCATCTGATCAGGCCCTTCAAATATGTTATCCGCTGCATTCCCCTGTCATTTTTCCAGCTATCTGGCCTGTTGATATCAGGTTCTCCAAGCCCTCCTTCCTCATTGTATGTCCCAGGTAGTTTACATGTCTCTTCTTGATGCTCAGTATTAATTTCTTTTTAGTTTTCATCCTTTCCAAAACCTCATTATTGCTCACATGCTCGATCCATGATATCGCAGCTTCCTTCTGTAGAACCACAAGCACATCATCAAATAACTTAATGCAAATATTTTTTCAAAACAATCGTAGTTATAAGGTGAGATTCACAAAATATATGTAACATATTGGTATAAGTATATCGTGTTGATTTTACCGACGTCAGTGGAAAAATATAATTTTATTGTAAAAATCCTGACTTGCATAATAAATATAGAAATGTACACAGATATGCATGAATTTACCTATTCATTTTTTACTGGTATTTTGTAGACATTCTGACGATATCACGGTGAACTAGAAAATAGGCGTTATTTCAGTAATATCGAGAAAAGGAGATAAAGACAGGATATTTTTTCAAAAGGCCCACAGTAATCGACCAGAATTGAAAAACGACATATATTCTTTTTCCTTTTTTCAGCCAATTCGCTTAGATGTATATCATTACAGAGCGGATTCGAACAAAGAACGGAAGAAAATCTTCTATGAAAATTACAGTAAACAGGAAACCAGGGGGCAATTAGAGTGTAAATACTGCATTAAAGTAGTAAGCTGAGAAACCCGGTAATTTCATATACAATAGCACAGGGAGAATTTTATCTGCCTCCGAATTATCTCAACAATGTTATAATTTGAAAAAAAAAATGCATGCCCATTTCAGGACATTTTTTTTTCGTAGAACATTGAGATGATTTATTTCGAACAAAAGGTTATAATAGACAATTCTTATCTTCTTCTGTAGACAGAATAACACAGAAACAATATTCATTTCTTAAATAAAATCTATCTTTTGGAATTCGAATAAATATTCTAAATGTAAGTAATAATACATTATATTCTTCCGTGACGAAGAAAATGATTTTAGTTGATTCTCTCTAAGACTACATGTTTTTTTTTATCATTTCAGTCCAAGCAAGGCAGTTTTACTGCCACTGTTGCGCAGGGGGTTACATAGGAGAAAGTGATGAGAAACAGGTTTAGTCATAGGGGATGCCAGGAAGAAGGTAATAGACGGATGAGAATACAGGTGTAATGGGGTTGGAGTGGGTAGAGAAAGGAGTTTGGGAGAAAGGATGCGAGTTAGTGAGGTAAGGAGATATCGGTTAACATTACATTTAAATTCCCGAAGATTGTAGCTGTCGGAGAAGCAAGTATATGGAAGGGAATTCCACAGGCGGGAAGTGTGACAGAAGAATCTAGTAGAGTAGAAATTGCGGTTACATCGTATAGATTTCACAGTAAAAGGATGGGGTCTAGTTACTAGTCTAGTAGCTCGTGTAAATTGATACTTAAGGGTCAATGAGCTAAGTTTTTTTTAGAGCAGAAGCCGTGAAAGTATTTTTAGAAGAGGCACAAGGAAGCCATGGCACGCCGGGGAGAGAGCGACTGCAGCCGAGCTGCTCATCGGTATCGATCACATTACAGGTTCTCCGTTGGATTTTGTTAAGAACCGCGAGGCGAATAGCAGAGGCACCCTACCAAATGTGACAGCGGTAGGTATTTATTCCTACACTATAAGTGTACCAAGAAAAAGTGGAATGAATACATATTTGAGTCTACTTTCAATATTTTCTGACATTTTCTAGTCACAAGGACATCATTTTTAAAACAAGTGGTAAAGACGAACAAAATGTTGCCGGTCAGTAACAATTTCTAATAATCAATATATCAGGTTACAAAGTGAGAATCATACTCACTATTCCGTCAGAAATAATCCCGAGAGACAAACTTGCTAACCAGTAGACCATGTCGGAATGCCCAATATATAACACTTTACTAAGCGTAGGCTAGATTTTGCTAATGCCAAATATATGAAGCACCCATAAGGACCGAGCTTACTATACAACAGTAACTGATTTAGCAGGACAAAACTTTCCACCATTGCCGCACTATTAGACGCCATTAAAAACAAACAAACAGATAAACAACAACATAAAACACCTACACCCAAAAAATATCGCACAAAATACACTCATACACACGCATATATAATCAATAACGAAATGACCTTATGACAGCACACAAAAAATTATCAACTCGTCATTTATTAAATAAATCATTTGTGCGTATGCAAGAAAATATAATAAACAGATTAGACGCAGTCTCTCGCTTTTTATCATCAACAATTCTATATGAAATAGAGAAAACTGAAAAATACACAATTATATATATATATATACATATATATATATAAACAATCTATATTATTTTTATCTAATTTATATAAAATATCAATTGGATAACCAACAGAGAACTCAATGGACATAATCCAGAGCAAATACACTGAGATGAAAGCTTAGCACATAATTCAACGTTTATAAATACAGAATTCAGAATGTATTTCAGCAATGTAACCAAAAATAATTGCCTTTTTAGACCGTTGATGAATAAATAAATGTTAATTTCACTTAGAACATCTTTTTTAAAAAAATGGTTTAGAACAGAGTGAATTTGAAAAACGTAAGTCAGTTGAGAATAGATGCATCCAATAACAGATAGAACACAATAGAGAATAAGGAATTAAATCGCACATATATAAAACAATAAATTATACACAAGAAAAGGAGGAATACATATATATGCCTAAAACAACACCCGGAGAGAAATTATTGCACACACATACTATTTAGAAAGGAATGCATACATACACCAAAAAACGGGGAGAGAAAGAAAAAAGTAAAGAAAAAGGGAGCGGAAATCCATACACTCACAAATCTTAGCTTACACAAATTTTCTTTATAAAAATTAATTTTTTAAAAAATAATTTTCCTTTCAGAACGTTTAATTAATTTTTTCCCATTAAGAACCTAGAAAAATATCAAGAAATTGAATAAATTGACTTAGACTATTGTAATGACAGTTTTTGACAAAAAAGTGAACATTATATCATTTGAACTAGAAATAAAATGACAGACATGTGCAATGTGAACTGACAATCTTCACAAAAGATAAAGAGGGTGATACAGAAAGAAAGGATTTTAAAAAATATTTCTCCTTTTTTTTAAATATTTTATAAAAGAATTATGTTTTTAGAAAAACAGTTTATAAAAGAAAAAACGTTCACAGAAGAAAAAATTATATATAAAATTAAATACAATAATTTCGCCAATAACATGTGCATCAAATGAACTGTTCTGGTGTCCAGGTTTTGTGCTCACTTCTCCATGCTAGTCTCTTCTTCTTATTGGCTGGCCAAAGTATAGGCGTTCTTGTAAAATTTTGTAAAGTAATAATAACACAAGAACTATGCTATATTTCATTTAGAATTATCCACTTGGCAATAAGTACAAAACATTATTTGAAACTGGAGTGGCCAAATAATTATGGCTGGTAGTGTATACTCTGATTAACTGACTAAAATAGGATTAACTACGTAAAAGATTATTCTCACATCTATGCAACAGTGCTAACATACACTTGAGAGATGTGGATTATCGGGACGCATTACACAATTCTTTGACTTCTTCGAGAAAACATGACGGTGAAACTATCAAGTACATGAAAGCAGCCTTTAAAATCTTAATCCCTACGCTCCTATATCCAATCATAGCTTGTTGTCCCTTGTACGATTGCCGATACAACAAATTACCCGTTCGTCATACTGGAATATCACGTAGTCCTGCATGGCTTGAAGCAGCTGTTTTTGTTTCCAGAATTGTTGAATAGAAGAGAAGCCAATAATTTGCCTAATCAAAACTGTATCGCTTTTCCCAGTGAGCAAAACCATGCAGCGAATAAAGCTTTCCAAGGAAAGAGGACAGGCACAAATTCTCTTTTAGTTCAGTTTAATTTAAAACTTTTCTGTTTCTCAAATTGACATTCACACTCTATGGAACATCTGTGAGACTTAATTACTTTATTTTTCACTGGCATCTTCGTACATGATTTTTTAAATTAAACACACTGTGCTTTATCTTTTTCTTATTCCAAATAGGTGGCATTAATTGCGCATTTATTAATCAAAAGTTAGCTTTGAACAATAGTCCTCCAAAAAAACTAAATAAAAAGGAACAATCATTGATCATTATCATAATAATTGAATTGACTTGAAACTGAAGGTATTAATTGAGCATAAAATCAGACATACCTTGGAAAAGTGTTGTAGAGGACGAAGCGTCCATTACTAGTTTATATTTACGAGTCGACTCGGCGTGACTTGCGTCATGAAATAACACAGGAAATAAGGAAACAAGAAAAGGCGAAAGTAACCAGAACAACAATATATTAACAAAGGTTACATAGAGCTGAAATCATGCAAATCAAATAAGGAAAGAAAAGTTTTTTACCTTTGGCTAGAGAGAAACGTATTCGATAGTTCAGTTTGAATAAAGTACAGGATGAATACATGTAAATACTGTTAATGTCTGTTTCCAGTTGGAGTATTTTTTAGCGTTGTGTGTGCATGCTGGTGTGAAATAGAAATTTGCGCCACTAATTACTACCCTCAGTGCGCGTGTGTATGTGTGAGTTAGGTAATAAACATGTCTGACTTACCCGGGACAGAACCCTAACTGCCGTAATACGTGACGCTCCCCGCTTATATCGGCATACCGTTAGCGCAGGGAACTAGGGTTATCACGTGAACGTTGAATAACCATGTATGTGTGGGTGTGAACGTATCAAAACTTTCAGTGTTATATAGCCTGGAAAAGAACGATTACTATCGTCTTGACATCAAAGACAGTCAAACTGGTGTGGAGTAATGAGTTGTCGGAGGGAGATTATGCACATAGGAGGGAGTCGACGTTGAGTTTTTCACCTGCGGTATTTCCATGTTCTCTCACTCTCTATCTCTCTCTCTCTCTCTCTCTCTCTCTCTCTTTCTCGTTCTCTCTCTATCTGTGTGTGTGTGTGTGTGTGTTCTGACTTCTTTGTTTCTATTTCTCGAAAATCTTTGATTTGTGACACGATAACTAGATATATATGTATTTTATTATAATAATAGATTAAAATAGAAAATAGATTAGAATAGAAAATAGTTTAAAAACATATTTAACAAAAGTGAAAAAGAAGAGAAAAAAAATAAATAAACGCTTTTTCTTTTATGAGGAAAATTGTCCTCCGATATTTGACTCAGTGATAAAGGTCAGCGGGTTTCGATGACCCGGTAAATATTTGACTCAGTGATAATGGTCAGCGGGTAGGTTTGCGATGACCGGTCAAAGGCTGTCCTTTATTGTATCTTGACCACACCTTAAGCCTTTTCCGGCGGAAGCCTTATTAAGATAAACAAAAAAGATAACTGAAATTTCAGACTTACAGTCGCCGGTGTTTGTCACCGGTGGTCTAAAGCATTTCCGGATTTCCGCATTTCCGGATTTCCGCATTTCCGGATTCATATTAAATAAATAGAGCCAGTTAAGTTAAGACAAAGAGAAGTGAAAGGAGTCAGCCGGGTGCGAACTTGAAGTAAGGATCTCCGTTCGTCTTGGTATCGTTCAGTTCGGGTTTGTTGATCTCCATTAGAGTTAGAACTGTGTGTCACATTCGCCTGCCCCAACAGACAAGGCTAACTCTAAACAAATAAAGCTTCCTTTTCAACTCATCCAAATTTTGGAAGTTCGTTCCTTACAGTCAATCTTGTACCCCCAGCTGTTCGTCCGACGGTTTCTACAAAAATCCGGCAACATCACAGCGTGGAGAACGGCCGCCCGGAGAAATTCTTAGGATGACCGTTGGGGTGGTACAGATTTATATAACCCAAAGATCCATACGCAGTTTTCCTTTTTTTTAGGTTGTCGCTTAATTGACGATAATAACTTCTCGGCTGTTGCCTTTGAAGCCTTTCTTGTTATACTCCGCCGCTAACATGCTCCACCGGTATATGTTTTTGTCAATCATATTTTTTGTCGGTCAAGGTAATATATTACATATGTCTGTGATTAAATGAATGCGAATATGAACTACAATATATGGAACTGATCAGATACCAACCTAAAAGCAGATTTGATTTAGCCTTTTACTGTTCAGTGTATTAGCATTTATTGAATAAAAAACTACTATTATTCAACACTATAAAAATAAAAAATAACAACGCGACACTGTAGTTACATGAGAAAAATTGCTTAATATTATAAGAGCGTAGCAGGAAATCATTGCTGATTTTAGCTTCTATCATTTAAGCAATACTCAACGTAACAAACACAACTGACGCTTTAAAAATGCATATCATTTGAGTATGCATAAATTATACAAGTGATGCCTCAAAAAACGAAAATGAATACTAAATATGTATAAAGAAAAACAAAAAATATTGACTTCGTTGAATAATGTCTTGGAAATAATCATGTCATTAAATTCTCAGTGAAAAATAACTGAAAAATAAAGCCATCTAAATCTAAGTAAAATTAAAATAAAGTAATTAAAAATAAATAAATGCAACATTTATAATCTGAAGAATGGACAATACATGCAAAGAGATACGGGTGAGTTTTTTTAATTGATCAGTTAATTTTTCTCTGTTTATTCACACAAATTAATTTTTCGAGGCAACAATTTGCTTGCTTGACTTATAATCAATATATGCAATTTTCAGCTGAAGAACTTTATATATATATGCGTGTGCGTGTTTGTGTGTTTGTGTGTGTGTGTGTGTTTTTTTTTTTTTTTTTTTGTGTGTGTGTGTGTGTGTGTGTGTGTGTGTGTTTGCATGCGTGTGTCTATTTCTATGTAAAACGCAGAATGACGTGATCTTTGAAGCTCTTGAAAGTTTAAATACTGGTTTCTTTTGTTTACAAATGTAATAAAATAACAATAAGAAAATTGTTATTTTTGTTACTATTGTAAATTAAAAAAATTATCTGTTTGTCTCTTAATAATCCTGATTTATTAATCAACTTGTTTTTATATCCGTTTCATTCATATATCCCCGGCAAATACTATAATAAAGTTTCAGATATTTTAAATGAGATTTTCTTTCTTTGAATATGTACGATATTTTGTCTTCGAAATACTTCAACTTTAGTTGTTGAGAACGCCCTTATCGACAATTCAGTGAATAATTAATGAAATATACTGATGAATGAACAAATGAATGAAGAAGAATAGCGCGCGCGCACACACACACACGTGCATATATATATATATATATATATGAGAAAGATCAATACTAATCTAATGTAGTTTAATCATAAAATCTAGTTCGACGGTCTAATAAGCTTGTCTATTCAGATCAAGTTTTTTCATATATATATATATATATATATATATATATATATATATATATATATATATATCATGGTAGAACCCTAGGTCTCGTAATAACTCATTTACAAATAGAATATATGTACACACACAAACACACACACATACTCACACACGCAGACACACACACAGACACACACATACACACACACACATTCATATATATATATATATATATATATATATATATATATATATATATATATACGACGCGATAACCTGCTTCAATTTAGACACATGCTACTGAAGTGGTTGGAATCTTTCGAAAGGCTAGAGGATGAAGAGATTATGCCATTTTTTTAATAAAAAAACTTATTCGAGGAGAAGACTTCAAGAACAAAATATCAATTACCTGCAGGGTAAACTTATTATTGTTAAATGAGTAAGACACTTTGAAAAACATTCGATCGAAGCGATGAACAGTTATCTCGCCTTGTTCCGTCACTAAAACTTAGTTGAGGAGATACAGAGACTGGCATAATCTTATGTCAATTATATCCGAAAAGTCTCGATGTCTCATCATCTTTCATGACAGGTTGTCTCGACTAATATATGAAACAAAGAATTCGACTAAGCATTTGATACTGGAATGTACAATATCTTCTTGACAAGAATCAGTCCAATCGTCCGGGACGGAGAACTGCATTTGTCACTAAAAATTTGGAAAAAATAAGCATTGATATTGCGGCTCCAGCTGAAAGACGTCTTTCAGATGAAGACTAAATCTTTGTAGTTTAATTCAGATTCATTATATTTTAAATTGTCAAGCCAAAGTGTCAGAAGTGTGACAGAGGTGTTGGCTTTGATATCAATTGTAGACAAAGCAGAGCAACCATGTGGTATCGATGATGCATCATGAAACTTTCTGTTCCTTTAGCTAGTGAGAGATACATATCATTTCTGTATATCTACGCTCCAAACCTGGAAGCCAATGCAGAAATTACTCTCCTTCCATGCAGCTCTAATGGAGGCAGTTAGATCTGCCCTTAAGGAGGAAGATTTTTGTTATCATTGGTGACTTCAATGCGAGAACAGATAAGCATAACGAAACTTGGGATATATTTGGTCACTTTAGAATTGGAAAAATAAATTACAATGGTCGACATCTACTTCATCTCCTCTCCGAATTTAACTTTGAATTCAGCAACATTTCATCCGTCAAAAATATGAGCCTAAACCCACCTGAAATGATCCTAAAGCAAACATGGCAATCTAATAGATTTCATCATTACTAGAAAAAATTACATCGTTGACCTGAGTAATATTCGTGTTCTCACGAGTGCTGAATCTGATACAGAGCATCAGTTAATGCGTGGGAAATTTAAGTTACGGATTTAGAAAAAAGTACGGATGAACCGTGTGGCGATTCATAAATTGCTTGCTATGTCTAAAACTAGAGGTTAAGGAAAAACGAACTGAACTCAGAAAATTGATTGTCAATATCAATATAACAATATTTGGGCTGAATTAATGTTGGTGCTGAAGTGATTAGTTTCGTTGAGAGAGCTTACAAAACAGGTTTCATTTTAACGATCGTAACATCAAGGGACCAATAGCCGTACAATACACGCTATTTTAAGCAGGCTCCTAGAAAATTGCTTTGAAACAGAAAAAGTCATTCGGGGAGCATTGCGCAACTCTCCAACATGAGATGAAAAGAATGAAAAATTACTGGTGGTGCACTATCTCCCAGGAAGAACAGAGTGTTTTGACAGATACGACTCATAGAGTCTGTATTATAATTGCATCAAATATTTGAACTAAGTTTATCACCAGTTTCTATTAAATCATGTGACGGTAAAACTACTCTTAAAAACACAGAAGGTATCATAAAGCGTTGAACTGAACATTTTAATAACCTGTTATTTACATGTTAACTGTTGATAACGCAGTTATCGACAGTTTGACTCAAAGTAGTATTTTTCATTAAATGGCTGCTAGTTCTACATTCACGGAGGTGAAGAATTCTATCAAACAAGTCAACACTAGCAAAGCAAAAGATCTTTATAAAATTGCAGTGGAACTTTTGCGCTTGATGGAGACAATATTTTATCAGTTATTTGGAAAGTGATTTTGTTATTCTGGGAGGACAACCTCAGGACTAGATTTACGGAATCCTTGCCTCCCTGTTCAAAAGAAAACGTTCAAACTCAATTTGTGACGATATTAAAAAATTTACATCGTAAAGCTTTTACTTTTACGATGCAAATTAAATAGAACTTAACATAGAATTATGAACAAAAATTAATTGGGAATTGAAAATTAAATTGTATATACAATTCTAAAACGAATTAAAAAAATAAAAAGATGAAGAGATAAAAATCGCACAAAAAATAAATACGGAATAAAAGAAAATGCAAATGCTAAGGGAATTTCCATAGAAATGTAATAAAGAAAAATAATATTCACGTTCAGCAATGATAGTATTCAAAATATAAGTATACAGTGTCAGTCTTCTTACACGAAACACATATACACGCATACACAGATATGAAAGTAATCCAGTCTCTTTCACTAGCATAGTTTCACCTAAAATTCGCTCATCACTTAGTAGATGATATGGTCAATTTTACAATTATGTTTCTATCAACTTTGATTGGATAATGAAATCTAAAATGTCTAATTCTAACTTCATTTTGATCATTACTTGAATTGTTCATTGGGCCCACTTTCTTGTTTCCATGTTATTTAGAGGGTGAGTCCTGAAAATAGGAATATAAAAAAAATGGTAAATAAATAAAAAAATAAAAAATATATATATATATATGTGTGTGTGTGTGTGTGTCTGTGTCTGTGTCTGTGTATAAAGGTTAAAATAAATATTCATGAGATTAAAATAAAAATTGGATTAATATATATATATATTAAGATGTATATATATAAGATATATATATATAAAAAGGTTAAGATAAATATATGTGAGATTAACATAAAACTTGGATTAAGATATATATATATTAAGATGCATATATATATGATATATATATATATACTAAGATGTATATATATAAGATATATATATATATATATATATATATATATATATATATATATATATATATATATATATTTTAACCAACACAAACAGACTTTCTCCACGGAGGTTCTACGTGTTGACTGGTTTACCGATAATAAACAAACGGACGTGCCGTATGTTGCTTAGTTTATCGACACCACGTGTTGTAAACAAACAAATGTGCGAACGCTACCGTAGAACGCGTTTCCAATTCTAAATTTAAAAAAATCACTTGTTTCCGATGAAAAACCGAGGACGGTTTGAAATATAAAACTACATTAAAAATAAACAAATACTGTTTAAAAAAGTACGTTTTTTTAAAAATCAAAAACTTTTTATTAATACTCTTTCCTATATATATATATATATATATATATATATATATATATATATATATTAATCCAAGTACAAAAATGCATAGTTATAAAAATACGAATATGTATATATAAGTAGTTATGACCATAATAAACATGTGCAGAAAGATATCATGGCCTATCAACATATATATATATATATATATATATATATATATATATATATATATATATATATAGTGTTAAACGGCGATTATTACTAGTGTCATGATTGTTGTTTTTGGTGTACTAGCAATAAAATATATGTTGTCCAGCAGTTTTTTTTTCTGTTTGCCATAAAATGCTACGTATTGAGATTTAGACAGTGGATTACAAGGATTAATGTGGAAAGATTCGTCACTTAACTAAGAAGAATTATACCGACTTTTCGTGTAATCAGTTTCCTGGTGTTGTCAGTCCTCAGTGTTTTATTTTCTTTTTCTGCTCATGTTTATCAGTCTATTTCTTATTTAGATAGAGCTTGGTATAATCTAATATATATTTGTATGCGTCGTTCTACTTATATTTAATTGCTTTAGGTTGCTTTATTTAGAATTGTCCTCTTTTTAGCGTGTTTTATAGTTTGCGGGTGATTGCATTTTATTGCTTTTTATTTTATGAACTCTTTTTAGGCCACTTGCGTGTATGTCCCCTTAATAGCTTAATGATTAATTTGCTAAATCATTCATTTTTGTTAGCCTTATTACAGTGTTAAATTGCCACTTTTTACCGTGTTAGTAGATTCGACTGCTGAAAATATTTTTGAGTCATAATACAGTTTTTGTGTTTTAGGTGTATTTATTTCTGTTGCATTTGTGCTTGAATTTATAGTTTGATAGTTTTTTAAATTATGTTCAGATTTATGTTATTACGTGTGATATATGTTATATGTGAAAATTTTGTGTTTACTTCTACAGTCGTGTTTTTTTTGTTTTTAGTGGTATTGTGCAGAAATGTAGATATTTGTTCGTATGTCTATATTTTTCTTATTTCATTTCCTTGTTTAGATTTTTAAAGTTAATTAATGCTAATTGTTGCTAAAATAGGACCTTCGACAAAATAGAGCATATATTACAAGATTATTTTCGATTCTGACTCTCTTTATGTGTTTATTTTGTGGACAGTATACTTTATTCAAGCAATAAAAGTTTTATAAATTGAATATCAAATAGTGATCCTACACACCCTTGACATAATCTTCATCATTCAAAATGTGAACACCTATTCACATGGAGGAATCCGAAAAGGTCATTATCTTAATTTTCTATGAGAACTTTGGACTGCGTAAATGCGATATTATTATTTTATTATTTCATCGCAGAATTTTACAATATTTATAAGAATATTGTGTTATATATATATATATATATATATATATATACGCAAATAAACATGTACATACATGCACACAAATATTTTTATGTATGCACACTGTATATTAATCTTCTGTATTACTCGCACACACTTTTACTCACACAAAAAAAATCATTAGTAATAACTCTTTATGAAATGCTCCCCGACCACTAAATATCAAATTATTGCCATGTGGATGGTGCACCCTATTTTGGCAACCATGTGTGTAGGTTATATACAAATATTACAACAGATAAAAAATATATATCTGAAATTTAAGAATTACGTGAATTTTAGTCGTGAATATTCAAGATTTATCCAAAATATTAAAAGAACAAGATTATATATGAATGTGCTAAATTGGACTTACATTCAAAATATATGCTGATAAAATATGAGTTAGCAAAAACAAAAGAAACATAACAAACCTGCTGATATTCCCAATGAATCAAATTACATTTCGTGAAAGAAAAAAATAAATGTTCCAGTGTTGAAACAATTGACCTGGGAAATTTCACTTCGTAGTGGAAAAGATGAATGAACATCTACCATAAATTTTAGGTAATATAATATGAATATCTAATAGAAAATATCATGAAATAAGAGTTTGCTGATCATTGTTTGGTCTTATTTTAGTTAGGTGTTCTTCATTTGTGATGCAACAGATATTTCGTTCATTGTTGTTTCAATCGATGGACATTGGATCTTTCACTTGAAAGAATTGCTTGTAGAAAGACGATTTATGATGAAGAAAAGGCAAGTATCTGAGAATTTGCTTCCATCAATGCCAGTAGGCATCTTAATCCTATCTGTTTTTCTTACTTTGATGTTTTCCGTTATTTTTTCTTCTGTTTCTTTTATGAATTCCCTTTCTTCTACTCGAACTATTCTTTAAGTACAAACAGCCAATTCGCATCTAGTCTCCTTTTAGGGTAATTTGCAATTTTATTTTATTTGTTTCCCTTGAAATATCGGATCTACTACAAATCATTATTTAGTCCAATCAATAAGGACAAACACAGAAATACACACACACACACACACACACACACACACACACACACATATATATATATATATATATATATATATATATATATACAAATAGGCTTACATACATAAATAAATAAAACAAGAAAATAATTACAACGTCCAAAACATTAATTTAAAACATTGCTCAACATAAAAATAGAGTGACGAATTTTTATTATTGATTATTACTTAGATGTGTAAAGTACAAACTACTACAAAATTGTACATTTTGTTTTGACATTGATTGAATAAAGTCTCTATATTAGATATTGCTTTTTCAATGTCGAAAGGAAATGTTCAATTTTGTAAAACATTTTTAGTTTGCACATGTTCAAAAGTAATAATAACAACAATAATATATATATATGTAATTTTTTTAAAAAATAACTTTAATCCAAAAGAAAAAATAGGAAGGTAAATCCCAAAGATTTGCGGCCATATTTTATTTTACGTAAAATCACATGGTAAACGCTCTCATCTCATTTTTATTTAATCGATTCATCCTAAGCCATTCAATAATGCCACTGGTGCGTAAGCGGTTACAATTGAGAATAGCAAAATCAAAGTTGAACAAAATACAATGGGAGCCCGAAGAAGGGATTAAATATTGATGAGAATCAAGGGGATAAAATATGACAACTGATATTACAACTTGAAGTTTGTAGCTACTATGGAAGAAAGTATATTGAAGGGAATTCTGAAAGCTGGAAGTGATAGCTAAGAAAGAAGAGCGGAAGAGGAGATTACATTTGAAGGTTTTCACTGTAAAACAGTGGGATTTAATTGCTAGTCCACTAGTGCAAGTAAACTCAGGTAGAGTGGAGCAACAAGGGGATAAGCTCGTAAGAGAAGAAGCAGTGAAAGTGTTTGTAGAATAGACGGAGAGAAGCGACATCCCGACAGTGCGAAAATGAAAAGTCGTGCTGCCAAATCGGTAACGATTATTTCGCAGATCCTACTTTAAATGTTATCGAGCACCCCGTGATTAATAACAGGAGCGCCCAACCAGATATGGCAACACTATATGATGCATGGACCAAAGTTAGAGTTGTATATGTTCAAGATAGATTCTAACAACAAAACAATCAATGATTTGACAAAGTGACCCGACCTTCCTAGCAAGAGATGTAGCTATTGATACAATGTAATCATTCTATTTCAGGTTGGTTATAAGAGTGAGACCAAGGAGCCACAGTGTATTGCTTTCTGGAGTGCTGTCACCCACTTTAATGGCGGAAGTTTGGCGAGTTTTTCTATGGAGATTAAAGGAAAACAGCTTTGTTAAAGAAGTATTCAAATTTATTAGCCATTCATTGTCCCATTCTATAACAGTGTTGATGTCATTATCAAGAGCAGCAGCGAGGTTTAATTTATCAGCCATAGAAGATTTATTATTGAGGAGGAAGTAAAAGTTGATATCCTAGGCGCATATACCTTCTTGTAAATTGATTACATCAGGATCTTCATAAATGAAAATCCGTAAAAGCAAAATACGTATTATAAAGCCTTGAGAGATATCTAGGAAACATGAAAGCAAGAAAACGAGAGATAAGAATTGTAGAGTTTGGAGAGCTGAGGAGAGTCTGGGGTCACATTTTTCAGAATGACGACTGGGATTCCGTTTTCTTCGCTTGTCTTATGCGGGTCAAGCATAGAAATTATGTTAGAAACCTAAGTGGGGATTATGTATACATCACTCATTTGAGCTTAATTTCTAGGTAGAAAGTCAAGAGTGGTACATATACCAGGCACTCGACAGGAATGGCGAAGCTCGAACCGTTGCATTGGATATATCTAAGGCGTTCGACAGAGTTTGGCATGCTGGCCTTCTATGTAAACTGCGGAGCTATGGTATAACTGGACATTTGTTTGAACTAATCCAGTCATTCCTCTCTAACCGCACAATGAAAGTGGTATTAAACGGACATGCCTCTCAGAACTACCATACAAACGCAGGTGTCCCCCAAGGCTCCATCTTAGGTCCTACACTCTTCCTGATATATATTAATGATCTCCCTGATTACATAAGAACCCAAATAGGTTTGTACGCCGATGACACCACAGTTTACTCTCGCCTCCAACAAAAATCTGGTGTAGGCGTCAAAGCTAAACTTGCAGCCGAGATTGAAAAAGACCTCCAATCCATATTGGACTCGGGTAAGAAATGGCTAGTAAATTTTAATGCTTCTAAAACGAAGCTACTGTCAATTAACCATCATCGACAATCTCACCTACCTCCCATTAGCATGGACCAGGCTTGCCTCCCAGAGAGTAAAACACTACGCCTCCTTGGTCTCACACTTTCAGCGGACCTCAAATGGAATGACTATATCGAATCCATTGCTAAATCCGCTGCTATGAAAGTCGGTTCTCTGTGTAGGGCCCGGAAGTTTTTTCCGTCTAAATCTATCCTGCACATTTACAAATCTACCATCCGCCCGTGCATTGAATACTGCTGCCATATCTGGTCGGGTGCCCCTGCTGTTCTCCTCGGGCTTCTCGATAAGGTTCAGAGGAGGGTCTGTAATGTGATAGATACCGACTTGGCAGACCGCCTGCAGTCTCTCTCCCACCGGCGAGACGTGGCTTCGCTGTGTCTCTTCTATAAATACTTTCACGGCTTCTGCTCAGATGAACTTAGATCACTGGTGCCCCCTAAATACGAATTTGCACGAGATACTAGATTAGCAACTAGATCCCACCCTTTTACAGTGAAATCGATAAAATGCAGCCGTAACTTCTACTCCAACAGTTTCTTTCCTCGCACTTCCCGACTGTGGAATTCTCTTCCAAACAATTGCTTCCCCGACGGTTACAATCTCCAGGAGTTTAAATGTAAGGTCAATAGACACCTCCTAACACACTAACCTGCTCCCATTCTATCAAACACTCTTCCCATCTGCCCGACACTCATCCTCGCTATCCTTACTCATCTATCACCTTTCTCCTGACATTCCCTATGTCTATCCACTCCTTCTCTTTACCTTCCCCTATGTAGCCCCATGCGCAATAGTGGCAGTGGAATGCCTTGCTTGGGGTGAGATGATTAAAAAAAAAAAACCATACGAGTCAAACGTAGAATTGCAGAAGTATTACTGACATAATTCACATTGTTCATTCATCATGTCTAAATACGACTAATGTCTTTGAGTCTAAATGAAAGTCCAGTACAGATGAAGCATCGATGTAAAAATCGATCTTGATGTAATGACCTCAAACTTGTTGAATAAAAAGGGATCGAGGGTTAATCATTGGTTAATAGGCTTTCGAAACGAAGTTGCGGGCTGCTATGTGCTGTTTCATTCTATCAGTAAATAACATCCTAGCGTCATTTCGGATCCTCTTGCACTCATTACGGGCAGAGATAAAAAGGCTTTTATTATATCTAGACGTGTCGCTCCGGTAGAGCCAGATGTGATTTTTCTGGACAATAGCAGCCTAGTATGCAGGAGAGAATAAAGAGGATGAATGACGTATATAATGTAGAACATTCTGAATGAGATGAAATCGTTGATGTCAGCTTTCACCGAGAACGAGACATCAGAGGCGCAACCTTCAACGGGCGGCTAAAATATTTCTTCCATAGCACGTCCCATGGAAATCGAGAAAGAACTCCATATTAGCTCTTTGAGGGCAGTAAGATATTCTGCAGATAAGAGGTTCTTGAAGCTGGAGGGTGTTGAGCGAGTTATTAAAGAAAACAACTGTATTTTTAAAATGGATGAAAACGTTATAATTTTTTGTCATTGTAAAAATTGTGCGTTCAAAAATTCTTTGCCACATGAGCGTTCAAAAGAAAAAACACCGTTACGTGAACGTTCTTTAAAACACGGTAAATATTAAAACCAGGTATTGCCAATCGCCCGAAGACACCACTCATGGTAGAAACCTAGGATATATATATATATATATATAAAGAATTATTTGGAGGAATGATAAAATGATAAAGTGGAAAAAAGCATTCGTGTGAGATGTTTTATCAATTGGGCCTTCATTAGAATAGGCATGTGAACATTAATGCGATAAATAAACATGCGTACAAAAGTGAGACACTAGAAATTTTGAATTTATAAATTTTGTTTTGTTAATATGTCTTCTAAGCATATAATCTAGCCAATTTCGTTTAAATTCACTTTAAATTTTTTGGTTTTCATCATTTGTATTAAATTTTCCCACGTTGTGTTAACAGGGTCTCCCACTAATAGTAATACGCTATAGGAACCGACAGAAAGGCTGTAGATAAACTAGTGATTCAAGCAATTTTTTTAACATTTACGACTTAGTGAATTATTTTGTAATTAGAGTCGCCTTTTTAAGCCATAATTGCGGTCAGTCTCATTACGGCGTACGTGTATGCGTTTGTGCACGAGCGTGTGTATATGTGTATGTGTGCATATGTGTGTGTGTGCTATGATGAATGCTTAGATAATTTTAGATATATATTTTACTGATATAATTGTTCATCATTCATCATTCATCATGTCTAAGTACGAATAATATCTTTGAGTCTAAATGAAAGTCCAGTACAGATGAAGCATCGAGGTGCAGCAATCAGGAATTTAGAAAAGGAACCTTTATTGAAAGAATTTTAAAAGTTCCGCACCGAATATCGAATTAATCAAATTTAATTGAAATGAAAGAACGTGAATATATTTAACGGGAATAACCATGTAATACTGAAAATAATAAACTATTTTGAAAATATAGCCATATATAACTATTTTCAAAATCATTTCAACTCTTTCAGACACCTAGCCATTTCTCGCTGATTTCTTTGTCATATTTAAGCATGATTTACAAAAGAAATTTGTTAAGTTGAATATTTCAAAATATTAAAATTAAGTATCACTAATTACTGCTAAATACAAATACTCTCACAGCTTCTGTTCCGATGAACTTAGCTCCTTGGTGCCCCCTATATATAAATTTACACGAGCCGCAAAATTAGCAATTAGGTCCCACCCTTTTACTGGGAAAACAATAAAATGTAAAGAAAAAGTCTACTCTAATAGCTTCTTTTCTCGCACTTCCCGCCCGTGGAATTCCCTTCCGTTTACTTGCTTCTACACGAATTTAAATGTAAGGTCATTAGTCATCTCCTATCTCATTGACTTGCATCCTTTCTCTTATGCTCTTTCTCCATTCATTCCACTCTCATCAGTATTCTCATCCTTCTCTTAACGACTTCCCGACAACGCCTATAACCTGTCACTCATTCTCATAACTTTCTTCCCATGTAAACCCCTGCACACCAGTGGCAGTAAAATGTCTTGCTTGGAGCGACATAATTATAAAAAATTAATAAATAAATAAAATAACAGTTCCATATCTCCGTCAGTGATGACACATCTCCGTATATTCTACTACTTCTCCAGTGAAGAAACATCCTAGTATATATTATCTACTGAGAAGAAGGTAGCATTCTTAACTAAGCACCGTGTCATTTTGACGCAGGCGATAATGGTGACACAATTGCACAATTCCTTTGTCACTCTCTACAACTTTTTTTTTTTGGTATCTCTCGCAAACTCTTTTCAACCATCCACTTGCACAAATTCAAAAGTATGACTCTTACTGATTTCCTTCTATTTGTCCTGTGAGTATTAGATTCTCCAAACCTTTATTCTTTATTACACGCCCCAGAAAGCTCAGTTGTCTCTTCTTGTTGCTAAGCATAATTTTCCTTTTTGTTTGCATCTTCTCCTAAGTACTCTCGTTGCTCAGATGTTCGGTCAATGGTATACTTAGCATCTATCAGCAGAAGCATATTTCTGTTGTTTTGAGTTAAGTCACTTTTTTTCGTATTGTGTCTCTTATATTCGCCTATTATTGCGTTGTTTTCAACGTCAATTATTATGTATATTTTTCTCTTATATTGGTTTTCACCTTTATCACCCATGTCTTATTTATCCTTTTCTTTTTTTTTAACTTTAAAGTATTGCTTTCTATACTTAATAACATTTATGGGGGAATACTAGAAAGATATCGGCCCAAATAAAACGGTGATATAAAAAACTGATATTATGTTAATACACACACACATGCACACACACATGCACACACACGCATATATATATATATATATATATATATATATATATATATTATAAAGGACTTTCGATTATTACCATGGATAATACATATTTCACCGCTTTGATGTTCTTAACGCTGCTCGTCAGATCCAAAGGGTACAACAGTAGGCAATCACAATATCACCCCCAAAACTTTCTTCTCTTTTATTTAATTCTACGTAGACGCCGACATGTCCATATTAGGACTGATATTTGTGACGGTTATATACGAAAATGGTGGGGGGGGGGGGTGATTGCCTACTGTTGTACCATTTGGATCTGACGAGCCGCGTTAAGATCGTCAAAGCGGTGAAATATGTATTATCTATGGTAATAATCGGAAATCCTTTATAAAATATTACTCTGTTAAATTAAATAAATGAATTTAACATTGAGTTGTATCGAGTTCGTCTCTTTTGGAATTTACCCGGATTACAAACCAAGTGTACTATGTTATATATATATATATATATATTACTTAATTGTACATTGCAACATGGAAATGTCTATGTTTAAATACAAAATACAAAAAGATTTAAATCATTTTCACAACCAGCATTGCTTGATGAAGAGAATCTATCTTGAAAATGGAAATGTCCGTGTTTCAATGTACAATTAATTCATAATTATATAAAAAATATTAAGCTCAATTATATATATATATATATATATATATATATATATATATTCAATAATTTCACACCAAGCAAGGCAATAAAGCAACTAAGACGCAATACGTTACTCTGTGTGAGATAATATGAGCAGAGAAACATTATTAAGGAGATAAACAAATAAAAGTACACTAATTACGAAAACAAGTTAATAATTAATAATTATTTTGTTTTAAGATCAAATTTGAACAAAATGCAATAAACCGAAATTCCCACAAACGGATAGTGCGAGGGAAAAATATTAGGATTGAATTAATGGCTGCCTCTAACAATTTCAACGGATTATGAGGCTTTATACTAATATTTTATGCTTAAATGCACATAATTTAGGTACTAAAGAGGACAGTTTGCTTGAACAATTACCATGGAAATATTTATAGAAACCGCACAGAGTTGCTACGTTCCCGAAGTGGAAAATAACTGAAGCTGAGATGTCAGGGTAGTACCGATAGCATTCGGATTCTTCATTTTATCTTATCAAAAATCTCTGAATCCATAGAAAAAACCTCAGACAAGATGTGACAGCTATATACAATGTAAGAACGAATGGTAGAATAATAAATATGTTTTCCCTTTTCATTCTTCATCGTTAATTCTTTTCGCATTCTTTCTACCATTTCTTTTGATTCAGATTCTATTGTTTTCTGTTCCTATCTTTCTCTCCAGTCTGAATGTATTGGTTTCTTGCAGAAGACAACTTTCATAGAAATCATGCAAATACATTACGCACGGATGTCTTGTGATTTTCCGTTTGCCGTTAGAGAGACACCGTTGATGAGTGTCCTGTCATTCGACACGTCTAAGTTATTGCATTCTTTTGTGATTGGCTTCTTTTGATTGTAACCAATCTAACCAACCCCTCCTGATTCCGCCGATACTCACAATCACACGCATACAGACGGGTACTTTTCCCCAACACACTCAGCTTGTATACGTAGGGATTCACATCTACGAATATATATCAAAATCGAAATGTCGAAATAATTGTGGAGGAATTCATCTATCACTGGAAGGCACTTCGGAAAACTTTTCTTGCAAGACCTTTCTCAAAAACGTTGGTTTCCTTATACAAGCAGAAAAAAACATTCTTCTTTTTAACTTCTGTGTGATTTCTTAGTATCAGTTTTAATTTTCCCTCACTTAAGATACAACTATCAGCAGAGTTACAGTCTTTTGCACTATTAGACCTGATGTAATGAAATCAACAATGGAATACCTGAACATCAGATGCATAATGCTTATTTTCATTTCCTTGTTGACGTTTCGCAACTAACAAGCATGATCAAAACAAACTGAATTATCTAGGTTTATATAACTGCCAAAGTAACACTAATATTTTACAACGATAACTAAATTTAACTATAAATAACCATCAATAAATCAGTGAGATGATTACATAAAATGTATTCAAATTTTATATCTGATTAGACCAAACTAAAATTGTTTGTTAAATATCTCATTTAACAAACCATTTTAGTTTGGTCTAATCAAATATTGTAAAATTTGAATACATTTTTAAGTGCCTATGACTGAAGTGCCTATGACTGAAGTAATAAAAAAAAGTCATATAGAACATAGAACATTGTCCCATCAGAGAAACGCGCTATAATTCTACTGATATGAATTAGAGATTTTGGAAGGAGTTATATTGGACTGTGCAAAGCCTTGGCTTACATTATACATTAAACCAGTAAAGGTTAACTGAAAAGCACAAGTGCCATATTGCAATTAAGTATAGAGTAAATTTCGAGAATGGCCAAAGTGTAATGGGGTAGGTGTTTCTGGAGTGGTCAGAGAGCTTGTTAACTACTAGAATAAGTGATAGCAGGCCAATATCTGGCTCAAAGAGTACACGATTGATATTTAAAACCAGAAAGCACTAATCATTACCTATTTTATTTTAGGCTTGTTAATTATTTTATCTTGCGTGCAGCGTATATTAATATCAGTTTAGTAAGATAAGTTCCATATGTGTTACACGCTTGTGAGATCATGTCTCGAAAAAGGTACGACTGACTGAGAGGAATATTTTCCCGCAGTAGGTTGCCACTACTTTCTGCGGTAAGGTGGTTTCCCACCAAGGCTATAGAAACTAAATACGTCCTGCTATTTACCCCATAAAAAGAGACTGCTTAATACATTTCTCAATTGGAACTTGAACTCGGCTCTCCTATTTCTCTTCCCGAATCAATATCTACTGCCCCACAAACGCACACTTTACTGTCATTGACTGAAAACTAATATACGCTACCTAAATTAAACATGATTATTTAAAAACATCTTGCTCGTAAGCAATAATAAATATAAGATAATTTAAAAACTATATTACTGCGAGAGATTGTAAATACTGCATATACACCTAGGTAGACCACTATGTTAGTAAAGTAGTTTATCTACATTTCTCTCTGTATCTCTTTATTCCACGATACAAAAAATATTTCATTTGAAAAAAAGTATTTACGCTGGTAGGTTAAAATAAAAAATATAATATTTAATAATTAATCGAATAGTCTACTGAAATAAAAGTACCCACGACTAACAGCATTTATATATATATATATATATATATATATGTGTGTGTGTGTGTGTGTGTGTGTGTGCGTGCGTGTGTGAGGTTGGTTGATTGCTTGTTTTTATGTCATATCAACCTCGGCGGGTCATTTATTTCCAACTAAATTTTATTTATTTATTGGTGGTAATACCTTTTTCTTTCAACAATTTATTGTTGATTTTTATATAAACTTTGTGTCTAGTAATACTTTTTTTTTCTTTTCGAGTATCAAAATGAATGGGAATTTGTTTTTAAGGGCAGGGTCCCCAACTGCTATCCTTGTTATTTAACCCTTAACTGGAGGGAAGGGGTCGGATTAATATCTTTCCCAAGGGTACCAGTGCTTAAGTGAACGCAGGATATTCAACTGAAATTCGAACTCGGCACACCGATTTCTCTTTCCGGGCAGATATCCACTGCACCACAACGCATATCCGTCACAAAACGCTTACTGCACCTGGTATTCCCAAGCTGTCAGCCATCTAATTACTGACCAGGCTCAATGTGGCTTAACTTCGGTGATCGAGCGAGAACCGGTGATATGGCCGTAAGCCAATATGTGTGCGATTAGGTAGAATATATTTATTGAACATTAATTAATTGAATAATAAAGTCATATTTTATCTGATTATTTTTTATACTGATCTTTTTAATTTCAAGGAAGATGCCGTAGTTCTTTCCTTAAAGAAATAATTTCGATCTATTCAAAGGGCGAAAGTACAAACAGAAACTCATTATAACTGCGATAAAATCTGCATATCGCTCTGTTATATTTATTTTATAATAATTACCGGAGCGACACGTCTGATCACAAAAGGCGCCTCTTTGCCATTGCTCGAAACGAATGTTAGCCTGTTCTAAATGATGCTGAGCTATTGTTTGTTCATAGATTAAAGCAGTGCGTAATATCAAACAAATTTGGTTCCAAAAATTAATTTCAGCTAAGCTAGAGTTTGCTGAACAAGAGAAAACTCTCAGCCCTTCACTATTGAATTAATTCGAAATTCTAACATCCACAGCAGACAAGGTCGAGAGTTTTGCTCGCAAATACTAATCCACACTTGACTTGTCTGCAGTAACCACACTCAATTTCCTACCAAGAACTGAGCCTAAACTAAGTAATATATATATATATATATATATATATATATATATATATATACAACCGGCCAAAATTATTAGGCCACGCCAGATGTTTTAAAATAAATATGTATTTCATTTTATTTTTAGTATTTATTGCCAGATGAAAATAAAATGTTTCTATTAAATTGCAAAATTTTTCAAGGCAAGGAAGCAAAGATGAACTCGCCCGAATCACCCTAAACTTTATTCATTCTTTTATTGATGAAACTGCAATATAGTTAATAATTAAATATTTATAAATTCATTGGATGCACATGTTATTGTGCTATATTAACTATATTAACAAAAGAACCATTCTATTTTCCTTTACAATTATTCACTTAGTAAGAAATACTAAAAGTAGTATGAAATTTAAAACACTGAGGTGGCTTAATAATTATGGCCGGCACTATATATAAATCCCTTTTTCTGTCCCCTAAGTTTAATTCTACGCTTGACTCACATTAGAGAAGCGGAAGTGATACTATTTCAACAGCCATCACTGATTATATATATAACAGGCTCTTAATAAGCATGGCGAAACTTCAGAATTTGGTTTTGCCTTTGACAGGCCTTTTACAGCTTTCTATGTAAGCTCCGTAGCCACATTAATTTCAAACGATTTTAAGATTTAAAACAATCAATCTTATCAAATCGTAAAACAATTGTTGTTTATAACGGGAAAGATTCTTTCATTTATCTCGACGGTTGTTGTGGATTCTTGATCAGAAAACCACACAATATAATAATAACAAAAACAGATATGAGAGGAAAAATGTTAGTATATTGAAAAAAAGTTATACGGCCCGTACACCGTTAGTAGATTCAGGAATACTTATTAGTAGGAGTCAAATATATACAAGAATTAAGTCTGGGTAATAGTCTATATTCTTGCTGACCAACAAGGAGGTTTAACCGCTTTGACAAACAAAAACTCTAACAACAACAACTACAACTCAACTACTGTTCTCTGTAGGCAGGATTATTTGTATATTTTAGAAGAGTCCATAGAATGTGTAAAAAGGAGTGACACCCTAACAACGGACTATACTAGGTTCTACAGATTTTTTTCTGGTATTCATCCATGATCTTCCTGAAATGCTCATTTCATAAGTAGGCATCTATGCAGAAGACACCAACATTTACTCGGTCTCAATGAGAAATCTTCAAAGGCTGCCGACCTAACTATAGCTGCTGCTCTACAAAAAGACCTATAATCTGTGAAAGAATAGAAGTCAAAAATGTTTCGTAAACTTTAATACTTCCAAAACGAAGCAACTTTTCTATAACAAGCATAGAGAAGAGACTTTTTATAATCACCATAGAAAACTTACCCGCCTACGATCAGAATATATTAAGCTAGTCGCCTAGAGATCAACACACAGCGCCTCCTTGGCCTTCCTTTTTAAGTTTAACAGGTTAAATGCAATCTTTCCAGTGAGTAATATTAAAAGAAATTTAAATCGAGTGTAATAAGTTTCTTTTTTGAAACCTATAATAATAGATGTGCATTGTGGTGCAGTGGGTATCGACTCGGAACGAGAGATCGGTGTACCGATTGCGAATTCCACTTGAATCCCTTGCATTCAATTACGCACAAATACCCTTGGGAAAGGTATTATTCCGTCTCTTCCCTCCAGTCATGGGTTAAATAACAGGACAGATTGGGTTGTATAGCCTTGGTCGGCAACCGATCTGCTGCAGAAAGCAATGGCAACCTACTGCAGGATTATCTTCTGCCCATTCAGTCATGTTTCTTTCGAGACATGATCGCCCAAAGCGTGTATCACGTATGGCACTTAACTAACTAATAATAGATAATTTTAGCCATATTTACAATTATCTCAGCACAAAGTAACGATCTTTATTAATATATATTCGTGGAATTTATTTGAGAAAGATCACATGATTTCAAATTTAAATCATCTGATTTGAAACAAATATGACTTTGTTTTAGTTTAAAATATCACAAAAAAGCAATATACCACGGTGTTTTATGAAGTGTTGACAAATACCTCTATAGATATATGTTTGGAAATATTTTTTTAGTGGGGCTAATTCTAAAAATTACTTGACGAATATAACGTGAACGATTTGCAATTTAATCATTTCAACCATTCAAAAACCTTTAAAATCTATGAAACTCTTCAAGTAATTTAATATCTTATTGAAATTTAGGTAGTTTAACCTTCAATTCATTACAATTATTGCTTTTATTTTCTGAGTACATCGATATTTATAAAAAATGGCCTTGTTTATACACAGAAAATTTCAAATTTATTTTTCAAATATTACTGTCGCTGAAATGAATAATTTCTCATAATAACCATATTACCTTACCAGTGCAAATTTATACATAGTTTTAAAAGGTTTGAAACTTTAAAAATTATTATAATGAAACTTTTTTAATAAAAATGAAAACAAGTTTTAAATATCGACTGTTTTTCATAAGACAATATAATACATTATATATCTAATTATTTTTCTAATTAAATAATGTCTGAGTTTTATAATATATTTTGTTTTTTATATTCAGAGCAGATTTTCAGTAACTGGGGTTCAGCTTTTATATTTTCAATCATTGTGTTTTTCCTCGCAAAGTTTTTGTTAAATAATTTATGACCGTCCGTCTTTTATTATGGAGCACATTTTTATCATTTATGCGCATTTTTAGCGAATATTTTTACCATTTCACCCCCATAAAAATGTACCGCCACGAATGCAGAATAGTTTACAGTGAAAGACATGAATGGGTACAGGGCGTATTTAAAAATGTGTAAGAGATAAACAGGCTTCCAGAATATAGAAGATGGCAATTAATGTTACATTTCCATTTTTGGAGATTGTAGCTATCAGGGATGAAAGTAAAAAGGTGGGAGAAAAACTGTTGGGGTTAGAAGAGAACTTTCAATTAACTATTTAAATGGTAAAAAGGTGGAACCTAGCTTCCAATCAAGCAGCACGTTTAAATTCAAGTGGTCCTGGCAACAGAAAAAAGAACTCGTCAGAGAAGCCGAGATATCGCATCAAGATCGATTACGTGAAATACACAGCTTATAGTTATAAGAAAAATATATCATATGTATATAACAAATTTTAATTTCATTTTTATTGAATTTCAATTTAAATGTAATATGCATTCTATGTACAGCTTTTAAGTGGTAAAATTACATGCTCAATACTTACTATTGAAATGATTATTACACTTGAAACATGTATTGATTGTTATTTAAAATAGAATAAACATCTAACAAAAATATACGGTTACTTATTGTGCGATATCGGGAAAATGCCTGTGTTTATATGGAACTCGAAACTTTGCTGCTGAAATTGATAAATTCTATCGAATTTATGCGAACAGTTTGAACACAAAAACACATTAGCACGCACAAACACACGCACTCGTAGGTGTTTGTATGTACAAATAAATGACATCGCATTCGCATTATAATTACAACTTCCAAAGGACACATCTAAGAAGACATATATGCACAAGTATCTAGAAAACTCATCAGATCTACGAATTGATGTTTAAATATGTTTAGACTTAACAAAAGACAAGTAACAAAACGTGCTTTTGAAGGCCATATTGGTTACGTAGGAAAAAAATTGTACGCATTCTCATTAATATTTCAAAACTATCTAACATATTTATACCGAAATATAGCTGTTTCATTTTCAAATATTCTAGTCTTTCCAAATACACGACTATGATACTGCTCTGTATTTTGGTTAGTAAAATTAATTAGTACCGATAAATTTACGTATGTTGTATATCAACAGTTCTAATATATAATTCATTGAAATGGAAGAAAATGTATACAAATGATAATGACTACATATTTATTCATATTCGTAATGGAAAGAGAGTGTTAAAACCGCTACAAAAACGCATTAATATATATGACGAAGCTAAAATATTATGTGCAAAAAATAGGACCGAAATCGGCTCATTTCCATGACGGAGGGCATTTAGATGAACTGATCTGATCTGGGATGAGTTAGATAGATAAGGTACTGAGTGATATATATATATATATATATATATATATATATATATATATATAGATAGATAGATAGATAGATATAGTTATCCGCAGACAGATCTGTTTCGCTGTATCACAGCTCATCAGTACGGTTAGGAGGCCGATTGCTTTTTACCCAAGATTGAAACCTGACCGGCGTCAGTCGGCGATTCTACTTCTGAGCTACAAGCGCACGGTAGAATAAGGCAGACCTTTTAGCGTGTATATAATCATTATACACGCCCAATAGCTGAGATTTGTCTAATTCATTACTGAATGAACGATGAGTAAATGCTAGATTAGCTACTGTTTTTCTACCATTCCTACAGAGTGCCCAATTAGGGGGTATATATATATATATATATATATATATATATATATAGATAGATAGATAGATAGATAGATAGATAGATCGTAGAAAAACAACGGAATTAAGAACAAACGTTAATCATAAAGTATATTCTATTTCTTATTTGGTGCTTCGCAACTTCACGTCATAAGAATGAAGTAATTTGTTTTCAAGACAATTTTATCAAACATAGGTTTAAATAAAACAAAACGATTAATTTAATATGAACAGTGCAATAAAAGTTACATGACATATTTCTAAAATGCATTTGGCGTCAGTGATAAATTTGGCTCTTTTCAGGAGCATTAGCTAATATTTTTTCCTTCTTTGTTGTTTTCATTTGTGAAAGCATTAACTGTTCCAAGGAGCATGCGGATATTTTGTAGAAAGTTATTCATTCTGTGATTTCACACTTTGTATTCCAGCACTTCACCGTGAAAAGATCTTTTCTTGTGAAACTGAATGAGATAACATTGCAGTTAAAAATTCCAACATCCGATTAAACTATTCTTTTAACTTTTTGTTCAGTGACCAACAGGTGAATTAAAATCTTAAGTTCAACATAGAAGCATACAATCTGTTTGAGCTTGAAATATACACTACTTGGGAACATTAATAATTAATGCTACGTAGTAAAACTTACTGTCTTAAAAACCACAATAAACTTTTCTAAATAAAATAGTATTTTTATCTCTTTTTTTTTTTGCCTACCCTACCTATTCTTCCTTCTAATTTACTTTCCTTTGTCTATACTTCTGAAATCAAGTAGAATTTCTTCTTTTTCTTTTTTATGTGCCTTATGTTCTTCCAGGAAGTAGGCGATCATGGTCTTCCATGTCTTCCTATCCCTGGTGGCTCTTACCACGTTTTTTCCTGTAACATCTCGCAACCCACGTTCTGTAATCTACCTGCTGAAGCCCTTCAAATATGTTATCCGCTGCTTTCCTCTGTCTCTTTTCCCCTTTATCTGGCCTGTTAGTATCATGTTCTCCAAGCCATCCTTCAGTACATTGTTTAAATTGTTCGGACTGTTGTTCTTATCTTTATTGCTATATATACGAGGTTTCGGCTGTTGTTCTGAAGAACAAATGGTCCAGTAGATATAAGTGTTGTTTAGTTCCAGTACATTTACCTCAAGAGTTGTAGGTTTAAAACCTGTCTACAGTAGTGGTGAACAAATACCTTAGTAAAACTAATTAAAGTAAGATAACTATAAGACAATCCGGAGGTAACATTACACATGAAATTATATAACCGAGTGATAAAGAAATTCTAGCACCTGACGAAGGCCGGGTCAGACAACGGTTGAAACGTCATAAAATGAAATTAAAATGGGAACTAAAGCTCGAAAAAGGTAAATTATGTGTTTTTTTTTTGTTAGTATAATTTAATTAATTTATTTTATTTTCTATCAGATGTTGTCGGTGGCTTAATTTTTTTTAAATCTTTTACATTTGAAATCAATTATTTTTATATTATTTTTCTTTCCTTGTGTTTTATTTACTTTTTATTCTGCTGTTGTACTAGCTGGGCATTCATGCTTTCTCCTTCGTTTTCGTTTGGTTTCATACGCCTCCCCGCTTAATACATTACACAATGATCAGTTAAACATCGCTCGGTCAAATAGCTCACTTAGTCTCGAATTCAGTTGCATAACCAAGTTACTCTGATTGAAAATTCAAAGAAAATAATTTGTGTTTTGACCGATTGCTTTATCTTTTTTTTTTCTTTTTTTTTTGCAGAGGAAGATGAATTTCGTAACGGAATAACTCTGCCGATTTTAATTCTTTGTCAATTTGTTCATTATAAAAACAGGAGCGATGCTGAAACATTGAAATATCGAGGGCACATGATCTAAGACATTCCCCAGCCTCAACACCTGATAATTAATCTTAATATTCAAATGATTGAATAATAGGGAAATCAATCTCGAGCGAGAGAAATGAATAACCTGTAGAAATTTATACTCTGAGGTTACTAATGCATAAGATTTGCAAGCCTCTTCTAATTGTCATTGAATTGATTCTATAGTACAGTCCATAGCATTGTTAGTGTTGGATTAACTTCTTCAGAAAGTGCAGCATGCTTAAGATGTTAAGGTCACTGATTCATGTTTGTAACTGCGGAACAAGTTGCGCGTAATTACAAAACTATTAATAATACTACGGCTACTATAAAGAATGCGATGGGTAAATTGCGGCCATTTACATGTAGATTTTGAGTATGAATGTTGTTAATTTTTTTATTTTTTCAGCTGCACACTATAATAAGATCAGTTCGGCAACGTCTAAGGGGAGAAATCAAAATATAAAGCAATTTACTCTGCCAGAAATTTAAAAACGGCCTGATGAACTGTTTGGCATTAGCACCGGAAGATATAATAGGAACATTTCAGGGTGTTTCGTAGTCAATCTTGGTGGGACATGAAGTACCTCATATCATTCAAGGACCCAGCACCTTCCTGATACGATGGGATAACAAGCGAACAGTCTTGACAAATGTATCACATTCTGCCCTAAATGAGTCGCAAAAGTTTTTACACCAACTGGGTGAGACAATTTCTGTTACCATAAGTCCCATTTATCTGGCCACTATAATTCCTAGACAGCAAGCCCCTTGATTTTTATGTGCGATGCCCATTTGCGTGAGAGATCAACAAAACTCATTGTACACTAAAGATATACTGAAAGCAAAGATTATGGTACATTTAATAACTTAAATAAAAAGACTGTCCAAATTAGTCCCAAGTGCTTGCAAACACTTTTAGAGGGCGTTGTTGAACCGAATGGCTATTGTATTACTTAAATTTACTCTTTATTATTTCAATATATTTTTTGTAGAATTTTTGTAAACATATCTTTTAACGTGAGATTTCAGGGTTATTTTTATTTTTGTGTAATGTGGTTAGAGTTTTGTTTAACGGCATATCAACTTCTATGGGTTATTTAATGCCAAATAGGTACGGTCTTAAGTTATTTTTTTAATGTTCAGTTATAATGACAAGGTTGATGTCGTCAGATTTTGATGATTTATTTTTATCGTAAAATACTGAAGATGTCTTCTAGTATTGTATTCAAAAATTTATTGCTGGAAATATTTTATTTCTTTCAAAAAGGTATTATATCAATATTTTTCCCTTCAAAATATATTATGGTAATGATTTTTCCTTCAAAAATTCATTGTTGGTAATATCTTTACTTCAAACTGTTGTATACTATTTCTCTTTGCTGTTTTTTTTTTTTGGTATATAAAGACTTTTTCGCAACATACACAGGCGTCATCGAATTTATGTTTTTATTTTTTTGGTGCCGTTTTATTAATTTATTAACACAAGGGTGCACGCGTGTCCGGTTTGATTTGAAATGGTAAATATACGGCTAGAGGGATTTCAACGTGCCTTCCTTGAGATCAAAATTCACAGCGTGGTCAAGGACTCGAAGACCAGCTACTGTGACGAGGCCATCACGATTAGCGACCAGTGAGCTTCGTTATAACTGGTGCCGTATTGACAGCATAGACCCTCGAGCCAGGTGTACAGACCTCGTCTTAGAATTCCGCTCTCCGATTTTATATTTCGAGCCGTTATCCACCAAAATTATTCTATAACTCGCCTCATTTAGCACAATTTCAGTTGTAATTTTATTAGAACACAGAGAAGTTCAAGAATCTTCAAAAATATATTGATCCAGAAAGATCCTAGTAGCTGTCATTAAGAATAACAACTCGGAAATATCGCCGATCTTAGCGAATATATTTAATCTCTGCTTGAAAATAAATTCCCAAGTCTGTGCAAGATATGAAGTGAATCCAGTTTTCAGGAATAATATTTCTGTGCAGACCATTTTTCTCAGTGTCTTTAGAAATATATTGAGACTATAATCATCAAGAAGATTTTTAATCCCCTAAGTGGCATACCTCCTGAGCGACTAGCAGCATGTGTTCCGATCGGTCCAATTCACTGTTGGTGTTATTCTACCATCATCATATCAATGAGTCACGTGCCAATATATATATCTCAGTTTTATCGAATTAGATATTTCAAAGGTCTTTGACAAAAAAACTGTTTACATTTTTCGGACTATTGTCCCCATTTCACTACAATGGGGACAATAGGTGCTACGAACTTTGAACTGAAATTTTTATTACGATCACTGGGGTTTGTTTTTCTCAATCCATGTGCCATACCACATCTGATAGCCATGTAGTTATCTTCTTTTAACTTTACTCTTTAAGTTATTTGGCATAAATGATCTCTAGATAAGAAATCACTTGAAGTGTTCTTTCAATAAAGTCATTCTTAACGAGTAGATCTCTGAAAGTATTTGTCAAATGCCAGTCACTCTGGGCACTATCAATCAATACAGGCATCTATCAGGCGTCGCTGATACAATACTCTTTTTCATTACCTAAATCATCTGCCAAATAATATACACAGAATATTTATGAATATTTATGCTGATAATACACTGGTAATATGTGTGAATTTTTAAAATTCTGGTTGACACCTGTACCTGATCCTTCGTCTGTCGTACGTCTAACATCTCAGTGAGTGGCGAAAAATTGTCTAGTTACGTTCCATGCTGGTGATATTCAATGCTTAATTAGACTATAGCTGATATAACTCTCAAATATTACCGAGGTGATCGCTTGTCTTGAACGTGTACTGGGACTTAAACTCAATCCATGCCTCATGTTAAACTCTTTTATCTAATCCATCCCAAAAGCTGCTCGAAAATAATCGGCTTCTCGTACCGTTCCAGTCAATATCTGACTCCTCATATTATCGTCTATACTTACTAGAGCCAAATCATATCTAAATTAAATAATGATGACATACTAGGCAGGAGCTCTCTAGACTTCATATTGCATAAATTTGTTATTATTGCTACTCCAGGTTGATTATCGTTTATCCGAAATACTTGGTATCGGAAGTTCTTCGGGTGTCAGACTTTTTTTCTAATTTTGAAATAATGTCTATTTAATATGTATATAATTTCTATAAAGTATAATAAATTGGGACCCATTCATAAACACGCTATCCCTTTAGATTTCATAACACAGCTCATACATACACCCTGGACGTAGTTTTGTATAAATAATATGAAACTTGAAAGTAATTTATATCAAAATTATTAAAGTTTGTGTACATGGAGATAGAGGTAAGACGCAAGTCATGTAATGCTTACACATATTTTTAAGTGAGGAAATTAAGATTTCATGTCAATAAGTTTTGTAATTGTTTTATGTGAAGAAAATAAAACATGTTCACTACTTAAAATACATATGGATGCAAAGCCTATTGAGATTTTGGAATTTTACCGAATAGAGTCACCTGATAATAATTCCATGAACGAAGGTGTTGCTGTTAAGATTGCTACAAAAAAAATGGCACCAACGTAGACACTTAGGTGGATCATTGAAAAGAGATGACCATCATCCAAGAACCCTCCCAGTGTTTTCTGGAATTTTCTATTTGCGGCAAGTCATGACATCATCTGAAAATCTTTTGGATTTTAGAAGTCTTCTAATTTTAGAATTTCGAATAAAGGATAATCAAGCTATATTAATATTAGAATGGTTGTGTTGTCAAATATTTAACTTTCAAAATTAGAAGTAGTAGTTGTAATATTAGTAGTAGTAGTAGTAACAGTCAACGTTATTACAGTACGAGTGTACACCTGCCGTTAAAAATAACAGCAAAATATTTTAGAGGTTTATTAGCTGCTTTTTTCTCATAGATTATCCCCCTGAGCGTGTAAACTGCGAATATATATATATATATATATATATATATATATATATGCAGATAGATAGAAAGATAGATATTAGATAGATAGATAGATAGATAGATAGATAGATAATGTGTGTGTGTGTGTGTGTGTGTGTGTGTGTGTGTGTGTGTGTGTGTGTGTGTGTGTGTGAATGTGAATAACTCAGTCAGGCTCTGCGGGGATAACCTGTGGTGAAAAAGATGATAATACTCTCAGATAGTTTGCCTTCATTTCAAGAATGAAAAAAAATTGAAGGAAAGATAAAAGTATTTATCATCATGTTTCAGTGTTGTTAACATCAAATATTTAACGGAAGTAAGAAAAAAAAACTGATTTTAGTGAGACTATAAAAAATAAAAAATTCAGGAAAATAAAATAATTCAAAATAAAAAATACAGCTGCAGTAAAATAACGTCTATAAAATATTTTAAAAATATAATTAAGAGAAATCTACTTATGACAAGCATCTAGCTAGAAAGAAAGAATTAAGGTAACATAAAAATACTTAACTTCTTATTCTTCTATGTCCCTTGTCCTTTTAGGACGTAGGCGATGATGGCTTTCCACGTCTTCCTATCCCTGCTGACTTTTAGCATGCTTTCCCCTGTAGCATCTCGCAACCCCCTTCACCTGCTCAGGCTCTTCAAACATGTTATCAGCTGCTTTCCATTTTCTCTTTTTCCATCTATCTGGACTGTTAGTATGTTGTTCTCCAAGCCTTTCTCCTCAGTGCATGTCACAGGAACTTCAGTTGTCTCTCCTTGATGCTCAATAATAATTTCCTTTCCGTACCCATTATTTCCAACACTGCATCATTGCTTACATGCTCGGTCGATGATATCCGCGGCATCCTTCTAAATATCCTCATTTCAGCTGCGTCAATTTTTTCCTTTATCTTTTTTGATATTATCCAACATTCACTACCATACTGAAGAACCGACATCACATAGCAATCTATTCTTTGTTTCTAGTAAAAAGTTTCTGTGACTAATACTTTACTCAGCTTTTGGAACGCGTCCTTCGCCATGTCAATTTGCATCCCGATCTTTGTGTCGCACTTTGCATCTTCTGTTTGAACACTTCTCAGGTATTTAAATTTTTTTAACTGCTTGATTTTATAATCCCCCCTGTGTTTTTCATTTTGGGTTGCTCTTTTGGTTGATAACCATGCATTCGGTTTTCTTTCTGGTTTTTGTTGTCTTTTCTCACTCTCTTCAGCTACCTCTGTAGAATGTCTTCTAGTTTACTTTCCGTGTCTGCAATCAGCACTGTATTGATTGCGTATCTTATGTTGCTCAAATTATAGCTTCCGATGACAAAACCTGTACAAGTTAAATAGATGCGGTGAAAAGATACATCCTTGTTTTACGCACCTTTTTACTTTGTATATCAACTGAAGTCGTTACCTGTCCGTATGCAGGCAGTTTGCTGCCAGTATAGATTCTCCTGTCAATACCTCATCAATAATGGACGATTTTGTTTCGATTACGAGAAAAGTGAGTAAAATACTTTTAAGATGTATGAAAATATTTGAGAGCATTATTAGCTGTTTTTTCAGAAGGCATCCTTACATATATATATATATATATATATATATATATATATATATATTACGGTCTTTATTATAATCGGGATGATTGGCAGGACGGAGGATACAGCAATCGTGTTGAAGTAGTTGCGAAACCAGATTTCCCTCTTATTCTTTGTAAGACTATTAATTAATAAAGCTATTATTATCATTATGTCATTTTTCATAATATTTTGATTTCTGCTATGGTCGCACTACCAACCAAGTCTGCGGGAAGACCTAAGGCAGGTCGTGACGTGTTGTTATGGCTCCATTTTATGTTTTTTCTATCTCCCCTATCATCCCCAGCGTTACATAGACAAAGCTTTCCTTAGTATGTGGGCTGTACTTAATAAGACAATTTTTTGTATATCCGTTAAACTGGGGTTTCCATTATTATTATTATTATTATTATTATTATTATTATTATTATTATTTTTATTTTTATTTATTTTACCTTCCTACCTGATTGTTTTAGCGTTTTACATTTCAATATATTTTATTATTATTTCGATCTGTTATTTATGTGCTTGTTTTTCACCTGATTTTAAAATGATTTTGCTTTATTTGTTACATATTGATTCTTAATATGGACAATGTCGCTGTTAATTTTTCTCTTGACTTCAGGGTCATAATTAATCTTGTTTGATTTAAAAACTGTTATTATCAAATTTTGCACTACGTATTTATAAGCATCATATTTTCACCTCCAACAATTTTGTCATTATTTTTATAGTTTTCTTCATCCATATTATTATTATTGTTATTATTGAGGATTTTATTCTTTTATGTACGATATATCTGGCTGAAGTACAAGAATAAGACAGTTGACCTCATTGATTTTGCAGATTTTAGAAAAAAGTTTAGTAGATATTTATTATAAAACGTAAAATTTTAATACCTGAAATTTTTTATTTCTTTTAAAATTTATCCTATTGTTTTTTTATGTTTTTCTAGTAAAAATCTTTCCTTCAATCTTTTTTTCATTACATAGTATGTTTTCAATCGGTACCGCCCTATGCATGCCAGCAAAGCCACTACAACATTCGGATTTGTAGGAGTGCAAAAATTAGGAAGATAATCATTAACAGTCAGCAGAAAGATTATTGGAGTACAGTAGATAGCGATTGACATTGCATTTAAATCTTTTCAGTTTAAAGTTGGCTAGAAAGCATTGAGCCCAAAGGGAGTTTCACAAGTGAGAATTTCAAGAAAAAATTGTTAGCATATAAATTAGGATTCATCTAGCCAACTCAATTATAAATTAAAGAGATCTAGACGTTTGTCTTCTACTGCGTTAAATTAATAAATTATAGGGATGATAGTGAAGTATTTATAGAAAAGGCCGAGAGTGGTAACCGTATTGCCGTGTGAAAGTGAATAAAACCGAGTCGCTAGTTCGGAACCAGTCATATTGCTGATTCTTCTTTGGCTCATATCAAGGATCTCAAGGTAAATAGCAAGTTCACCTGATCCTGTATCAGCAATATTCTTATATAAACGAATAGTATATTTATCAGTTACATTGATTATTACGATGCTATAGCACTTTGGTTGTGCTGGTTTTTACGATTGCCCCTAAAGTAGGTGAATGGGAAGTTATTTCTCAGTGTGTTTTTTTGCGGTGATTTTCTTTCGCGATTACCCAAATAAACAAGTCAAACAATATTTTAAGAAATTGTTTTATTGGAAATTATTCATTGTAAGTCATTCGGATATCATCGGCACTTACGATATGGGAATAACTTTGTAATTCTTAGTAGTATTTATTAGGAAGATGGAGTTTTTGCTAAGCAAATTGTGATTTAAAATTTATAATTTCAAAATAGTGCTTGAAATTTGTTAAAAACCATTTTTGCTTTAAAATTATAATTTCAAATGAATAACAAAAAGTTTGATAAAAATAAACAAACTTTTATTTAAAATTTATAATGTCTTGTGGGGAATTAATACTTGCTACAAATACCTTTACTTTATATGGGATGAATTAACAAAAATGACTTAAATTAATTCAATTTCATTTATTCTTTTCCCATCGTTTTTATATCAGATTTTTAAAAATGTTTTATTGTCACAATTTTTCCGTACACGCCATTTTTCTAAACTCCATTCCGTTTCGATCTTCGCCATGTTTGACTTTTTTATTTGCACAATTGTCTGTCTTTTTTTTATTTTAGTTTTGGTTTTTTATCTTTTTTTGTGTGTGTAAATATTTTAGTTTATCAAACTTTCCACTTCGTTTTTATCCTCCCGTCATTTCTCACGAATTTAAAGTCTCATTAAATCGATAGCCACTGTCGTATCTGTACAATGAAAAGACAAGAATACGGACACAACCACCAAATTGTCTGATTCTCTCCAATGTCGAATAGAAAGTTCAGGTCTTTTCTTCAATCTATAGTCTGCTAATAGAGAAAAGATTCCGTGTGACGCATTCACACTGGAATCAAAAGTCGCACGAATGCTGCTCGCCTCACTAGTTATTAGTTCCTGTCTGCTCTTAAGTGGTATACTTCTGTCCAATTTAAAACCTTACAATTGATAAAGATGCAAAGGTTTTTCCCAAAGAATCTTCTATTGATGAAAAAAGATTGCAAATACACTCAGATATATATATACACATCTATACAGATAGACTCACTTTCAGCACTAAACCATGTTATCAATAGTGAAATTTTCTTAAATGATCGGTTTACAGCAATATCACATTGAAAGAGCGGTTCTCGTACGACCTTAAGCAAGGTCGAGCCTGGTCAATATCTAGAGAGGTGACCGCTTGTGAATACGAGGTGCTGCAAAATTCGATATAGGCGTAATATAGTGGATAATCGGAAATTGGATATCTGAATTCCAATTCCAGTCGTGTTCATTTCATTTACTTACGAAAAAGTGTACTTAGAAAGATATGAATGCCGTTCTCCATGGGTTAATTATCAGGACTGTATAAGTTTATTTTTTTATTATTTTCAAAAACAATACTTGCAATAATTATTTCTGGCTTTAAATAATCCGAAAAAGTTTAATGAGCCATTTAAAAAATCAATCAATTAAAAAATTATAAAAAAATCATTGTCTATGTAAATATTGATCCGTTTAAAATATAAAACAGCAAAGAATAATATAAAATTTATTTTACTGGCAAATTTGTCTTGATTCTAATTATTTGTCAAATATTTGATCATTCGTCCAGTATCATGCATTTTTTATTCAACAAAACATTCAATATTCCCCCATCTTTTCTCTCTGGTATTACTTTATTGACTAATATATATATCGCCTTCTCATGAAGGATTACATTAAAGTTCAGCATGCCAAATATTATGTATAATCCAGACTCATCGTCTAGTAATTGATACTGAAGACTGTTTCATTTCAATTTTTAACTAATCCTAACTTGTAATCAGTTACTATGAATGATTACGCACTCAGTAAGAGTCCCACGTTTAAAGTTCTTGGGCGATTCCTTTTCAATCTTCCCTATTGACGCCTTGTTACCCACTGCGTATTAGTGGCATTTTCCACCTGCTTGTGTTAAAATTAGAAAACAAATACTAAAATAAAAAATAAATGTAAAATAAAAAGGGATAATTGCTTTTATTTCATAAATATTTTCATTAAACATGAGAGGTTTAAATGTTAGTTATCGTTTAAGAATCTTTATGTGTGTATGTTATGTAAAATATTCGCTCTCGGAAAGAAGTTGTGTGAATGGAAACACTTTCATACCAATGGAAATTGAAAAAATGAGAATGATTCGATTCTATTTACGTTATATGGAATAATCTGCACTGGTGGGACTGAAAAATGTATCTTATCTGAAGATTATTTATAGAAACAGAGAATAGTAATAGGCTTGTAACGTTTTATCTCGTCACCGATGTTACGGAAACCCTTTTTCGCTCATATAGTTTTATGTGTTTTTCAAGATTATTAAGATCAGAAGAGCATTAGAGTGGTCTTATTTGTCATGACATAGCCGATAAAAGTAGGTGAATGTTGGGCTACTAATTTGTCTTGAGCAGTAGAATACACGCAAATTTAAGCTTTGATTGCAAGCATTGAAAGGCATAGAGCATTTGCCAAGCATTGAAGGAATTTATATGTAATTTAGTTGAATGTCGTCTTCAAGACATGTTAAATGCATCCGAGTGTAGACCCCATCAAGTTTAGATTCTACTGGTTTAGTTAATGTCCAGGAAGTGACACTATACATTAAAACCGCCTCTACAAATGTGAAAAAAATGTCCGTTTACTGGTGGATCAGATTTGCAGATTACATCCATCAGAATTTATTCTAAAAACGAATCTTGAATTTGGTAAAAGAAGGATTTAATTTTCAGAATTAAATCATTATTTTAAATTTTAAATAGTAAGATGTCAGTAGAATTGAATTACGTTTAATCATTGTATGATATCACACTCCTCCTGGTCTCAAAATTATATTGCGTGCACCAACTGGTCGTGAGTTAGTCGTACCTAAGTATACAGCTATTCGCTTCCGTTCCGCCCCAGGTGATCGAAGATATGAAATGATCAGTCGAAAACCTTTCACCTCCTCTGCTATGTTATGATTTCAAATCTCAGATGATGCTACAGACGTGCAAAAGAGGACAGTTGGCCCCTAATACAAGACGTGGTTGGTTGCTCATCCAGAAATTAGGGAAACAGTCAAGAACAAAAAGAAACAAAGCAGTAGTGAAGGCAAGTCTGTGTGAACTAGTGTTTATATTGAATTTCTCTGTACATCAAAAGAGCGAATGATAAAACAATAAAAACTAAAAATAAAATACAATCCAACTTTTCACTGTCCACAAACTACTGTGGCTACTATGTTGTTGTTGCAAGCGCATGGAAGAGAGAGAGAGAGAGAGAGAGAGAGAGAGAGAGAGAGAGAGAGAGAGAGAGAGGTAGGGAGGGGGTGAGAGAGAGAGAATTTTTCTACGTTCTTATTTCACGCGTTTTCTCGTCTGTCTGACGTATATCTGCTAGCAACACGTGATTTCTCTGACTTGATTTTCAAATCCGTGGTGTTTTTGTGAAATCATTTCAGTATGGCGTAGAGCGGAAAGTGGTCGGAATGACTTCCCATTAAAATATAACATCAACCGCGTGTAATTCCTGCCATGCTGTCATAATTTCGTTGACTTCATACATTCTGCTGTCAGCATTAATTACATTTACATCATTACGTGTGTGGCCTCTTTCAAAAATTTACGGTTAGTTTTTTTCACTTCAGTCGACCGTTTATTTTTTTCTCCGAGAGAAGTGAAGAGGAGAACAACAGACAATCAGGAAGAGGAAAGAAACAGGGTTCTCTCCCCTCTCAGGCATTCTTTGCTTTTTTTTTTTTTTGTAAAATCGTTATCATATCAAAAATGTCATCTCGAAAAGGCCTTTTCTCTCTCTCTCTCTCTCTCTCTCTCTCTCTCTCTCTCTCTCTGGCCTTCATTCATTAGAATAGTATCCAATTTGGATAAATCACTACGACAAAGATCTTTCATCAGAAAGAGTCAAATATTAGTGCAGGTTATAAGTTCCTCGCCACTGTAAATGAAGTTAAAGTATATCAACATAAAAAATAAATATGTAGCCGGAAATAAAGCTATACAAGGGTGCGACTGATATTAAGAAATGAAGTAAATTCTCAGAACAGGATTACGGACATTACTAAACTTACTGTCACAGTTTTAAATATAGTTTCAACATCTTGAATTGAATTCTAAATAACACCAGACGATTGTAAAGAAAAACCCCTTAAAGAATGTGAAAGAATTCTTATTCTACTAGAATTGTCATAGAAGACAACAATGGCTTATTAATATGCATGGAAAATCAAAGGACTGAATTATATACTTAGTCTAAAAGTTCAATGAAAATCAATCTTGATAAAATATTGTAAACACAAAGAAAGCTTTAGTATATTCTCTAGTAAACCAAACGAGAAACCAAGAACCAACCGTTGCAGTCACAAAATAGAAAAAAAAACAGAAAGCGAAGAATATAACTCTTGCAGAAACGAAACAACGCTGTCAACACAAAGCTCTGCAAATTCAATATCCAGAAACAGTTAATAAACCCGATGTTGATACAGAAAACACGCATCGATTGTGAACAGCATCTGTATTCAAAGTTCAAATGAAAAGCTTTATTTTCGCAGCCTAATACCAAAGTCTTTTAACTAAGAACTTCCAAGCAAATACCACATCTGGTTCGAAAATGCAAGTTATGTAAAACCTACCAGTACACGATTGACGATTTAATCTCAGGATGTACAGTACTTGCCCTAGATGAATGCAAAATTAGTGACAATAGTATGGGAAATACTTACATTGGACAAAGGGCAAATGCTTTGGAAAATATGTAAAGAAACTTGAAAAGTATTGCTTCCTCCGTGATTTCATCTGATTTTATCATGTCCTGACACTGTTGTCCTGAATATCAAAAAATCAGTGACCACACGGAAAAATTCAGATATATATGTGCTTAATGATTGAATGATATTTTACATCTTATCAACAATTTAAATGTTATTAAAGTCATACAAACTTTTAGATTGTACGAATATTTTTGTTTTTTATAGGATAATGATTTAGCCTCTATAATATATAAGTTCTACTAATTAACCCATAACGGGGGTTAATGGATACATGCCTTAAAGATATTTGCGAACATTGAATATATTGACTAGAATTGTGAATGTGCCTCGTGGTGCAGTGGATATCTACTCGGAAGGACAAATCGGGGAGCCGATTTCGAATTCCAGTTGAATTCCTTGCATTTACTTACGCACAAATACACTTGGGAAAGGTATTAATCCGTCTCTTCCCTCCACTTAACGGTTAAATAATAGGACTGATTGGGTTCTATAGCCTTGGCTGGCAACTAGTCTGCCACAGAAAGCAATGTCAACCTATTGCGGGGTTCTGCCCAGTCAGTCATGTCTCATGTCCCAAAGCGTATATCATGTATGGCACTGAACTGACTGACTAGAATTATAACTAGGTTCTGCGATTTCAATTCCAATAACTCATTGCACCAACCGAGCATTCCAAAGCGACCACTCTTGGAACTTATGATTTTGGTCGTCGTGGTTATCTTTGGTGATTGTACGAGAATCCACCCTCGGTATTCCAATGTGATGTGACCGTAAGTCTACATATGCTTCAGCAACTATTCTATTTTTCATAGATTTACATACATACAAATAGACTTACGTTCCCAAAACGCCACAAACGGACCCACCAATGTAATTCCTGTATTAATCTGAAGCCCACATGCATTAATAAAATTTGTGAAACATCAGCAAATGTGGCGTCAAATCTGTTTATGAAAGAAAATGCGTATTTTCCTTGGAGATCCATCTTGTAAATCCTGATTCATGAGCGTGTAATTTGACTTAATGAGATTAAAATTCTTACACTGCGAAAGAGAATTCATGCCAATAGATGTCTGCGGGAAAGTTGTTAAAAATCCTTTCCAGATTAAAGAGGGTAGAATTACACTAGTCTAGAAAATGTATAATTCTAAATGCATTAATCATCGGCAGGAGGGCTCAAAAAAGAGGTAAAAAATGTAAGGCCAAAACATTTATAAGAGGATGTTGTGAAATGTTCTCGAAACAAAAATCTGTCATATCGTTAGAGCCCCATTTTCAATCGCTTTCTGATTGGGCAGAGAATTGTAAACCTCACTTTTACACGCATCAATCAGGACTTATATTTTATTTTTTTTAGAATATAATATTTATGCACTAGTTTTTCACACCAACATATTTCTATTTCTGCCTCATGCCTCTCTGTCTCCTTTCTCTTCCTTCTCTCTCTCTCTCTCTATATATATATATATATATATATACAAATAATGATTTGTACCCACAGAAAACACTAATAGACGTCATAATTATCCCAAACCCGAGGAACCTTCCCAGCAGCCGAGCATGTGCAGGAAGAAAGAGCATTTCCTTCGCTCCTTGAATTACAGGAGAGTTTGTGAGTGTAACATATTTTTCTTTTTATTTCACTCTTGTGAAATTATATGCATACACCCACTTACATTTTAACATATTTTTTTTTTCAATAAAGTTTACTTTTAAACGAGTTCCATCTTCTCCCAGTATTGTGAGTAATCCTGTGGTTTTGTCCTTTTTGACCCTTTATAATTAAGCCAAGGAAGCCCTTGATAAGTGCTGGCCGAAAGGTTCCTCGTGTTTGTGATAATTATGACGTCTACTTTATTTAAGGATATATATATATTATAAATTATATTTCAGAACATGTACATAATTTTATATATATATATATATATATATATATATATATATATATATATATATATATCCTATATAAATCGTACATTTGTTTCGACATTGAAACTTCAATGTCTCATCCGACTGTATGAATAGGAAGGGAAAGCCTCTTTTCTCATATTTGGTCAGTTGGGTGTAGGGTGTTGGTGGGGGTTAGTGATAAGGGAACAAGTCTCGTGTATTGACCGTTAGAATTTTGACGAAAGTGGTGTAGATTGTTAAAATGGCTGATTAATGAGAATGTAAGTTTTTATTATCTTGCGACTAGACGATATTCTTTGGATTTCTCAGAAGAGCCGTTGGATAGCAATGGAAAGCCTCTTTTCTTATATTTGGTTAGTTGTGTGTGAGATATTGGTGGGGGATTGGATAGGAATGGAAAGCCTTTGTAGTGGATATATTTTAAAAAATATGTACATGTTCTGAAAAAATATTCACAGCTCTATAAATTATATATCGAGCACTGTTTTAAATTAATGTCTTAGGCGTTGTAACAATTCATTCTTCGTTCTGTATTCACTCGGATATATATATATATGTATGTATATGCGATAAAGGAAGTTGCTATTTATCTTTTTAACGCAAATACAAAATTAATTATTCAGATATTTTCAGTAAAAACACACGCACGTACACACACAAACACACATAAACAGACACATATGTGTGTGTGTGTTTGTGTGTGTGCGTGTGTGTGGTAGGTAGTTGGCAGAATTGAAAATATGGAATAAAAGTCTGACAAGATGTATAGAATAAGTGAAGAAACATACCGCTATTCTAAAAACCGTCTTTAAAAATCTATGTAGAAGCTTGATAAAGTCATACATGTTAGATTAAAGAACTGTTGTTACCTGTTTTTTACTTATTCTATCTATCTATCTATCTATCTATCTATCTATCTATATATATATATATATATATATATATATATATATATATCTCCTAGTGAATACAGAACGAAGAATTCTTACAGCGTCCAAAACATTAATTTAAAACAGTGCTTGATATATAATATATAGAGCTGGGAATATTTATTATAAATTATATTTTAGAACATGTACATAATTATTCTTTATATAACATCTACGAAGGTACACTCGTTTCGGCATTGAAACTTCAATGCCTCATTAGGAGGTGTGTAAAGAACTGGAAGTCCTTTCTCTTTATATTTATTTAGTGTTGTTCGAGGTGTTGGTGGGGGTAATGATAGTGGGATAGGTCTTTGACCGGTGGAATTTTTGGGGAGAGTATTTTGTTAGATGTGTTGGTGGGGATTAGCGATAGGTCTTTGACCGCTGGAATTTGTTGGGAGTGTGTTTCTTAAGTGATTGATTAATGAGAGTCTTTGATTCTAGACAGTTGTAGGTTTTAATTATCTATTGGCTAGACTAACTTTATGGATTTCTTAGAAGAGCCGTTAATAGTTGGCGTGGATATTTCTTTATTTATTTTTATCATTAACCCCCACCAACACCTCGAACAAAACTAAATAAATATAAAGAGAAAGGATTTCCAGTTCTTTACACGCCTCCTGATGAGGCATTGAAATTTCAATGCCGAAACAGCGTAACTTCGTAGAGGTTATATATAGAATAATTATGTACATGTTCTAAAATATTGATTATAATACATTAGTCATCCACATACAAGCACGTTTCGCTGTATCACAGCTCATTAGTGTGGCTAGACATAACCACTTGCTTCTGGCCTCTATCGAAACTCGACCGATTTGGTGTTAGTCGGACTCTATACTCCCTAAGCCATTGGCGCATGCCATCAGAGTAGGGAAATTTTAACGTCTTGTATATAAGCAGTAAACGTTTGGTTAGTTAGTTTTTGGCCGTAACTAAAAGAGACCAGTACTCATTTGTATAAAATAAGTGTTCAGTACAAGTACATTGTAGAATCTTTAAATATTTTAATTTGTAAACGAGTTATTTTGCGATGTAGTCATCAAAATTGTGGTGTTTTTAAGTGAATTATGATAATAACTGAAATTATTTACAATAACGCTTTGCCCTCTCGGCAACTCCGACCACGCTGTAGTCTCCCTCAGTATTTCTTTCCAATCTCACTCCCCCCAGGATCCCCCCACTCATAGAACCTCCTACCTCTACCAAAAAGCTGACTGGGATGCCTTTCGCGATTTCCTCTGCGACGTCCCTTGGGGAAAAGTGTTTGACCTATCAGTTGATGACTGTGCCTCTGAGGTCTCGTCATGGGTGAAAGCTGGCATTGATGCCTTCATACCCACCAGGAAGTATTGCTTAAAACCTCATTCCTCTCCGTGGTTCTCTCCGGCCTGCTCAGCCGCCATTGCCCACAGGAACCATTACTTCCATCTATTCCAGAGACAGCCAACTGATCACAATAGGCGCCTGTTCACATCCGCTCGCAGTGAGTGCAAGAGAACCCTAAATGACGCCAAACAGTTGTTTGCGGAGAGAATGCGACAGCACATAGCTGACCGCAAGTTCGGCTCCAAGGACTATTGGAGGATTTGTAAACGAGTGCTCAACAATAGGAAATCCTCAATACCTCCTTTAATCCATGGATTTGACGTTCTCACGTCATCCGCTGAGAAAGCTGAGTGCTTTGCCCGCAGATTCTCATCCAACTCCACACTCGACTCGTCCGGAGTGCACCCACCCGACTTCCCTATTAGAACTGAGGCCAAACTGCATGACGTATATATTACCCCGACAATAGTATCCAGAGTAATTTCAAAACTCGACCCCCATAAGGCGTGTGGAGACGATGGAATCCCGGTGATAGTCCTTAAGAGGTGTGCTCCTGAACTTTCCCCTGTCCTCTCTAAACTGTTTAACTACTGCCTTTCTGCTTCCTGCTTTCCTGCATGCTGGAAATTCTCCTCAGTCGTTCCTGTCTTTAAGAACTGTGGTGAACCCTCGGACCCATCCAACTATCGCCCTATCAGTCTTCTACCAATATTCGGGAAAGTGTTCGAGGCTATAATAAATGCTGAAATAGTTCATCATCTCACCGCCCACAAACTGTTCTCCGACAGGCAATATGGATTCCGATTTGACAGGTCCACAGCCGACCTGCTAACTACTGTAACGGAGTACATGCTACAGGCCCTTGATGAGTCTGACGAGGCTCGCGCGGTTGCTCTGGATATCTCCAAGGCTTTCGACAGGGTTTGGCACCCTGGCCTCCTATGCAAACTACGCGGTTATGGTATTACCGGTCGCCTGCTTGACCTAATCCAATCTTTCTTAAATAACCGCAAAATGAAGGTCGTTCTGAATGGGCGTGCCTCTTCGTCCTACAGCACGAATGCTGGTGTCCCACAAGGCTCTATCCTGGGCCCAACGCTCTTCCTTATTTTCATCAACGACCTCCCAGACGAGATCAGGTCCCAAGTAGGCATCTACGCAGATGACACTAGAATATACTCCCGCTCCAGTAAGAAACCTGTCGTGGCTGACAGACATAATCTCGCTGCTGACCTTGAGCGGGATCTACACTCTGTGGTGAACTGGGGCAAGAAGTGGCTTGTCAACTTCAATTCCTCTAAGACCAAGCTGTTGTCTGTCAACCATTACAGGCAACCTCTTCTGCCTCCCATAAGCATGGACCAGATGATTCTCCCGGAGAGTAATACACTACGCCTCCTCGGACTTACCCTGTCCTCAGACCTCAAATGGAAGCACTATATTGAATCCATAGCAAAATCTACTGCTAAGAAGATTGGGTCACTATGTCGATCCAGGATGTTTTTTCCACCTGAATCCATCCTGCATATATACAAGTCAACCATCCGTCCGTGCATGAAGTACTGCTGCCATTTATGGTCAGGTGCCCCTGCCGTTCTCCTCAGTGTTCTTGACAAGCTCCAAAGGAGAATCTATAATGTGATAGGTACTGATCTGGCGATTCGTCTGCAGCCACTTTCCCATCGTCGAAATGTGGCCTCCCTCTGTCTCTTCTATAAATACTTTCATGGCTTCTGCTCGGATGAGCTTAAGTCACTGATGCCTCCTCAACAGGTGTTTACCCGTTCAACCAGACTGGCAACTGGGTCCCACCCATTCACAGTCAGGTTAGCCAAACGCAGACGACAATTCTACTCCTGCAGCTTCCTCTCTCGCACTTCCCGCCTGTGGAACTCACTCCCGTATTCTTGCCTTCCTGACGGCTACGACCTCCAGAAATTTAAAAGCAAAGTTAATACTCACCTACTAACCACTGGCCTCTAGCTCTCTCTCCCCTCCCCTGTATAACCTTCCCTTTCTCTCCGCCCATGTACCTGTCATTGCACCTGCTTTCTCAGTTTTCTATTGTTCCTTTCTAACTAGCTTGTACTCCTCACTCTTTTCTAATTAATCTTTCTACATTTATGTAACCCCCTGCACATCAGTGGCGTTTCTGCCTTGCTCGGGGTGAAATGATTAAAAAAAAAAAAAATTAATTTATTCACTACTGCTGTCTCCTGATATTGTACTCAAAACAATTATGGCTAATTCACTGCAACCACCAGCGCGTATACATAACGACTGTGATAGTGCTCTCTGCCCGAAGGTAGAGAGCGCTCTGCGACCGAAGGCAGAGTGCTGACAGCGTCAGTAGTAGCAGAGGCAAATGCCAACTGTAACGGTATTTAGTCACCTTCCAACTTAACGCGAAATGTGACACAAGGTCATTTTAATGTAGGTTTTCTAGGCCATATAGCTCGGCCAAAATATCTGTCTAATTTTCCCCTGTCGTGATTCTACCCTTCGACGGAACCACGAATGTGTTAGTGCTCTCTGCCCAAAAGCAGTGAGCGCTCTCCACCCGAAGGCAGTTGCCAAGTGCAACTGTATTTATTCACCTTCCAACTTAAGGCGAGATGTAACACAGGTCTTTTAATGTAAGTCTTCCCGGCCATATAACCAGGCCAAAAATATCTGTCTATCTCTTTCTAGTCGTGATTCTACCCTTTAACGGAACCAATACTGTGTTAGTGCCTTCAATCCAAAGGCAGAGGGCGCTCTCCACCCGATGCAGAGAGCTAAGTGGGTAAATAGTAGCAGAGGCAAATACCACCTGTAACGGTATTTACCCACCTTCACACTTAAGGCGAGATGTTACACAATATATTTTTAATGTGGGTCTTTCTGGCCATATACCCAAGCCAAAAATATCTGGTTATCATTACCCAGTCGTTATTCTACCCTTCAGCGGAAACATGACTGGGTTAGTGCTTTCTGCACGAAGGCAAAGAGCGCTATCCGCCTGAAGGCAGTGATCTGACAGTGTCAATAGTTGCAGGGGTAAATGCCACCTGCAACGGTATTTACCCACCATCCCAATTAAGGCGAAATGTGACACAACGTCTTTAAATGTGAGTCATCCCGGTATTATAGCCAGGCCAAAAATATCTGGTAATCTTTCCCCAGTCATGATTCTACCCTTCGGCGGAACCACGACTGGTTTAGTGACTTCTGCCCGAAGGAAGAGAGCGCTCTCCGCCCGAAGGCAGAGTGCTGACAGTGTCAATAGTAGCATCGGCAAAAACCAACTACAACGGTATTTTCCCACCTTCCCACTTATGGCGAGATATGACACAAGGTCTTTTTAATGTGGATTTTCCAGCCAAATAGCCAGGCCAAGAAATATCTGTCATTCTCCAGTCATGATTCTACCCTTCGGCGGAACTATGACTGTGTTAGTACTCTCTGCTTGAAAGCAAAGACCGCTCTCCGCCCAAAGGCATAGAGCTGACTGTGTCGTAGTAGCAGAGACAAACGCCGGCTGCGACGGTATTTACCCACCTCCCCACGTTAGGCGAGATGTGACACAAGGTCTTTTTAATGTGGGTACTTCCCGGCCATATAGCCCGGCCAAAAATATATGTCTATCTTTCCCCTGTCGTGATTCTACCCTTTGGCGGAAGCACGACAGGGTTACTGCTCTCTGCCCGAAGGCAAACTGACAGTGTCTTAGTAGCAGAAGGAAATGCCGGATGCGACTTTATTTACCCACCTTCCCACGTAAGGCGAGATGTGACACAAGGTCTTTTTAATGTGGGTACTTCCCGGCCATATAGCCCGGCCAAAAATATATGTCTATCTTTCCCCTGTCGTGATTCTACCCTTTAGCGAAAGCACGACAGGGTTACTGCTCTCTGCCCGAAGGCAAACTGACAGTGTCTTAGTAGCAGAGGGAAATGCCGGCTGCGACTTTATTTACCCACCTTCCAACGTAAGGCGAGATGTGACACAATTTCTTTTCAATGTGTGTCTTCCCGGCCATATAGCCAAGTCAAAAATATTTGTCTATCTTTCCCCAGTCGTTATTGCACCCCTAGGCCGAACCACGCCTGTGTTAGTGCTGTCTTTCCGGAGACAGAGAGAGCTCTCCATTCGCGGTCAGAGAGCTGAGAGTGTCATAGTAGCAGAGGCAAATGCCGGCTGCGATGGTATTTTCCAACCTTCCCACGTAAGGCGAGGTGTGACACAAGTTCTTTTTAATGTTAGTCTTCCCGGCCATATAGCCAGGCCAAAAATATCTTTCACTAGTTGTGATTCTACCCTTCGGCGGAACAACGACCCGGGTTAGTGCTCTCTGCTCGAAAGCAGAGAGCGCTCTCCACCCGAAGTTGGAGAGCTGACAGTGTCATAGTAGCAGAGACAAATGCCGACTGCGACTTCTGTTTTCTCTATTGCAAGAGTATATGTACACTCATTCCAGTCAACTATCATAAAAAAGGAGAGATCCCACAACACTAGCTTAGAAATATAGACAGATAACCTTTTTCTGTTTTTTTCTTTTTTTCAGAAGTTGATTTTGTAGCATTTGGGCGAAGAATTGCTGACAGCAATGAGGTCCATTCATTTATAGTATTTTAATTTATTAGCCACACTTTCATCGCCCTTGTTCACGTATTGAGGTTGTTTCAAATAATTTTATGTTCTTGCAATGTTCCGTGTCGTATGACCTTGGATAGTTTGAATAATCATTTTCATTTGAACATCATCATTGATTCCTTACCTTCTGAAAAGTTCTTTCTTTCTAAGTTCAAAATTTTATCTTCACAACCTGACAAAGCTCATATGAAATTTACTCTTTGTGCTGTCACCGTTACCCTAAAAGATATGTATCTTATTTTATTTTGTTACATCACACTATTCATGCTTCATATATATATATTTCTCTTGCTCTATAGCAATATTTCATAGATATGTTTTTAATTTGATTCTCACTAGCAATATTCAACTAAATATCGCATGTAAATACCAATTCTTAGTTTGTGAAATTTTTGCTATACTAGTGTTACTTTGAATTATTCCTCTTAATTTGCTTTGCTTATATTATTTGCTCGCTTTATATAATTTTTGTTTTGTTGTTTTCTTTATTAATTTTATTTATTGTAAACTTTGGCAATTCAATTCTTGGATAGTCCTGTTACATATATTTCATCAGTCCATGACTAAGTACTCTACACACTCTCACCGAACCAAATTGTTCAATCGTCGCTCCATATATTCCCAGAGATTAAATTTTTAAATGCTAAAGAACCACATATGTTATCAATTCTTTTACTTCCCAGGCTATCTATCTATTAGATTGAAAAAATCTACATTTACAACAGGCAGACCTTTATGTGTATAGCCAAAAAATGCGATGATGGCCTTTATATTACAAAGTATTATAAGAGGCTTTTATAGAAGATAAGTTGATCCGGGTCGTAGCTAACAATTGCGATCTCCAAATACTGGATTTCCTACATTAATAGATTTCAAATGAAAATATCATCACAAGTAAAAAGAAACAAAACTGTAGCGTTTGAAATTCTGGAAATTTATCATAGAGTAGATAATTTATTAAACTGTATTCGTTATGCAAAAATCAAAAGTAGCCAACTTTGCCAAAATATTCTGTTTTATTGTTTAAATCTTTAACTAATTTTTAGAATGTAATATAAACAATGACTAAATGGTAATTGTTTATACTTCAGAGATGAGGTAGTATTTAAATATTTAGAATGTTGGGAGCGTTGTCCTCATCTTTATTTCCATTATTACGATTGTTTTATTGTAGACCGAATGGAAGTTTTACATTTCCATAAATACTTACCACATTTACTTAACCAAGTAAAATAAAAGAAACGAAATGCCATAATCGAATAATGTATGAAATTTAAAATTTCATACTTAATTTTCAAAACATTCCTTCAATAAAGTCTCATAAATATATATAGCATATTTTGTTTTAAAATGTGCTACTCTAATTAAAACAGAAACCAGACGAAAATCTATAGAAAATGTTTTAATCGCTAGATCATCCACAGTAAATTCACGTTCTTGTGACAACATTAGCCGCGAACAGAGAAATGTAAGAACAACCAAATTTTATGTTTTTGGGCGGATATTCTATTAACATGTGGGGGATATTTGAGAACAAACGTGACAGAAACATTGACAAAAATACAAACTGAAATAAATCGGCTGAATTATATACTCGAAACATATAAATAAAAGTAAATTTTAAATCTTAGTCTCCATTTTCTTTGAACGCATCTGTAGTCTTAAATGACGAACAGTGTCACACGGCATTTTATCACAGTTTTACCCTAATATACAGGTGTTATATACCACTTCTAGGCTACGACGACGAATATCACAAATTTAAAAAATTCAACTAGGAAACAAAAGTTATATATCCAATCTGTTATATTGTTGAATAAAAATTGACGAGGAATAAATGCTTCCGTTTCTTCGAAAATAAACAGTAACCAAAAGTTGCTGCGTTTCTTTTCTTATACTTAGAAGACCATAAACTGCTATCCATTCTATGAGATTACATAATTTCTTCTGCTTTGTTGACGAAAATAATTTGCAACCGATTCGGTGAGAATACGCTTAAACAAAATGTTGATTAACTTTTCCGAAAGCTAAAATGACATAATAAACTAGAACCAAGATGACTTGCCTTTCCACAACTGATAACAACGACAAACATCAATACTTCAGATTTTGATACAAATATTCAGTTATATCTTTATTCACCTCTCTTTTTCGGTCACTTGAGGTTGAGTGGGTTTCGCCTAGACGGAGCACCCACGCATAAAGACCACTAGCCAGCCAGCCAGCCTGACTGACCAACGTCTGCTCGCTCCAACTGCTGTCTGCACACTCAAGAGTCAAGTATAAACTGACTCTCTGTGACAGATGATGTCACTTAAATTAATAGCCGCATTTTGTCACCTAGCTTGTCGCACTTCCATTGCATTCCGTATCTTCTCAAGTGCTGACTCCTATGACCTTGGTTCTAGTACGGTCAGTTGGGCGACGTCTGTGAAAAAACAGCGCCATTATTTAAAATCGGCATGCTGTTCTACCTGGTATTTGCGTCGGATAATAGCGGGTATGAGTGTCAATCTGGGGACGATGCAAGGGAATTTGTACATAATTAGAAGAACCTAATATTTGTTCTGAAGTTACAACATCTAGGAAAACTCACTCAGATCGTTATAATAAGAAGAAGACTCCCGAATTTGTTGATGAGGGACTCAGAATCAGAACACAGGCCTACGTAAAGTATCTAGTGCTTTCCTGGGTCAAGAGGGTGACTGCTAGAAGACATTGTGTTTGTCAACAGGATTCTGCTCTATACCACACATGAAGAAGAGCCAGTTAGGGGTGTCAGATAATTTCTGCGACTACATCCAATCTTGCCATCTAACTATGCAGACCAAAACTCCCTTTATTATTATGTGTTGTGTGCAGTTGAATCAGAGGCCATAAAATATTTGTAATAAAAAATAAGAACTGACAGCAAGGATTATGGCATTGTTCATCAACTTAATAAATAAAACTGTCCAGAAGATTTGCATGAGATTCCAAAGTTTTCTGGATGGCGTGAATAAAGCAAATGCCTACTGCATTGAACAGACAACTACTTTAGTATTCCAAGATATTTTTGGGGATCATATCTCTTAAAATGATATGTCAATCTTGTTTTCAAGTTTCTAATTTGGATGACAATTTATACATCGTACCATTTATATATATATATATATATGTATATATATATATTACGAAAGTTTGTTTCTTTAAAAATTATTTATAATGGATATTCGTATTTGAGTGGCTACACCGTTGTTTTAGTTACCACGGCCTAGATATAACAGAAATCTAAACTTATTTATAATGGAACTTTGTCTGTGTGTGTGTCTGTGTGTTTGTCTGTTACCTATAGTCTCCCAAACGGCTGAACCAATTTTCTTGAAAATTTACACAGTTGTAGTATCACCATCTGCGAGTATTCTTAGTTAGCTTTTATGGCGAGGTACCCCTGATAAATATCGAAAATCGATAATTGAAAAAATCGGATTATAGTAGGAGTGTTCCGATTATAATTAAATTTGATACACTCATAGACAAAGACTTAAGAAACGATATTCAGAAGTTTCAAGGTTGCAGTTCTTACAATAGAGCGGAAAATCGATAATATATATATATATGTATATATATATATATATATATATATATATATATATATAAACAAGATGTCTGTGTGTGTGTGCATTTATCTGCCTGTATGTCTATTTTTTTTCAGCCCTTTTATTTCAGTTTTTTCTTCTGGTTTGGCTCTAAGAATGTAAAATTGTAGTTCTTAGTCTCAGCCATGATACCATTTACTCAGAGGACTTATTTAGCCTTTAAAATTCAGTTTACGACGAAAAAAATTATTTGATATCGATACCAGGAAATCAAAATTTGACTTACATCCATTCATTTTTCTTTCAGTCTACAGTTTCGCTTTAACTGGAACAACTATTGCTTTTTAATGTTTCGTGCCCACATCTAAATAGTCTGAGCTCCAGGACCATGGATTATTTTTAAAGCTTTCATTACACCCGAACAACACTGGGCTATACTGCTAGTCTTATATAGAAAATATCGATCACCTGGCAGGATTCGAAACTGCATACTACCTTCGTTAGTTGTCGTTCTGTTCATACTAATGTCCTTGAAAAACCATGAATCTATTTCACAGCCAGCTATGAATAAATTAGCTGCAGTCCTTTATCTACGTAATGAGAACCAACTCGTACGTCTAGTACTATTCCGTTTCAGTCAATATTTACTTTTTGTTGAAAGCACAGAAACGCCATTTAATGTATTTGTCGTAATATGTACAAAAGAAAAAAAATATTGATGAAATGATGAATTTGTTATTTTTTTACTGTTATCAATCTTTTGCAGGTTATTCTAAGCCAAAATATATTTTTAGCTTTTTTCTTAAATAATAATAATAATAATAATATATATATATATATATATATATATATATATATATATATATATCTTCACATTTAACCTATGGCAATAAACGGAACATGTAAGTTCATACATGTGGGATTTGCATGTAAACTCGTATAAGAAGCTAGACTGGAATCAAAAACTCAGTTCGCTGATTTCCAATTCTTAGACGATAATCATTAAACCACTCACACAATTACAAGTGGTATTCCTAAACAGTTAGCCCTACATGTGTTGACCAGACTTGACGTTAACCAACTTCTTTTATCGTACGTGATATAGCCGCACGCCTCCAACAGAATGAAACTAAGATTATATAATATATAAACATCAGTCAATTAAGCAGTATGTTGTATAACGAAAGATGTCTTCCAAAAGGTTTAGTTATTAAGAAATAAAACAGTTCCTTAGAAGGAAGGAATGCTGTAATTTCAATCAACATATATGACTATGAACATTATTTCCTCACAGTTGAAAAGGAAACTTCCAGCAAAGGGGGTTTGGCTCTACAGGTGTATGCTGGGGATATATCATGGACAGAGCTTGTGAGAAATGAAGATTTTTTTTCAGAAAAATTCAATGGATAAAACATACTTATACCAAAAAAAGAGATTTGGTAGAAGGAATGCATGTAAGAGAATTTGAAAGTCGAAAGACACATTGAAGGCAAGTGGGACGGAAATAACCAGCGCATTTTAAATCTTGTCCATCTGGAAATTGGTTACGTTACTAAAGAAGAGAAATGTTTGTGAGCTAGAATCGCGAAGGTTCTGACAGTAAACAGCACATGAAAAATACATCACTATTTTTTTGTTAGTAAAATAGATATTAGTTTCAATTGTGGAAAAACAAGGATAATCGCTAAAAAGTATTTGATGCCTAATCTTCATATTTTTAAAATCTGTAATTTTCATCTGTTAAAACTATCAAGAAAAAAATAAAGTAAAAATTTGAAATCTACTTAACTTTTAAGTTAATGGCAAAGAAACATGGAATGAAATGTTTAGCACCAAGGGAATTTTGTCAGGGTGGCCGTCGAACTGCAGGATAGATAGAATGACACTGACGTTTGACTGGAGCCGTCTATTTTCGAAATAGGAGGCAGCGGAGGAATTTGTAACAGATGTTGCTGTCATTTTTTATTTCTTTCTTTTTGTTTGGATTTTTCACTTTCAAGCAAATGTAACTCTAGAAAGCTTCGTCTAATTCTAGTGAAAAGTACATCTGGAAATAATCGAGTGAAACAGGCGCCCAACTTCTTAACCATCCTTAGATCACCGCACATAATTGCACAAGGAGAAGAATTTCAGTTACACATGAGCCGACAGAGAAAAAGGGGAAGAACGGAACAATTCACATAATCTTCCCAATTTATCTGGCTTATTTGTTATCTACATCTGTCTACAAATATTTCTTACTGGGCTGGTATTTATACGCATACAGACTATTCATTGAGCGTAGTTGATCAAAGTATTGAGTTAAATAGCGATAGATAAAAAATGTTAAGAAAGCGTTCGGAATTTCAAAATTTAAATATCGCAGAAAAGCAATATTTATTTCAGGTTTAAAAAGGACTGGACTATGGATGACTAACTCCGGCAATAAATCTGTGACTATTTTCACTGTATAGTAGAATACAATCACTCAATCGATATATATATATATATATATATATATATATATATATATATATATACTGAATCCATCCTGCATATATACAAGTCAATCATCCGCCCGTGCATGGAGTACTGCTACCATTTATGATCAGGTGCCTCTGCCGTTCTCCTCAATGTTCTTGACAGGCTCCAAAGGAGAGTCTGTGATAGGTACTGATCTGGCGGCTCGACTGCAGCCACTTCCCCATCGTCGAAAGGTGGCCTCCCTTTTTCTGTTCTATAAATACTTTCATGGCTTCTGCTCAGACGTACTTAAGTCACTGATGCCTCCTCAACAGGTGTTTGCTCGTGCAACCAGACTGGCATCTGGGTCCCACCCATTCACTGTCAGGTTAGCCAAATGCAGACGACAATTCTACTCCTGCATCTTCTTCTCTCGCACTTCCCGGCTGTGAAACTCGCTTCCGTATTCTTGCTTTCCTGACGGCTACAACCTCCAGAAATTTAAATGCAAAGCCAATACTCATCTACTAACCACTGGACTCTAGCTCTCTCCCCCCCCTGTATAGCCCTCCCTTTCTCTCCACCTATGTGTCTGTCATCGCACCTGTTTTCTCAGCTTTCTATTGTTCCTTTCTAACTAGTTTGTACTCCTCACTCTTTTCTCAGTAATCTTTTTACATTTATGTAGCCCCCTGTACATCAGTGGCGTTTCCGCCTTGCTCGGGTTGAGATGATTAAAATATATATATATATATATATTTAATCAATATATGTATTACCCAAACATATTTAAATGTATATATACATATGTAAACTGAGGAGTACGCTCGAACTCACACAAACATACATACATATATATATATATATATATATATATATATATATATATATATATATAAAGCACAAGTACGCATACACATGTCGCGACTGGTTATTTGTGTCCGTTTATTTTTCAAACATGTCAATACTTTTTTGTTAATTTAATGTAAAATTTTAAAATCTCTGCCATTTTCTCTCAATATATATATTCAGAGAAAATGGCAGAGATTTTATATGTGTGTGTGTGTGTGTGTGTGTGTGTGTGTGTTTATAAACACCGTATCAAAGTGGAAAGTCTTCTCCAACACGAGTAAATTAAAATTAACACGCACTTCAAAAAATGGAAAGGAAGATTAAATGCAGAAAATAGATAAATAAAAAATGAAAATTAATTCTTTTTTTTCTACAATCCGTTTTATCCGAAAGCGTTTTTGTAAGAGATCCCATTGTTAAATTAGGAGTGCGGAGGACAGTCATCTTTCTAAAACTTTTCTTTTTCATACTTATTCTTTTCGTTTTAGATAACTGAATGAAGTCGGTTCCTTTATACAGTTGCATCTTTCAGACGCCAAAAACTTTAAAATTGATATTTAAATTCCTTACTTTATTGATTAATTCATCCACACTTATGAAGAAAATTAACTGTATTTCCACCATTCTACTTCAATAGATGTATCATATAGAGAATATATCAAGCACACATATAAATACACGCTAGCACTCACACACACACACACATTTTGAAAATATTATTAAAATTAGTAATACTAGCTTTACTTAAATTACTGTAATCTGTAAAGTAATAGGCCAATTGGGCCCAAAGTTTATCACGTGCCTTTTGAAAGTTATTTCTATATAAACATTATAGGGGGTTTTAATTAAGGTGTGATCTATATGCACGGACATGGATTTATTTAGTGAGGCGTTATTTTTAATTTCCATAAATATTTTGCGCTGGTACATGGCCTTTACTGACATAAAATCTTTATTTTGTCACATACAAAATCAATAATCTACAGAACTAGATCGCGTTTTACAAAATAAAACATCCCTGCCAACAGAAATCCAATGTGTAAATATTTTTCAGCCTGGGTGACCACTCCTATCGCTAAAGTGTGCCGTGAAAAATTTCGTCTCCAAAAGCATGAGAAAAATATCTTGATGATATACCGGGTTGCCTAAAATTGTGGTATTTTAGTAACTTATAGGAAACGGATCTAAAGTTTACTCCGACTATGTGTGAAAGATGTCATTTTAAAATGGAATCTATTTTGCAATTCACATAAACGTGTTCTTTCTATAGAGACTTTAGTGTTTGTGGCTTCAGTAATATAATTTTTCTTCCAATGTTATTTTAAGGTCTTGTTTACGACTTCTAGACATCAATATTTTCCTCAAGATATCCCATAGAAAAAAATCTGGAGAGGTCAGATATGAAGAAATATATGCCAATTGATCTCAAAATATTGAGAAACAAATACTCTATCTAACATTTTGCAATGTTGCGTAGTGCATTTTCCATGCTTAAAATTCAGCTTCTTCTTTATATAATCTCGAAATAAAATACAAAAATAATAACTAACTCTTCATGACTTTTGGGCCAGATATATATATATATGTAGTTTTTCTTTAATCCAAAGTGGAAGAGTAGGAAGTTAAATTCCAAGAAGCTGATCCTAATCAATATTAAAAAAATTTTCACATTAAAAAGTGATGCAGGCAGAGAGCTCAATCTTTAGAAAATATGGAGTCTTTTGCTAAACCCCTTTTCCTTGGTTAACACATATATGTATATATATTTTTTTTTCTCTAATATTTTTTCTCTAATAATTTTTTTCTCTAATTATTTTTAAACTGATAACTTCCGGTAATTGGCATTTAGCTCGCTTATAATCAAATAAACTTAAATAAAAACTTTTAAAATCTTATATTGAAACCCATTCCTTCTCGCCTAAATACAACTCTTCAAACAGCCCAAAATCTTAACCTTAAAAAAGTAATTTAACTCATTTAGTTGTCTATTTTTATAAAATATGAACTCATATTCCTCTCCTTCCTAAATATACCATTTCAACACCCTGTAACCCCGCGACTACCAGCTCTGTCCTGCTCTACTTTGTGACCGTTGTTAACCTAAAACCCCTCCACACTCTACCCCAGGGCCTTCGCCATTTGGAAAAAAACAATGTCGCTGACGTGACGTAGAATCTCTATTAGAGATCCTATGTGGAAATGTACATCCGACACCTTTGAATTTTGAAAATTTTCTCTAATATATATATATATATATATATATATATATATATATATATATATATATTGTTGCATAACCATGTATTCACTATTTATTCCCACAACGTACACAAAATCGGCATACTGCTATATTTTTTTCTCTAATTGTGAGAGTTATTATATTCTCTCCCTCTCTCTGATAACCGTACGAAATCAACAGTTAAGATAATACTTTTAATGATGAATAATGGCCCATGGAAACAAAATCCAATGACGGCTGAAAATAGCACATCACCACTGTAGATTCACGTGAGCCAATCACTTGGACTGCAGATCTCAAGAGATGAAGGCTCCCTCTCATGTTATCGTCAAAATGAGAGATGCATTAAAGAAAAGACCTAATTGTACATGCATTTCGCATATACTAAGTGTTAATTTGGATTGCAAACCTGGAGTAATTTTCATGTCACCGAAATATCTGGAGGTTTCAACATAAAGAGTTCGAATATTTTTAGCCGACTCACCTACATTAATTCTTTGCCGATTATGGACATGTTTTTATTAGATATTCTAACAATAAAATAAACAATTGTGAATAAGCAATTGTGTTAATCACCGAATATAAAGTCATGTATCTTTTCCAGTGATGAAAAACTGCGAACACATATGCCAACACAATATTGAATTTTATATAACAGAAAACTTTGAAGAGGAAATCTAGCAGAAGATTGCAGTCTTATGAAATGGGCGAAGTTTGTAGATTGATGACATTCCCATGTATATGGCAAAGAAAGTAAAGAAGTGAAGTAAAGAAAAATAAAGGAAAACAAAAAAGTGAGAGATCTTCTGTAATTTCAAGCAGTACACCAAAATTAAGTTGTTTTTTACGATCTCATATTGCATAAAAAGCACACACGTTTCTACACAGACATTCTTCTTATATTATTTTTACTCTTTATTAAATCTTGTTGAATTGTAATACCGGTGTTTGTTTTTATTACTATTGTTTATTTTTCTGTAAACAGTAGATATTATAATTATGAGATTTTTCAACTTATTTCATGAATCTAACCCGGCAAAAGTAACTATCTTCTACTTATTATCAAAGACTTAATGGTCTATATTTGATATTGAGCACTTTTTAACAAAATCTGCTTTAAATATATGCGTTTCTAACCTTATTACACAGACTGTCGCCAATATTAATTTCACGCAGTTGTTCACAGGGTTACAATATATATATATATATATATATATATATATATATATATATCTTACACACTTGACTAAAAAATAACAAAATACGTACTTTTAATTTATCATATATATATATATATATATATGTGTGTGTGTGTGTGTGTGTGTGTGCGCGCGTGCGCGCGCGTTTTTGTGTGTATGTTCAAGAAATTGACCAGTGACATAAAATATCAGATGTGATTTACTAATATAAAAAAAGAAATAAGTTTATCAATTTGATATTGTTTTCCATCAGCAAAACAAAAAAAAAAAACATTATATACGTTCTGTTGATGTAGTATATATATAGTAACTTTAAAATTATCCATTTTCTTATAATTTATCTTTTTCAAGTTGATAAATGTCAGTCGCTGTTAGGTCTCTGTTAGGGCGCCGCTCCTATTTGACTACAAATGGACTGTTCCCATTGCTATGTATAGCAATGGTGGATTCTCTACAAGAGAGTCGTAGAGAGTCACTAGACTGACGACTCTACGACACTGTCAGCTCTCTGCTTCCGAGCAGAGAGCAATAACCCAGTCGTGGTTCCGCCGAAGGGTAGATCCACGACTGTGGAAAAATAGACAGACATTTTTTGGCCCGTCTATATGGCCGGGAATACCCACAATAAAATGACCATGTGTCACATCCAGCCTTACGTGGGAAGGCTAGTAAATATAGTCGAAGAGAGTCACTAGACTGACGACTCTACGACACTGTCAGCACTCTGACTTCGGGTAGAGGGCGCTCTCTGCTTCCGAGCAGAGAGCAATAACCCAGTCGTGGTTCCGCCGAAGGGTAGTACCACGACTGTGGAAAAATAGACAGACATTTTTTGGCCCGTCTATATGGCCGGCAATATCCACAATAAAATGACCATGTGTCACATCCAGCCTTGCGTGGGAAGGCTAGTAAATACAGTCGAAGAGAGTCACTAGACTGACGACTCTACGACACTGTCAGATCTCTGCCTTCGGGTAGAGGGCGCTCTCTGCTTCCGAGCAGAGAGCATTAACCCAGTCGTGGTTCCGCCGAAGGGTAGAGGCACGACTGGGCAAAAATAGACAGACATTTTTTGGCCGGGCCATATAGCCCCGAAATCCCAGATATAAACTGACCATGTGTCATATGTTGCCCTTACTGGGAGGGACTACTAAATAATGAGTCGTAGAGATTCACTTGATAGTCTCTAATGAGTTACTGAAGAGTCAGTGCGAGTCAGTGGCGTACCGGAAGTAATCACGTATACACACTTCTTACGACGGATTGGACTCTTGTATCTTTCTATTGTAAATATTACTAATCACTTCTGTACATCCTAACCATCTTTCCGCGGAATACAACTAATATTCTGATTCTGTTGTTGAGTTATTCATTCATACTTGGCGACATAACAGTCTCTTACCAATTATGATGAGAAATCTCTTCTTTGGATATATTTCAATTCGTGTGCAAAATCATCATTTTTGGGGTCCTTATTCTCTCTTCGCATTACATGTGCTATCCATTTTAGTTGTTGCCGCGGTTAAAATAAGATAGCTTCTTTTCTTTCAGACTATTTCTTGCTTGTGATTATGCAGCGGTTTGATATGGTCATTGCTAAGATCCCGGCAATTTTAACCATTTCAATGCATGAGAAGTAATTGAATACATTGGAAAGATTAAAAACTTCTGAATGTATTTTGCGGTTCGTGTTGCATTAAAGTTTCGATGTGATAAAGCGATTCATGAACATGAATTAGGAATTTATATGGAATATTTTCAAATTACTCTCTGTTTTCCATTCTGTATGTTATAAGAAATTTGTTATGAACATTGACATTAATTATGCAACAAATTGAAATGCAATTTTCCTATCTGAAATATATTATTGCTCAAAAATTGAGAATGATAAAAAATTTAGAATACTACTGTGAAAATGGTAATAATAGAAAAAAGAGAAAACTGTGTAAAAAAGAAAAAAAGCTAAAGGAGTGAGTCAATAGTGAAAAGAAAAATACAAGAAAAGTAAAACATAAAAACACTAAAAAGTACGAATAATCAGAAAATTATCCTCGACGAAAATTCTACACGACAGAAGTATAATCAGTCAATTGTTGATAGCCCTGACGAGTGTATGGTGTCATTTCTGGAGTGTCGTCTAAGAAACTCTGGAATCAGAATGATGAATGTAACATTAATCCTCAAAGTGACAATTTGTATTACTAAAAATATTTCATGTGTTTTCCGAAATATTACTATGTACTAATTAATACCTCATTAAACTCACAAATCAATTAATTTCATGATTTCTTACTTGGATTTCGTCCTGTGCTTGCTTGTGTTAAGCTATATATTCACTTACAACGAATACAGATTCTGTTATCCATCGTGTCAATAAACCTGTCATTTCTGTTTAATACTTCTAGCAAGAGAAAATAGGTTAGTCTTTACGTTATTATTGAAGAGATACAGTCGAAAATAAATATGTTTTGTTTGTTTTGATCTATTTTTGTAACCCTTCTTGGGTAAAGGTACACGCACCTCCTTTGAGAGAATAGTATCTTTATTGTAGAAAGCATAAACCAATAGCTTTACCTGGACAGAACGATTTATTATTGACAGAATTAATCGCCCGTCCATCGGTCGTTTTCGAAGCTGCGCGTCCGCATACACTTGTCAAGTAATGTCTCTGATGCGACATCAAAACTATGATGACAATAAATGTGATATTTTACGTGAACCGTTACGTTATAAACCAATATATAAGATTCATTCATTTGCGAAATTCAATTAACTTCTGTGAAGGAAAATATTATACAGAAGATAAAACACGGTATATCTTCACTTTCAGCATTCTTTTGTGCTTACTTGAAATTATTAACTTTTGCAAATGTCCTATAATATTTTAAAACTTTCTTATAAATATAATTATGAAATATGAAAATAGTAAAATATTATAAGGAGACACTTTTCCACAAATCATTAAGAAGTAATGTATTGCTATACATGACATCGAATAAGTTTTGCTGGAAATTAGATTAAAGGCTAAAATCTTGATGTGGGCGAAATCATTTTCGTATTTCCTTGATTATTCAATTAAAATTAAACCAGGCCCAGATTTTGCAAAATCACTCAAGAGAAATAAAACCTAAGCGTTGTGTGAAATGTTTAAGTGCAAATAAGCATCTGATTTTAATTTTAAAACATGGCGACGTGAATTAATTTACTCTATACTGTAGTGACAAAACAAACATTCTGTTTAAAGGGAAAATCCTCTAGGATCTACTCATCCCTTTCTATCTCACACTCTCTCTCTCTCTCTCTCTCTCTCTCTATATATATATATATATATATATATATATATATATATATATATATATATATAATCTGCGATGTGTAAATTGTCGCAATTTTATATTTTCATAATCATGCATTTGTGTTGTTTGCTTTTATTTTGTCGACTGCAACGTATAGTAGAGGATGTTGAAAACAATACCATGACGTTTTTCATTGCACCAAGAAAATTGAAAGGTATGCAGTTATTAGCATTCGATCCGGAAGCTGTAATAAGTACATTTCAGAATTCTTGGATGTCAATTTGAGGACTGTATGCAAGGAAAGGGCTGGATGACTATAATATTAAATCAAAAGTTACCCCACCTTTGATAATTCACTCTGATCGTTCTGATAGGAAAATAAGTCACCAATACTATTTTTTATTAATTATTGCCAAGTGAATAATTGTAAATGAAAATAGAATGGTTCTTTTGTTAAATATTGCACAATAACATGTGCGTCAAATGAATTTATAAATATTTAATACTTACCTATATTGCAGTTTAGTCAATGAAAGAATGAAGAAAATTCAGGGTGATTCGGACGAGTATCTTTGCTTCCTTGCTTTGTAAATTTTTGCAAAGTAATAATAACAAAAGAACCATTCTATTTTCATTTGGCAATAAACAATACAAATAGTATTAAAACATTTCTTTAAAAAAAGAACTGATGTGGCCTAATAATTATGGCTGGTAGTACACACACACACACACACAACACACACACACACACACACACACATATATATATATATATATATATATATATATATATATATATATATAACAGTGACCGGTTTCCCTTTGGCAATTACGCAAATATGAGTACCTAATTTCCCGTATATGTACTTCTAGATTGCACTTATCTATATTAAAATATTCAAACTTCGATCGAATATCAGATAAGATTGACACTATCATCACCGAATTTACGTCGGTTAGCTTTCACATATGCGGAAAGTTCCATGTTTAACACATGGAATGGTAAGTTTACTTTAACTGAAGAGATGAATATTACAGATACCTCAGATATTTCTCCATTGTCTATGAACTAACTTAGATCATTGAAGAACAAATCCGACTCTCGGATGCGAAGGTACAGCAGCGAAATACCTCGATCCTTTTCTAATATTATGCTTTGACAAATGCCCAACAAATATTTTACCTTTATTATTGCATCGGATCATTACTTAGTCTATACAAATGACTCTAAAACTATGACATATCCTGATTTACTCTTTCATAGTATGTGTTTCTAACCTACTTAACTTGAATGCACTGCAATAAAAATACCGAAATAAAATACAAGGATGAAATGCGAAACGACCAGCGTTTGAGCCAGAATGGAAAATATAAAAGCCGTGACAAAAGGCACCCAGACAGACAGGCACAGACGGAAGAGAAGATAGTAATTAGTTTCATCCTTGACCTATGTCAACCTGCTACTATGCTCGCCTTCTTCTTCCTTCTTCTTCCGCGCCTGTTCTCAAAGTACTAACTGACCTTTTCTAAGACATTCCACACCAACCAACTCACTGACCTTAGAAACGGCAACTTGAAAATGAACATTCCTTTCTTTCAGCTCGCCACTACCTTCCATGAACTCTTTTACTTCCGTTGAACTTTTATTTCAAGCATTACATATTTTGTAAAACATTGATTGAAATGTAAATATGTATAAATGTTATTTTACACTCAAAAATTGCCTTTCTTGAATTTATGAATTATAGTTGGCTATCTTCCCACAAGGCCAAATTCCGTTAACATGCTACGGAATCCTACTACCCCTCACTACAAATGCAATAAGAAAAGAGATACCCGCTATAAGATCATGCATTTTAGTAGAACATTCAAAGATACGATATATCTTAATCGAACCCAATATTTTTTAGATTTGCTTTGATGCTTTAGATAATTGTTCTGTTAGAAGATGTAGTTCCGAGCTTAACCCAATTTTTCAACTTATGTTATATCTTTGGCGGTTTGTTAATTCGTTATAATTTGCTTGGATTAACTTATTTGCTCCTTATTATTAGATTTCTATTTTGAAGTAACGTAGTAAAACTTTATTTCCATGTCTGTAATTTGATATGAGTTCAGATCGTTTATTTAGTAGTTTGTTTTGGTAAGGGAATAATAGCTATATTTTCCGCCAGGCAGAGTCTGCAGGTTTTGATTTATTGGTGTACGACGATGCACTGTTTCGTATTTTCATTGTTATCTTTTGGGTGATTTGGGTTTTGTTTTTGACTTCCCACATTTACTTAGAAAGCATTGTGCTGTTCGCGTACTTTATATTTGTGAAAGATGTTTTGTATGTCTAATGTCTTTATTTCCAGTGTCTTTCAGTTATTCCTATGTATATTTCTTCTCATTATCCAGTGATTTAAGCAAATTGTAAACAAATTAACAAACCGCCAAAGATATAACATCCATTACAATAGAAAAATTATAAAATAAATTAATATAAATACATAGATAAAATAATAAATAACAAATCATAATTATAAAAAAAATAAAATGAAAAAGTAATAAAAATAAAATAAGTAATAAATATATTAATCATCGAAAAACAAAAGAATAAACGAATAACAAGTCAAATAGATTTACTCAAATAAATAATCAATCTACTCCCGCCAAAATAACGGTTAGAAGGATTACCGACAATGCCCCACTGACACGTATGTATTATTAGCCGAGGAAAAACTGAACACATGTGGCCTGATGATTGCGCTTAGCGTGAAACAGTCTGTCGCCCTAAGTGTTGACTTCAATTTTTAATCTTTATATATATATATATATATATATATATATATATATATATATATATTTCATTTGACAATGAAACTTTTTGGCCAGATCCATTTCTTTCATTATTTAGTCCATTTTATAATAATTGCACAGCTGATATTTTAAACTCTGTTAAACTTGGAACGTTTCAACGCAACCTCGTAATAATATAAATATTTCGCTGCAAGCCTCTATTCATTTATGTTATTGAGTGTGGAATGGAATATAAAAAAAGGTTGATGAAGAAACATTTTTTCTGAATCAATATAGACCAAAGTTTTCTTTATTAAAAATCATTTTTAAATTTCATATCACCTCATTTTAACAGCTTAGCTCCCCGGTCGGAAGCGTTGATTTACCCGGAAGATGTGATTATATTGAATGTTGTCCACAAGATGGCCTGTCAACTCCATTTGCTTTTCTATATGCGTGCCCTCTATAAATCGATGCCAGCACATGTTACCGCCTAATTACTCAGATGTTTCCGCGAATTTTACAGCAATTTTCTCTGAATGTGACACTTGCCGAAAAATTAAATTTATAGTTCAAATTTGAGCATAATCATTTCTAAAAAGGTTTTCAATTTATCAAAAAATTAATAAATGAACTAATTAATCCCGCATATAGATAGATACATTTATCGATCTTTCAATCAGATTTATTAACTTATATACCTTAAATCATTTAACTGTAGTCTTATCAGCAAACATAAGCTTTACTTTGTGACGAAAATGTATTTCGAAAATATGCATCCAGAGTTTTAGAAAGAATCGAATGTAAATGTCAATTCGAAGAGATTATATCTATTACCAATATTTTGGATGAGTTCAGTTCAATTGCAAAGAATTTATAAGTATTCAACCATTTCTGCGTAAACCAAGGCTAGACTCCGAAAGTACAAGTCAATGTGCGTAGTTAATATTAGTGTAATTAAAGAATCTCTTTTTTTTCAAATTTTCAAAATGAAAGTGAAGTGTAAGTCTGCTAATCTTGCCCCATAAATATAATTACACTTTTGTTAAGGTCTTCATTGGTTGAAAGTCATTCAGATTCTGACAGTGTAAACATTTGTGCAGATTTATCTGCATCATTAACATAGACTACAGAATTAATGTATTGAATTACGATTCATGGTTTTAAGATGTTTCATATTCTCGCTGTTTCTTTGGTGGACAGCATTCAAAATGTTTCAAATCTGGATTCTGGTCAACTCAACATCTTACAGCATTTCTAAAATAAATAAATCTGCAGCCGCAGCTAGAAAGATATCGAATTTTTAATTGCATTCGGTTTTTATATTCTCATCATTTTTGTGATTATCATAACGTTTTGCCCTACGGTTTTCATAGGTATCTGTTGATCCTGGAAACCTCATGGAATCTCAGACTGAACTCTTTATCTAATCTATAGGATGTATTGTTCTTGTTCCAATATATATTTCCAGTAGGAAATTATAGGTGATTAAATGGTTTGTTTGTGAATTTGATGGTATAGTAATAAACTGAGCAAAATTAATAAAAACAAATCCAGAATTATCTAGAACGGCAAAAGAAAATCAATCTACCCATGTAGATTAAATAGACGGTTCCCTTTAAATTTTCTTAAATATTCATTCAGTTAAGTGCCATACGTGAACCCGCTTTGGCGATCATGTCTCGAAAGAGACATGGCTGACTGGGCAAAAGATTATCCTGCAGTAAGTTGACATTGCTTTCTGCGGTAGATTGGTTGGCAGCCAAGGCTATAGAACCCAATCTGTCCTGTTATTTAACGCATAACTGGAAGAAAGAGACATATTAATACCTTTCCCAAGGGTATTTGCGCGTAAGTGAATGCAGTGAATTCAACTGGAATTTGAACTAGGCTCCCCGATTTCTCGTTCCAAGCCGATATTCACTGCACCACAACAGAATGAAAATTTTTTGAAATTCTGAAAAAGAAATGTTCAGTTCTAATTCTATTGTAACATTAATTATAGTCTGAAGTTTTTAAATTGTCCTTAATTTTGTAAGTCCTCATCGGTTGCTTACAATAGCTGAGTTTGTTTGCGTTATTACATCGATTTCAAGTCGAAAAACTTTCCCTTGATATACACAATTATCTAGATGTTAACGCTGTAAATATGCTGAGAGGTAAACAACACTTTGAAAAATGACTATTTTGGATACCGCTAAAATATCATTTGTTTTACCTAAAAATCATATTTCTTTTTTCTCATACGGTTTTATTTTTTCTTTAATCCATCATATTTGTATTCTTTCATATTTCGTTACTATACAAAAAAATAAAAATAAAAATAAAAAATGAAATAATATAAAAAATAAAAAAGGGAAGCGATTGCTTGTAGTCTGTAAGCATTCGGCTGTTAATCGAATGGATTAGCTGTATAAATAGTGGAATGAAATATCTCGTCCGGTGATGGGAAGTAAATGGTGACTGACTCTAACAGTGACCAAGGGTCATTCTCTGCAGGGTAGGTATATTAATATTGATGAGATATATCTGTCGACTACCGAGGTGTGTAGGAGTTTCTTGTCAAAAGCACACGTCGCATTTCTAAATATGCTTAAGAGATGCCAACAAAAGATATCTACAAGCGTCTACCAATGATTAAATCTTAGCCATTTGATAAAGATCTGTTTTCTGCAATGTGCAACAATAGATTGATTTTTATTTTTTATGATAATGTTGTCAGAAAATATTACTTTTTTAATTTCATATTTTTACTTAATATTAGATAATAATTGGATGTGCAATCTTTTAATAAATATTGTAGCTGCTCGTGTATAACAGTTTAGAATGAACAATTAAAGAGTCGAGTTCGAATTTCAGGAATATTTATTACACTCACATCAGAAAAACAGTTAGAAATCTTTAGCGAACTCGTGTCAGCAAATATACAAAAGCGGATATGTCTGTCAAATTTAGATACAAAAAGATTTTTCCACTTTCGCAGCAGAACAGCTTAGAATATACAGATACGAACCTCTCTGCGACTTATCTCGTTTCGGCTTCTTGTCACTTCTAGCCTGACAGTAACAGGAGTCAGCAGAGGGCAGTTGACGAGATTCGGTTTCTTTTTTAAACAACTAATTATTCAAGTTTAGTGTGAGGATTTTCTGAGACTGATTTTTTTACTGTCTCTCGACTCCTTCTATTCACAGCATATTACACAATGAAGCAGATGGCAGATAAAATTACTTAGGTGCTTCCCCCAACCTAAACACATCCTTGCCGTATTTGTTAACAAATACCTATGGATAAACCACTACGGGTATTCCCCCAGCTATACGCTAAATAGTAAAACTGGTCACTCCAGCGTTTGGCGGAAACTAGTCAAGGAAAATGATAACTCTGTTGCATGTATGTTATTATTCAAACAACTATTACAGAATCGGTACGAATACAATTTGATATAGTAAAAGAGATAGTGACAGTAAAGATGAGGATACCGCTGACTTGATAATTATAACCACGTCTTTGTCGAGAAAGATGAAATATAAAAATGACACTTAATATGTCTATGACATTAAAATAAATAAATTGTATGAGTGAAAAGTAATCGACAGATAGGTAAGTATATAAAGAACAAGTAATAATCGTACATTTTATATTTCTTAGTCGGCAACAACTTGAAGAGACATAAAACATATAGGATAAGAAAATCCTATGGTTTGATATGAATCATTCAATTGAAAACTGTGTTAATCGTACATGCATTTACCAAACTGACAAATTCCACTCGCGATCGAACAATGGTTAAGTAAACTATCAATAATATTGGTAATTTATTAAACTTAACACATAAATTTTACTTGATAAAAACAAATAGTTCGCTTAACAGGAGTAATTAAATATGCCTTTCAAATGATACGAAAATTTTTAACTAGCAGGAAAATTTAATTAAAAATACAGAACAGAGGACTGAAATGTTATGCAAAATCCGTCCTCCTAAATGGCAGTAAATGTTAGAAAGTATTCTCTGAGATGAAAAAGAAACTTCAAGGAATAGAAATCTGGATCTACAGAAGGATGCTGAGAATACCATTCCCTAAACACCTGAGTAAGGATGAAGTAATAAGGAAAATAGTAATGAAAAGAACGACACTTAGAATGATTTAAGTATGTAAAATTTCTGCATAAACTACATTTTCAGCAAGATACTCGTATCTATTTTCAAAACCTCTTTATACCATTATAGTTATTTCATTTGAATTTCTTACAATAATCAAAGTTATATAGAGTTGATCATGACAGAAATATTTGAAACATATTTAATGTTTATATTTGATGTGGTATATGTTGTAACCTTGAAAAGGGGCCGCGAACGAACCTTTATTGAAGTGGGGTATCCCTTTCGTGAGTACGAACGTCTTCGTCGTCAATTTGATGTGGATTCAATAGTGGGACAACGAAAGAATAATTCGAACAACTGATAATAGGTTTAAAAAATTGTATTTAACAAGGAAAATATTAATACAAGAATGGCAGTAAGACCCGCCTACCTGGCGGGCTGCTCCCGGAACCACTTCCCTGAAAATATAAACCTTATAGTGTAAATAATGACTGGAAGAGTCCATAAGTGTCAGTAGGTTCGCGCCCACAATTATATTAAGAAAAGTAAAGATAATGATGATGATAATAAAAAATATATTTATAAGATGAGGTATTTCCTGCTGATTGTAATATATATTTAAAGATCTTCAATAAACAAACAAAATATAAGGATTTTAATGTGAAATCTTAAACATGTGGCACAAAAAGGCATCAGTAACTCACGTTTTAATTGGAGCCATCGTATAGATTGAAAACATGTTTCGATAGACACAATGAAAAGAGACCTGGTAAGTCATGGCTTAAAGAAATACAACAAATAGCACTCAAAAGTACAGCTCACAGATGAGGAAATTTATTTTTCTACATAAAAAAGTGTATGATCTGAGTTTTTTATCTATAAAAATGATCACTGCTGGGGATTATAGGGTGTGAAAGTGAGATATAAGATTTAGTATAGAGAGGATGGAGAAAAAGGACAAAACATCAACGGGATTCAAGAAGGCTGAAGTTGTTGATTGACACTGGATTTAAATTTTGAATGATTGTAGTTATAAGGGAAGCAATTAAATAGAGGAGAGTTCTAATGCAAAACCTTCAATAAAATAAACTTTTGGAGTAAAAGTGGCTGTTGCATTTAGCTATTTAAACTGGTAAATGGTGGGGTGAAGGTGAATTCATGTATTCAAGGAAAATAAGCTCGTCAGAGCAGTCGCTATGAAAATATATATATATATATATATATATATATATATATATATATATATATATAATACGTTGGTGAAAACTGCCATTTTTGAATGATGTGAAGTGGAGACATAGACAAAATTAAGCATCACACGAATTTAGAAAAGATGAGATAAAGTTATTATCTCACAACACCGTATCGATGACAGATCATTTTCAGCAAATAGGAGTGGGATAATGATTAGCCAGCTCGTTTCACACATCATAAATAATATGTATTGAGGTCGCTCTTCACTGCGTGTCCAGTATGTTTGGCTAAGTCCTCCACAAAAGTCAGCTTAGTAAATTCTTAATGTATATCGATCAACAAGAGATGGTGTTTGTAACAATTAGTAATATGAGCGGTCAGATTTAGTAGAATGAACACCATTCTCCAGTTTACTGGAAGGGTTGTTGATACATTGCAAAAAAATGTGGTTCTATTCCTCGAACCCGGTTCTTGTTTGATCCAAGATTTAAGCAGTGTTAAGTCTGGTCATTAATTACATGGGTGACTGCTTTTTCTTTAAACAAAAAATGGTTTTAAAACAAAACTGATAAGACTAATAAACTGTAAAACTGACTTGCTACGAAAAAAACAACTCCTCGTTGTGTGAAGAACTATACAAAATATGCTAAACATATTGAACGCAAAAAATCGAGAATATATTTCGAGAATTAAAAATCCATTAAATTGGTGTAACTCATCGACAGAGTCAGGTTCTATCCGAGTCAGACTTTTTAAAAACTCGTAACTCGTGTTATTCAAACATTTTCTCAGGGTCGCAATTTCAGAGATAAAATATGCTCACGCCTCAGCAAAGTTCAGTACATGTAAAATTAATGAAAAACTGATTCACAGACAGAATATTATCATTGATATTTCTCTCCTCTAATTTGTGGACTGGAGATACGATTTTCTTAATAATAAAATAAAAAACACGTATTGATAAAGTCGCTCAATAGTTATTTAAATTCTTTATCTAATCTTGGATTCATGCATGAAACCAAAATTCAATTCATAATAATATTTTAAATTTTGAAATAATATTCATTTTTGACATTTAAATGCTTTACTAATTTTTTCATGATTGACTTTCAATCATTCTCCCTCGACTGCTATCATCTTCTGCCTAAACTATGAGGCATACCGCACCGTCTGGAAACCACTGGCTTATACTGTCGAGCTGAAACGGTTTTAAAACTCAGTTAAAACAGCTGAGCAAACTGGATATTTTTGATAATCTGCTTTCCTTAGAGTAGAGAAATTTTCATCATCAACTTGTAATCTGAAAGAAACTAGCGAATTATAAACTTGTAGAAAGAGTTTATTTTGTTTAGCATTAGATACGGTTTTCTCCTACACGTAAATCCATCAGAAGAGTTCCTGTTTCAACTGGAAAAAAACACGTTAAATTGTTTGCTTGACAGGTCTCCTTTGGCTGCAACTAAAGGCTTATTCGTATTTTGCATGTCAGCTCTATTCAGGAGGGTAATTTTCTCTCCTCAATCCTAAAAGGACCGATGAAAAAAAAATTTAGCATCTATAAATGATTCATGTTTTTCTTGCCTCAAGTACGATTCTGGATGGATGCGTGCATTGGGTGTTCGTAGTGAGAAGACATGAATAATTAATTATTCATTTTCGCTTGCAATAACGTTTTCCCGTGATATTTCTGTGTTTTTGTTTTCTTAATATATTTATCATGACAACAGTTGTTAACAATAATTGTCTTCATTTTCCCAACATCTATCTATCTATCTATCTATCTTAATCATTCCATATCTATCTATCTATCTATCTATCTATCTATCTATCTATCTATCTATCTATCTATCTTAATCATTCCATATCTATCTATCTATCTATCTATCTATCTATCTTAATCATTCCATATCATATCTATCTATCTATCTATCTATCTATCTATCTATCTATCTATCATCATCTATCTATCTATCTATCTATCTATCTATCTATCTATCTATCTATCTATCTATCTATCATCATCAATCTATCTATCTATCTATCTATCTATCTATCTATCTATCATCGGTTTCATATATATACATAATTATATTATCTATCTATATAATGGCAACACGTTAGTATACGATGATGCTCTTCTACTAGGGTAGTTAGCCAATTACTTTTGAAGCCTAAACAGACCGAAAATCTAGTATTGTTTTTATATATAGGCAGCAACTTCCCAGTTTTCCCTTTCTAGTTTTGATAGCGTTCAAAATCATTTCTGAGTTGAATAATAATTACTTCCCACACTCGAACCATTTTTCTCACGACCATGTTGCAGAGAGCCTCTTACTGCTCTATCAGATATTTCATAGAAAATCGGACGAACTACATTCCTCCATTCCTCTACAACTTACCTTCACGATTAGGATCCACCATACCACTCAGTTCGGAGCTAACAACCCATAGTCAATATGTATTTTATCACCAGGTTTTTAATTCCACTCGAAAAGATTCCAACCCGCGAATAACTACTCTTTAGAACAGATTTACTAGGGGATGTTATCCACAATCACTACTATTTTTCTTTCATATCAATAGATATATCTACTTAACTAGGTAGCTCAAATAATTTCCGATACCTAACTATTAAATGGATGTGCGTTGTGGTGCAGGATGTGCGTTGTGGTGCAGGATGTGCGTTGTGGTGCAGGATATGCGTTGTACAGCAGTGGATATTGACTCGGAACGAGAAATCGGAAAGCCGAATTAAAATTCCAGTTGAATACTTTTCATTCACTTACGTACAAATACCCTTGAGAATGGTATTAAATACCCTTGCGAAATATATTGATCTATATCTTCCTTCCAGTTATTGGTTAAATATTTAGACAGATTCGGTTATATAATACGTTTATTTTACCAAATGGCTTGTAAACGTGAGTGGGGTAAGCTGGGATGGAAACATTTATTTATTTATTTATTTTTTGAAACTCGCTAAAGATATGTTTTTTTTTTTTAGTTATGTATTTTTTTACCATTTTTTGCTTGATGCTATGGTTCATTTGAACGAGTGTTTTTGTAATTTTCAAAGAAATTTATTTGGACTTTAACTAAGTTAAAACTAAGTTAACTCAACACTTTTTCTCCCAAATTGGAGTAGATAGTACCTACTATCGCCCGTTTGTACACTCCACCCACTTCTATTGAACAGTAGTAGAGGTGATTACCTTGTTTCTTGTTTAGGAAGAGGGTTTCCAGTTCTTCTACCTTCTCCTTCGGTCTTAGTGGTAGTTTAATTGGAAGCTCTTTGCTGTTAGTGAGTGTGGTGGCAATGTCTCTCCATTCTGAGGTTACCGGGTTGGCAGTTTCTTGGTTGCTGCTTCCAACTGGTAGTTAGGAGCCCGAACACTTGCGTAGCGTCCTGGGAGTCTGCTCTGATCAACAGTTGAATAATATCGGGGTTCCTGTAGTGCCATATCGCGCATGGACGGGCGTCCCTTCATGAACCTCAGGTGGGCAACCCCGAGGTCACATTATGCTGCAGGTTGCGCCAGTCTCTATTCCTCACAGGCTGAAAATAGTAACCAACTGATTCTGCCCTAGTCCTCTCTCCTCAACCAAAACACCATGAAAAAGCACAAACAAAATACCAAAATCAAACCAGCTACTCGGAAAACGCCCAAACCTCTCTGTGTCTATTTCACTAACATACGCGGTGTCAGCACTAAAATTTATAGCGCAGAAGCATTACTCCAAAATTACTCCACTGATATCTTAGCCCTATGCGAAACTAACATTGACCCGTCTATCCCCTCCTCTGAGTTCCATGTTCCTGGTTACCTTCCCCTCTTCAGGAAGGACTCCAACGTCCATATGCATCGGCTTGGTGTATATGTCAGTGAACCAGTCTTTCATGTGCTTCCGTCTCTCACTTCTAAGCTCTGTTAGTTATCTCTTCTTCCTCTACCGCTCCCCTCCTCCTCTGACTGTTCGGTACTTGACAGCATCTCTGACAATATCGACAAGGCCATTTCTTCGCACCCATCTGCTCATACTTTTGTGTTTGGTGACTTTAACGCCCACCACACTAAATGGCTGGAAAACTCTGTAACCGACCCTGCTGGTGTCCACACTTTTAATTTTTCGAACTCCCAATCACTTACGCAAGTGGTGGACTTCTTCACGCGTTTCTCCAATAGCCCTAATGGAAGGGACTCGCTACTAGACCTCTGCTTCTCTTCCACCCCAAATTCTTATACCACCAAACAGCTCTGCCCTCTCGGAAACTCTGAACACGCCGTAGTTTCTGTCAACATCTCGTTCCACTCCACCCCTACCCAAGAAACCCAGACCAACAGAATATCCTACTGCTATCAAAGAGCAGACTGGGATTCGTTCCGTGACTTCCTCTGTGACGTCCCTTGGAACAATGTTTTTAGTCTTCCCATCGAAGACTGTGCATCAGAGGTCTCCTCCTGGGTTAAGGCTGGCATCGATGCATTCATCCCTGCCAGGAAATTTCAGCTTAAATCCCATTCGTCTCCCTGGTTCAAGCCCGCCACTTCTACTCCAAAGATTTCTTTACTTGCATTTTCCGCCTGTGGAACTCCTTTACGTTTACATAATTGCTAACTGCCAACTTCCTAAATTTAAATTCAAATTTAATGGCCATTTTTCATTTTTGGGAATTCCGTTCATCATTTATCTTTACTTTAATATCCCGTCTACCCAGTTTCTCTGATTGTAATCCTCTGCACACAATTAATCGTTCCGAGTTCCTTGGGTTGAAATTATTTAAAAAAATTATCATATGTAATTATTTGCCACAGTTTTTCTACATGGAGTCAAATCATTCAACGTTTATCACACCAGTTGTTCAATTAAAAAAACACTTCAGTATACAAACATGCATATGGGGAAGGCTTCAGCAGTCCTTAAATTCTGGAGGCGTTCCTGTTTCTACACCCCAAAATGGAACGCATAAAAGTTTTGCCTCTTTTATATAAAAAAGAACCGCTTAAAATTTCCGCTGCTGAAAATTTGTAGATTTAGGTTAATACTACATCTACAAATTTACAACTGTATTTTCACATAAATCTACAAATTTTCAAAAGTATTGGTCCTGATATGACAGTAAACTGTATTCGGGAGCAAGGCATCTGATTTGGAGGTTGTGAGGGGCATAGGACTTATTAATTGCTCATGTTTCTCGATACACCTTTACCCGGAGTGGTAATACCTGTTAGAATCGTATCTATGGGCAAACAGTTAACCTTCAAACTCGGCGCAAAATACACTGAAATTATAAAATATACTTTTATAGAAAAATATACATTTTGAAGAAATAATATTAATAGCAATACATTATTGAAAGAAAAAAATATTACCATAACACATTTTTGAAAAAAACAAATTACTATAACCATAATACATTTTTGAATGAAAAAAATACCAGCAATGTATTTATGAATACAACACTAGAAAATATTTTGAGTTTTCTAAAATTAAAAACAAATTATTCATTTTTTAATCAAAATCTGACTAAATCAACAATCACACTGTAACCAAAATTTAAAGAATACCTTAAACCCGCAACTTTTTTTGGCATTAAATAAACCACAGTGATTGGTATAATATTAGACGAAACTCAAGAGTGTTTTCACATAATCCGTAAAGTTTACAGCTGTCTATTTGAACACAAATTGCAGCCTGAACATTTATTCATGTATTCTTTTGTTTCCTGATCGATAGTGAGTAGAATAATTTTTAAGCGAGAGAAAAAGTTGAAAATCTAAGATAAGAAATATTTATACACATGCAAAAAAATAAATTGTTTTTGTGAAAATGTGCGTAAATATATTTAGAGAATATTTAACGGAAATCATTTTCCGCCTTTAGTGTATATTTTTAACTGTTTTAAGTTGTATGTCATTTATGTAAAATAATGCTTATTAGACGATGGGTAGTTGACTTAGTAAGTAGACGGAGGTAAGCATATCAATAGCGCTTCTGAACAGAAAACTGTAAAAGTGTATATTCCTCCATGTCGCATCATCAACTTAACGCATTTTGAACAGATTTGACATTTTTTTAAATTTTTTAAAGTCTCATCAAAAATCAAAATTAATTAGAAAATGCACAGCTTTAAATAAGACGTAGCAGATTTACTAATTGCATAGATATTCGAACAGAAACAAAAATATCTCTTATGACTTCAGAACTTCGAAATATGTTCAAATTAAGCTTAGAACCAAAACATTAACAGTCTTTCTGATGTAGAAAAAATTGCTCAAAATCTATAAATCTAAAATTTATTTTTCTGGTGACGCCAGTTTTCAATTGCTGCGTATGTCAGTTTGATTGGGATTGATTAAACGGATATTATTTGAATCTGAAATCAATTTTAAGGAGAGGATTAGTGGAATTCTCGGTGAAACGTGTTGTTTTTAAAAAGTAGTGAAAACTTTTTCAGGACTAATTTTTGTTTTGTGGAAATAGATGTTTTGTCAGAACATTTTTATTCAGATTTGAAAGAGAAAAACAATTCCTAATAACAAATGATATAAAAAGCAAGTGTCCGCACTTCAGTTATAAATGACATGAACACAATTCAAACTTAATATTTCTAAACAAAAAAGTAGAGATACATCTTATAAATGTTAGAAATCATATGAAGAGTATATTGTAGCTCTAATTAAAATGATAAAATTTCAAACATTTTCAGTTCTGACAAATTTAAAATTCCAAAACTGTCTAAGGAAGTGAAACATTTTTCAAGAAAAATAAATCATTAACAAGTGAGTTAGTTTGTTAAGAATTGCCAATTATCAAATAACATCCGAAAATTCCTATGAAATTTTGCTGATAAGAAATTCAAAATTCTCCATGAATTGAAAATTCAGAGAATTAATTTCAAACCGAAATAAAATTAGCTAATTTTCTTTGCACAGCACTAAAAAGCTATAAGTTAAAAAAAAAGAATTTGACATAAGATTTATAGAAAATATATGTTATTTTAAAGCTAGAATATGTTTTCCAAATTTATTAAATTATATAACAAATGTTATAAAAAAGCACTTAAAGATAATGTCATTAAGTAATTATGAAAATTAAAAATTAGCATCTGAAATCTCAAATATCTGAAACTTAAGCAATTTTTACAATTAACGGATTTTCAGTGAAAAGTGGTTTTAAAGTTCACATCTAAATCTAACGTATAATGCTTGATATTAAATATCAGAAATAAACATAAATAACTACTATATTAAAAATATAAGTCTTGTCAATCATACTACTGACAGGAAACTGAAATTTGAAGTATTTTCATCATCACGCTGTTATATATCTTTTGTCTTAGAATTTTGCAGAATCCAAATAAAATGTATAAAAAGTTTAACATCAGATTTAAAAATTCACTTGATTTTTAACAATCGTGTAATCTTAGGACAAAATTAAATACTTTTTGAGCAAAGTAAATGGCTAATTTGATAAAACTGTCTAACATTCGCTGTCGTATGAAAGACAGACATCATTTAACAATAAGGTACATTGTTCTCTGTTTATAGTGAAAAATTTCTGTCCGTTAATACTCTACTCAGCTTCTGGAAGGCATCCTTGGCTATGCCAATAAAACTTAGGATTTCCGGATCACATTTTCCGTCCTCTGTTTGAAAGCTTCCCAGTTATTTAAATTTTTGTACCTGTTTTATTTTAGTTTCTTCAACTTATAATTGGCATTTTGATATATTCTTCTTATTAATTGCCATGCATTTAGTTTTCTTATAATTTATATGTATTTTTTCTTTCTGCATATTTGACTACTTTCCTGTATCTGCTATCAGCACTGTATCATCTGCGTTTCTTATATAGTTCAGATTATTGCTATCAATAACGAATTCTGGCAAGACTTTTGGAGCTCTTAGACTTGTTCTGTTTTTTAGGTTGATTAGATCTGATGAAAATACAGATCCTTGTCATATACCCCTTTCTCTCCTTGCATGAACTCGTTCTCTTCATGCACTTTGATTACTCTAATGTCTTTCCTGAATATGTCAAACGTTTTGAGCGTCTCTATTAAATTTTTGTGGCGTAATTTGTCGAATGCTCCAGCGGAGTCAATAAACAACAGCGGTCCGACTGCATTTATATTGTACATTCTGATAGCATTCTTGGCATCAGTATCTTATTCCTTGCCTCTATGTCCTTGTCATGACCGCACTTTTCTTTTCTTCAATCTACTCAACGATTAAGGACAGACATAAAACAAGCAAAATATAAATCTGGAGGGATGCTGAGAATATAATGGAGGGAATACGTGGAAAACGACGAGGTATTGGAGAATATAGACACAAGAAACAAACTGATATTTTTAACATCATGTTTCAATTATTAACAAAATCTTAGCCAAAATGACGAAACAAGTTGATGCCATTAAATTGATAAGTCTAGAAATATTTAAAAAATAAAACCTAATTAAGATTCAGTTGTTTCTTTTGTTTCAAGTATTTATAAAAACACAATCAGAAATAAATTTATAAATTGTAAATGAAATGAAATGCAGATGTTCTTTGTGGTGCCGTGGATGTCGGCTTGGTAAGAGAACTTGGGGAGCCGAGTTCGAATACCAGTTGAAATTCCTTTCATTCACTACGCGCAAATACCCTTGGGAAATGTATTAATCCGTCTCTTCCATCAAGTTATGGGTTAAATAACAGGAAAGATTAGATTCTATAGCTTTTGCTGGCAACCAATCTACCGCAGAAAGTAATGGAAACCTACTGCTGGACAATCATCTACTCAGTTATTCATGTCTCGAAAGAGACATGGTTGCCCAAGCGTGTATCACGTATGGCACTTAACTTACTGACTGAAATAAAATGACACTCATATTTATATAACTGAGAGTGAGACGCAAACTTCACACAGGCATTTTGACGAAATGAGAAAGATTACGCATTCTTAGCCACTAACAGTTTGCCTACCAAAGTATTTAATATTTATCTTTGAACCAGATTATTATTCTCCTCGGGGTTCTTGACAAAATACAGCGAAGAATCTGTAATGGGGTTGATACCGACTGCAGTCATTCTCTCACCGGTGTGACGTTGCTTCCCTGTGCCCCTTCTATAAATACTTTCATGGCTACTGCTCTGACGAACTTAAATCACTGGTGACCCCTAGATGTGAATTAGCATGAGATACTAGATTGACAACTAGGTCCCACCCTCTTACAGTGAAACCGATGAAATGTAACCGCAATTTCTACTCCAACAGCTTCTTTCCTCGACCTTCCCGCCTGTGGAATTCCCTACCGCATGCTTGCTTCCCCGACGGCTACAATCTCCAGTAGTTTAAATGTAAGGTCAATAGACAACTCCTAACACACTAACTCACACCCACTCTCTCCAACTCTTTCCCTATGCACATCCTAAATCGTCTATCACCCTCCTTCTGACATTTCCTGACATTTCCTATACCCAATCCCTCTATGTAAACCCCTGCGCTATTGTGGCAGTGGAATGCCTTGCTTGGGGTGACACGATTAAAAAAAAAATTTTTTTAAAATATCGAGGTCTTGAACTATTTTAGAATTACCCGCTTAAAAAAAAAAGAAAATCTACAATTTCATTTTTATTACTTTGTTAAAATGAGTAAATTATCACTCTGTCTTTCCTATAAAACGGAATGGTTTCAGCTCTCGTTCATTTACGACCACCGCTCCCCCCCAACAAAAGAATCTCACCTTACCTTGTTTATATATAGCAAAAATAAGCGTATTTTAGTAGTGCGTTCCTTTCAAGAGAACTCTTTAAAAACTTGTATATGCACATGGATGTTAGATTCGGTTTTTCAAGATACGGTACAAAAGCCATTATTAGATAAGTGGGAAGCTGAATGACAACATTGAAAAACAGTAATTTTCTACATTACCGGTTTTATTTTTCCAAATAGCGTCTTCAGACTAATATTGTTTTATTGATAAATTGAGAATAAATTACAGTTAAACTTTCTTTACAAATTGCATTAAGAAATCAGAAATTAGAGGGAGCGTATTTATTTCTTTTAACATTTGGCTTCTGGTTTATCTAGATGCATATTTTATCTACATTCTCATAGATTTGTGTTGATTTTCCTTTTGATTTTAGCAATATTGATTGTAATTAAACATCATTTTTATAACATCATTTTGTCATACGATTATTGCTTCTCTTCTTCAACAGATAAACCAGTCCGACATTTTCCTCCATTTGTCAACGCAATAACCACGTATAATACAGGGTGAGATTGGCAAAGTTTTATCTAAACTGCTCAAAAATGAATATAGCACTGATATCTCATTTTAGCATATATATTTCCCAAAATTACATCTAAAAACTTAAAATAGTAATGAGTAATTTTCTTTAATAAAATCACCATTTACGTCAACAAAGGCCTCTCGACCATTTAAAATTTTCTGAATCTCTTCTGGATGGTCTGCATGATTTAAGTTGCTGAATACTGCCATAGCCTCTTGCTTTCAGTACATTTTGATTTTACAAGGAGCATTGTTGGTCTCTTGCTCAACTTTGACTTACAGATTGATAATCAATGGCTTGTAGACTAGAAGGTTAGGTGGCCAGATATAAAGTGTGATGTAGTCGCAGAAATTGTCTGAAATCATGACTGGGTTCTTCTGCGTGTGTGACATGGTCCAGAGTCCTGTTACCAGAGAAAGTTCTTCCAGCATCCAACTTCTTGATCCAGCGTAGAACTACGTTCTGAAGAAACTTGATATGTGCCCCATGTTGAATTTGATAGTTTGTGTAAAGATAAATGAGGACATAACTTCACCATCACTAATGACAACTCTAAACATAGACTGGACACATCAACAAACTCTTATCGAATTTTCTGCACTCTACTTAAATTGACACCTAAAAACTCTGAAATGTTCGTCGTGGAGTTTTCGACACAAAATGACAAGCAATTCAAACATTTCCCATTCGGATGGAATAAATTACATCATGGTGCGCTTGTTCTGACGCACTGTGCCTAACTGAACTTAGTGAGCAGCAAAATCCAAAAGCAACAAGTACGAAGTTAAAAATACAAAAAGTAGAAATTCATTAATCACCCACGCGCAATCGCACACACATATACATGAGTCAACACAGCTTCTCAGTGTGGCTAAACATCCACTTTCTTCTAGCCGGAATCGAAACTCGACCGATATGGTGTTAGTTTGAATGCCTACTTCTTAAGATATCGGCGCATGGAATGTTAGAAAAGAGGAAAGTTTAGCGTGTTATATATAATCGGCTATACATACGCCAGCCACATGGATAACTTATTTCGTTACTGAAGAGAAATGTGAATATTACATAAGTGGTAATTGTTTATTAATTTACTTCTCTAGAGAGCTCAATCTTAATGGGAGTATTATTTATTAGTCATCAACATACAAACCTGTTTCACTGTATCACAGCTCATCAGTATAGCGATTTCGTAAAGGTTACTCGTCTTGTCTTTTTTCATAATTATTTTAATCGGATTTTTAGTCATTGAACTGCCCATTTTGCATTTTGTACTATAGATCGTTGGTAGTGTTATTGATTTTAAATTTGTCCATTACCGATTATAGATCTTACTCAATGTCCAATAAGTGTGCGTTACATCGCGGAGATTTAGGGGATGTAAATCCATAAGGCTCGGCATCTTTTCAGTTGTTATAGTCATTTTGTGTTTAAAAAGAACAGGTTTTATCGCTTTCCTTTGATAACGCATTTAATCTTGTGTAAAATGGTCCGCGTTTAAGAACCCTTTCGGAAACCATGATTTTTTACAAGAATTTTTAATATTAATTGTCTCCATATTCCGATAAGTTTAGCATACGAAGTATAAATACTCCTTTTACACCTAACAATGCTTAACTAAAAGGAGCCAAATATAACTAAGGGCACATACTTGTGTTAATAAAATAGTACTCGATGCAATAAAACATAGCTATTAATTATATATTTATAAATATAAATATCATATTTCACCTGTTGCACAACGCGGATTTTCATGCACAACGTAATATTTAGGTGCTGAACATAGACTGGCCCTTACTTAATTTTAATTTAATAAAAATATGTTATAGCAATGTTGATATATAGTATCACAGAATTAACCTTTATTATTAAAAAAATATGTTTGATAACTAAAAAACATGATTTCAATATTAATATTTAACTAGTACATTGATCTCGGCTGAAAATTCCATAGGCTGGCCAAAATATAAATGTAAGTATAAAACCAGTAAGTATGTGTACCAGAATATAACAGCTGTCCGACCATCTGTTGCATTCTGGTACACTTGTCTGTCTTTTAGTCAGCCACCCGTTGTATCTAATTACATGTATATCTTGGTCATGCTGTGGATTTTCCAGACGTCTCTCCTATATTTAACATTACTAATGCCTCATTTTTTATAACTAATTTCTAATGATTGTATAAAAATATCAGAAGAAAGATGAAAACAGAGCCTGAATCAAAAATTAATAATAATCGACAATTCATTAGACATTGTTAAGATGTATACGATAGATGTCTTTGCTTTTTATTGTTTTCTTTTTTTCCATTTTCAATATTCATTTGATTATATTTTCGGTTTTTTAAAGTCAATTAGTTTCCGGTATCCCCATTTAAAATCTGCAGGAGGAATTTCATTTTCTGTTTTATTGTCTAATAATTAAATGTATTTATGCAACGAGTAATTCCTTGTATTCGTTAGTTTTACAGTCATCATAAGTCCTCATTAGATAGATCTAATCCTCTGTGATTTAAAGCTATAGCTACGGTCTGTCTTTGTGGGCAAGCTTCGGAACTCATATGCTGCGTTAATGAGCGCCACGACCGGCAAATTGACACGTTGAACCTCTAGATTGTCACCAGACTTATACGCGATGAATTAGTCCGACACATAAGGCACTGATGGATTGTCTTTATTGGAATTTTGCTAAGGTCTTGACATGCAACTGGTCAGTTGTATTGATCAGGTGGCCAAGTTCTTGGCCTCATAGCTAGACGAGGTCAGGCTGCAGTAAATTATGAGCCTTTATCTGATGCGAGTTCACGGATCTTTCTGTAATGACTTTGTCCGGAAACAGGATCATATCTCATCAACCCGGGTCAGTCTGAGCTGCTGTCCTTGTCATTATCAGCGCGAGACTTCAGATTAGCAGTCGGCTTAAAGGCCGATTTGAAGGTTGATGTACCGTTGTTATTAATTCAATGAGAATAAAGCTATCGGTGCAGATTTATTTTACATGATGGATGTTCGATCACTTGATAATTATGCTCTTAATATTAAAGATGATCAAATTCCGTCCGGGAGAAATGGCTTATAAATTGAGAGTCATTACAGTACTTTGAGATATAACACTTAATGCCGCACTGACAACATTTCGGTTTTAAAAAGCAAATATGATACAATTGAAAGTAGCCTCAAGGCAATTTTAAAATAAAATTCAATAAAAGTTATTTTTTACTCAGTTAAGTTAAAAAAAAACTCATGTTGTTTAATATGATCAGAGAAATGCAGATTTAAACCGCCCTATTAAGAAAAAAGGTTAATGAATTTCCTTTTGGAAAAAGAGACGTTTACTATAAATAAATGTGAACAATTATTTATTTTAAATATTGTTATAATAATCCGTCAGAAACTTGCGGTTTCCAAGGAACGTGCGAATTGTTGTATATAAAACTTCCTTTGGATTATATATCAGTCATTTAATTGCCATATGTGATATACGCTCTTTTGAGTTATGACTAACAAGGCAAAAGATATTACCGTAGTCGACTGGTTGTCAGCCAAGTCTGTAAAACCCAATCTACTCGGCCATTAAACCCATAGCTGGAGGAAGAAGAAATGAATTAATATTTTTACAAAGAATATTTGTGTGTAAAGGAATCAAACGTATTTAACGGGAATTCGAAATCGGCGTCAAAATTTCTTATTCACGAGCCGATATTTATTACTCAATATCAGGGATACAGGTTTTGTAAAAATTCAAGATTATGCAATTGCTGAAAAATAAATGCATTTTAAACCTCGATTATTTCTACTCAATACCAATTAGAATAATTACAAATGTATTCACTTAGACCCAATGACCGTTAAGACAATGCCATAATTTGTTACCTGTAATAACCTCTAATGAAAGCGTTTGCTACGGAATAAATATTTATTATCCCTTTTGAATTTTTCTCTTTCTTAGCAATGTTATCTTCACGATATATAAACACTGTAGTTCACGGACGGAAAGAATGGCTGAAAAGATAAAGAATGAAAACATGCTATGTTCTCTAAGAGATTTTTATATTACTAAGATATACAACACATTAATATATATATATATATATATATATATATATATATATATATACGTGTCCCACGTGGAGAATAATATATCACATACGTATACTTAACAATGCAGAATATGAGGAGAAATAAAAGGTAGTGTCTTTCAGATAACATGGAGATACTCCTGCATATGGTGAACAGCATATTCAAACGAGTTGGATTCATCTATTTACCCAAGATAGCACATATTTCATGAAAGGTAAAAATCGCATTTTTTTGCTCTGTTTCTTTTTTTTTTGCTGTTTTTCTATTTTTTGCTGCTTTTCTTTTTTTTTTTTTTTGGCTGTTTTTCTTTTTTTTTAAATTAGTACTGTGAGCTGGGATATCATTTTATATCTTGGAAATACATAATCCAAAAGGAAAACGGCACCATGGACTTGGAAACTGCTGGGGAGGCAGATCTAGCCTCTACTCTGGCCATGACGAGGAGGGCTAGCTAAGGAAGTAGCTTTGCTTTTTGGTTCCTCTGAACGAACTGAATAAACCGATGTTATTAAGCAACCTTCATTTGACACATGTGTCTTATCTCTACGACAGGATAATAATCGCTCTCTGTAAACTTACAGCTACATTAATAAGCATGATGATGTAACATCACACAAGACTCATCGATTTAAAATTTCTGTAAACATAAACAATATTTTGCGCTATCGCTTTGAACATATAAATATATGTGTGTGCGTGTGTTTTTTTGTGTGCCTATGTGTTTGAGTGTCTGTTTGCGAGTGTGGTCAATTACATAAAAATGATGTATTTGTATTCAGTAATTCCTCTAATTTTATTACTTATATGTTATGTTTTCGTGCTTACAAATATATGAGTAGACGTGTCATTATTTTATTAAAGAGTATATTGATTGATGTTTGCTCACCGACCTGATAATTCGAGAAAGCTTATCAGAGAAACATAAGCTCTTTATGGAATCATATTTTTTCTTTCATACCATTTCTTGAATATTCAGCTTTGTAGATAAAATAAAACAATATACTGTTCAAATTAAACGTAGTATCTTGTGACAAAGTGCACACACACACACACACACACACACACACACACACACACATATATATATCAGTTAGTTCAGTGTTATACACTTGGACAATCATGTCTTGAAAGATAATTGCTTGACTGGGCTGAAGATTTTCCCATAGTAATGTGCCATTACTTTCTGCGGTTGACTGGTACCAACCAATGTTAAACAACCCAATATTTGTTGTTATTAAACCCATAGCTAGATGATAAAAAGAAGAATTAATATATTAACAATGGTATTTACGCGTAAGAAAATGTAACGAATTTAACTGGAATTCCAATTCGGCTATCTGATTTCTCGTTCCAAGCCGATATCCACTGCACCACAACGCATATATTGGTAAAATGTTATGCCACCATGAACATGGTCATTACCTAGGTGGGTGACAGCTTGGTATTACCAGGGGCTGTATGTTACGGAAGAGTGGGTGGTGTAATAACTAACTGAGCTGGAAAAATCGGAGAGAAGAGCATATAATCCAGTCGAGTGTTTCATATTCACTTACGCGCAATTTGATATAGGGAATAATCTATCTCATCTGCCCATGTTTTAGTAATTCAAAAATATATTTTTTATAGAATTTTACAATTTTTAGAATAACTTGTATATCAGGGTCTAAATAGTATATAAACTACATGACGTTTACATTTTCTTGCTTTTTTTTGCGTATTTTCGTCCGTCTCAGTCATTATCAAGAACGGGATACTGTCAATATTTTAGGCAATATTTTGTTAGTTATATAATACCTTGAACAGCAGGGGTAATTGACTAGTACATTCGTTCGCGGTTGAGGTCAACAAAGAACAAGAGTCACTGAGATATCTATTCTGCCTTACATTATGTCAACGGAAAAAGCGACAAACTCCTTGATAAATGATTCATCGCCGTGTGTGATTGACAGATGCATCTGGCCGTATATGTCAACAAATCGACGACCCGGAAAAGCAAAACTTAGTGGAAGATTTAAGACTATATAAAGTCTCGAATTTTTGGCTGAAGACCGAGAAAACTCCCGTTTGTTGGTAAAATAATTTATGAATATACCACAGGGATCAGTTTATGTATTGATTATAATAGAGAATCAATCTCCCGAATGTATATTATATAGTAATAACATTCCATGATGGTCACAAAGTAATGGATTGAAGGTAATGTTGACAACGTTCCTGGATATAGAGTATCCTCTTGTCATCTGTTGACCCTGTCCGTCAAAACATGTAGATATAGAGTATCCTCGCCACACGTAATATGTTCAATGAAACAACGTCAAGACCATCACTCTCGAATCAGGCACTCTCCAGAATCGGATTTGAAATCCAATACTCGGAAAAATATGGCCGCCTTTTATACACGTCGCATTGAATTTTTTGAGCTTCCTGATAGATTAAACCTTCTATTGGTGAACTCTAAAATGGGTTGGCACATGGGGTTCTGCACAGTATACAATGGACCCAAAATGTTCAACACCGCTTATTTCGACGGTCCCTTCTTTTGCGCGTTCTCTCTTCTGCTCTCCTGGTCTAAAGAGCATTACTGATGAAGAATATATATATACAAGATTATATTTTATATATACCTGTTCCTCGTCGTCTGTCTAGCATATCGTTGTTTTCCAGCTTAATATGTAACATGCATTCTAAATGTTATTGGAAAGTAATTCAATGTTACTTCAGCTGTAAAATATTTATAATCTGATAGACATACCGAGTAAGAATTATCCAAACTTTATCTCATACTTATTATTATTAATATTATTTGTGATTTGTTCCAATTCTTTAAAGTTTTCAGTAGAGAATGATAGTCATATATCAACTTCTAACTGCTCCGCCCATACTATGTTCTTTTCTGAAGGTTTTGTGCCACCTGTCAGAACCAATCAATCATCTTGCACACTACTTTCATATTAGTGTGATTGCATTCGAGCCAATGACATGTCAGGTCATAAGCAACAACGTAATGCAAGTGACGGATGTGTTTTGTTATCATTTCCGATTAATTATAAAAACACAGTTATTAAAAGAAAAACACTCAAGTGACAAATTTCTTTACAGGTCAAAGCTTTTGCTTCTTACTGAGTAGTAATGATGCCTAGTACCAAGATTGCTGTGTTTCAATGGTTTTGACAAACAGGATTTTTAGTCGTGAACTGCTTGCGATCGTGATAGAGACAGCGCATTGATAGAAATAATGTAGAGCGGTTTGTCATTTAACTGAGCAGAGTTATGCCGGCTTCGAAGTTTCGTGAAGAAATCATTATTGTGTCTTCACCCCTCAGGGTTTTTTTTCAAACTGCAGCTAGTATATGTTATTTATATATAGCTTGGTGCAATTATATACAATAACACACACACACACACACGCATATATATATATATATATATATATATATATATATATATATATATATATTGTCATCCACAGACAGATCTGTTTCGCTGTATCACAGCTCATCACTACGGTTAGACTCCGATTGCTTTTTAACCCAGGATTGAAACCCGACCGAATTGGCGTCAGTCGGCGATGCTACCTCTGGGCTATGGGCGTTCGGTGGAAGAAGGCAGACCTTTTTAGCGCGTATATTATCATTATGCGCGCCCAATAGCCATAGTTCTCTAATTCATTTTACTGAATGAGCGATGCGTACATGCGAGAGTATCTTCTGTTTTTCAAAGTCTACCATTCTTCCAGAGTGCTCATTCAGGGTGTGATATATATATATTGCTTTAAACAATATTGGCGTCATTGTGTGTACCTGAAGAAAGTTTCGGCCAACATTATTGAAAGTTCTTCGTTGGCTGGCGTTATTATTAATAATAAATCTGGAGACTGGAAAAACAACAAACGTTTACTTACAAAACGGGGGAAAGGAGGAGCTCCTTTAAAAGGATCGTGTATATATATATAGGCATTTTTTGCATGCTTACCTTTACATATAAAATAAGCATCTATTGGATTTCTTACATATGGAACAAACACATATAAACAAGAATAATTTCTTCCTATATTTAAAAATGATCATCTATTGCTTTAAAACACGTGACGTGTATCTAACCAATGAAATCAAACATTAATCAACATACTCTCTCTTTGAATTTAAAAAGATGAACACTTTTGAATCATTAGTCTTAATAAATCTCTAAAGATGTTTTTTTAAATGAGACATGTTAGATTGCTCATTTTTTGCATCTTGTCAGATTTCATTCCATATATTTAACTCATGGATACATAAAGATGAATATGGGGTGAAAAGTAAAAAGTATACTAAATCTTTTCGTAGAAAAATTTAAAATTAGAGAGACATTCAAAGTTATATTAAAATACTATCTCGTCTCGTGTTTCCAGTTTAACTTGACCTTAAGATTAATAAAGAATTTCTGGAAAGCCCAAATGCTGTATTAAGTTTTGTCGAATACACCTGCCGTTAGACGAAGTAAACGCTGTTTTTAAACAAGACGTTTTACTTAAATACGTGATTCTGCTATAATTATAGTATGATATAATGAAAATAAGTTGGATTAAAAAAAATACTAATTATTTTGTATATGTATCTTTGTAACGGCATAATTCATGCAGACGTTCATCTTGAAGTGAATGTATATTATTTTACATGCATCCTGAGATTATTAACAATCGTACTGATTGTTTCCACTTGTTTAAACGTGCATTCAGATTATTTACCCAATCTGAATTATAATATTCAAATCTATTGAATACTATTTTTGTTTTTGCTCTAAGATTTCTTTTTATCGTTTTGTTCATTTGCGGGGAACTATTCTTGGGAAAGTTATTAATCCCTCTCTTCTTCTTCCGATTATGTGTTAAATTGCAGAACAGATTGGGTTCTATACACTTGGATGGCAACTAGTCTACCGCAAAATGTAATAGCAACCCACTGCGGGAAAATTTGGAGACAAGCTTTCCAAGGCGTGCGTCACATATGGTACTTGACTGACGAACTGATCATATTATACTATTTAAAAGCAGACTTATTAAATACTTCACTAGACTTAATATGATTCGTTTTTTTTTTACTATAGACATACTGACAAATATCTCTGAGTCATAACAAAGAGATCTTAGCATTCAGATTTTAACCTATCTATCTATATTGAGGTCATCACTGATGTATTTATATGTGAGATATTTGAAATATTAACGTTTTGGAAATTGATATAACTTAGTATCAGTGAGTCAATCAGTTAATTGCATTAGTTGATACACGCTGAGGCGATCTTGTCTCATTCGAGACATGACTGACATGGCAAAATTGTACTGCAGTCACTTACCATTATATTTTTTTGCGGTAGACTGCTTGCCAACCAAAGCTATAGAACAGAATCTGTTTTGATATTCAATCTGTAGATGGAAAAGAAGCGATCGTTTCACACATTTTCCAAGGGTATTTTCGCGAAAATGAATGTAACGAATATAATTGAGTTTGGAAATCGACTCTCTGATTTCTCGTATGAAGCTGATATCCACTGCAGGACAACGCACTTCTTCAATTTAGTATGCTGTCCCTACTAAAAATTATGTCTCCATTCTTATATATATTCTAGTTTGTTAGTGATTAAAATCTGGTGCAATATGTCTTATGAATAAAATATAAATCTAATAAAAATCATGGTTTCTGAAGGTTTGTAAACACTCACCTACACAATGGCTACCACTGATTTTAAGAAGATCATTGAAATATTTCAAAGTATATATATCGCACTAGATCGAAGAAAAATATTTATGTTGTAAGAATATTTAGAAATACTGAAAAGAGTTAATATGCCCCCAATTATAAATGCTTTTCCATAATGTCATTATAAACTCCCAATATTGAATAGGTTCAACATTAAACTGTATTCATCATATATATATATATATATATATATATATATATAGTGAGATTAATACTGAGTGGCGGTAGTTTGTTTCATGTTTTAGTTCAGTCACTTCCCGATAGTCCTTCACAAATCCTTACTTTTATACGTACAGGCTATTGCGTGTGGTCAGGTTACTATAATATGTTCGATTATTTTAAGTAGGGAAAATATAATAGTCATATATTTCATGAAGAGCGTAAACAATCATTGCTAAGGCAATTCTGGACAATGTTGGTTACTAGAAGATGGTGTATTTTCTTTCTTAAATTGCCCATCATTTTTGTCTCATGGTGCGTTATACTAGATACCTACTCATAGTGTAATTAAGACCTAGTACTTGGAGATCTATTTTACAATCCTTAAACTTCAGAATAGTTTTGTGACAAATTATATCTTAAAGAACATTTTTAATTACTTTGATATTAATTCGTTAGTGCAAAAATATTGCATGTACTTCGCTTTTCAATATTCCAATGATAAACTAAATTAAAATTCAACCGAACTTCATATAATGCATTTTAGAAATGAAAACCAATTAGTTTTAACCATATTCAAAAATTCATCAATTTTGTTGTTGTTATGAATAACAATATCAAAGAAAATATTATACTTACTTCAGTCAGTTATGTGCGATATGCGATAAACCCTTTAGCGACCATGTCTCGAAAGAGTCATGATTGATTGGGCAGAGAGTTTCCTGTAGTAGGTTGCCATCAATTTGTGCGATAGAGTAGTTACCAAGCAAGGTTATAGAACGTAACCTGCCCTGCTATTTAACTCATAGATGGAGGGTGAAGCGTCGGATTAATACCGTTTTCTATGGGTATTTACACGTATATGAATGCAAGGAATACTACTTGAACGCAAACTCGGCGACCGATTTCTCGTTGCATGCAGATATCTACTGCATTATAACGCGCATCCTACAAACTTTAATTCTCTTTCTTTTTCTTCATGTTCTGTGTTCATTCAGGATGTGCGCGATCATAACCTTCCATTTGTCCTTGTCTCGTTTCTCTCTTAGCATATTTCTACAAGGTATCTCTCCCGAACCCCGCATCGCCATTCATTTGCTCAAGCCTATTACATAGGTCTTGCGCTGTTTTCCTTTGTCTTTCTTTGCTTCGTCCTGTAAGTATTATTTTCTTCGTGTCTTTTCTTCTTTGTCATTTGTGTCCTCCGATCTTCCTCAAGCGAATATCTATCCACGTAACTTACAAGTACTTTTGAACTGACCACTCTGTTTATTCTAAAGGACTAGACTTTCTTATACCTACTTCACATAATTTTTGATATCTTAACTAGATTATACTGAGTTTTACTCAGTTATTACTTGCAAAGTTCAAGAATTGATCTCACAGTTACTATTTATTTATTCATATATCTGTCACTAACTTTTTATTCAACAAAACCTTTGGACTGCATACTCACATTTCTTCACCCAGAATTGTACTTCGAGACAATAAACGTGACGATTAAAACATCCGTTCGTGAATTTGATGATTGAGTTGAGAATCATTCTGTTCTGAAATAAAAAAAAAATTAAGCCGACCAAGCATAGAGATGGGTACAATATGGTAATCAGTAATACATAGTGCCGGAGAAAAATCATTAACGCAAGAAAAATGCATTATGAGCTCTGGTAAAAAAATATTACAAAATCAATAGTGTTAAGATTGTAATATGAGCTTTGGCAAAAAATACGAGAAGGAACCATAACCATCAAAAAATTGCAATATGTAAAAAGGGTTATTGAATATTAGGTTTATAAATCCAAAAAATTTAGCTGTTACTGTCCTTAAGTACCCATGGCCCAGTGTATATAGCCGTTGGTTATTTCCTGTGTCTTGAACGAAAGATTTCAATACCAGGCTACAGCAGTGGTGAACAAGTAGAGGGAGATAACTCATGACTAACAGAAGATGCTTTACGTAAGAAATGGAGATGATATACCCCAGAAATTGTAATAAAGGATTCGGTTCGAAATTCCTAGCAAATGAAGAAGGCCGAGGCGTACAACAGCCGAAAATTTGTACAATTCAGAACACTAATCCGAATAATGTAGATACTGCAGTTTTTTTGTTTTTTTTTAATATTCACCTATACAATACAAGAGTCGTTCAAGATACAGGATTTGTGAATAGAGATTTCTTTTGGAATCAGAAGTAATAAATGCTGATTATGAAGATATGTAGGATAAATAACTATTGTCCTGCATGTTGAATTAGATAAGGTTATAGTGCACCGGAAAGCATACACACGAGAATCTGTATCACAAAGCAACAGTTTTCGGAAGAAACAGGATAGATCTTCCTGCTAAACGAAAACATTTATAGAAAGAAAAAATGGGTCAAATCATCTGGACGGTCTCTTGGTTTAAACTCGTGAATGCGAGCATAAACCTTGCCTTCAGTTCATCTTTGGTTCAGTCTGACCCTCTGTGGGAAGTCGAATGGAAGCGTAACGTCGACTGCAATACTGACCACTCTAAAAACACCAATGTCGACTGAAAGAAGAATATGTCCGAGTAATTGACATTTGCATGTATTGGCATTATTGTCTTTCGAAATTTCAGTCGACTTCACTTCTGGTTGATTGGTAAGTGTGCTAGATGCTTGTTTATTTCTTATTTTTACTAATTTAAATAACGAAATGTATTTTCTATTTACTTTTACTGCACATTCGTCTTCCTGCATATAGCAGTAGTTAAATTAAAAAGAAAATTTCTCCAGTTAAAAATGGGTCAGCAGTTTTTGAGCAGCCAAAGGCTTGTTTATTTTGTCTTGTGTATGGTCTTTTCTTTAAAATTGCGAGGGAAGGGGCTGTAAAAGTGTTATTTTTTATTTGAAGACTTCTCTTGACTTATACTAAATTAAAACATAGTAATTTTTTAATTGGAGTAGATAGTTCCTACTATCGCACGGTCTCACACTCTACCCTCTTCTTTTGAACAGAAGTAGAGGTGATCGCCTTGTTTCTTGTTTAGGAATGTGTTCCCGGTTCTCTATTCTCTCCTTCGGTCTTAGTGTTAGTTCAGTCGCAAGGTTCTTGCAGTATTTGAGGATGGTAGCAACGTCGGTTCATTCTGAGGGTACCGGGTTGGTAGTTTCCTGGTTGCTGCTTCCGACTGGTAGTTAAGCAAGACTCCTCCTGATTTTTAGATGATCGTTCAGCACTCACCGCCATACAGGAGGACAAATATCACTTAAAAGTTTAGTACCCTTTCCTTGTTGCGAAATTTTCTTTTTTCTTAGTATTCTGCTTAGCTTTTGAAATGCTTTCTTTTCCCTCCCAATACTGCTTTGGATCTCAGTGAAGATCATTCCCTTATCCATTAAAACAATTCTCTAATAATTAGATTTCGGCGCTAGTTTGATGCTTCTATCTTCGATTTCGGCTCATCTTTTAGCTAACGACATGCATGTGTTTTCTCGAATTGATGTTTAATCCTTTCTCATCGCTTTTCCTTCACCACATTCTGTAAAAGGTTTTACGGCTTTCATTCTGTCTGCTATCAACACTGTGCCATCTGCATACTTTATATTTTCACGATTGTTACCACCAATAATATTTAATAAAGAAGGATAAAGGTTATTCTTCTTCTTCTTTTCGTTTCCATCTTTTCCAAAAACCTGATCATTACTCAAATGCTTGATCCATGATACCCGCAATATCATTCTGTAGAACCAAATTTCAGTTGCTTCAATCTTTTCTTTATTTCTGACGAGATTGTTCAGCATTCACCATCATATTCAAGAACAGGCATCACATAGCAATCTAGTTTCTCTTCTTTGTTTCTAGCTTTTAAACGTTGATTAAAAAACATCCACTGATGTCACAAATGAACAATGGAAGAAGACTGAGAAAAAATATATCCGTTCAATCAAAGCAGTTTCAGTTTCATGAAAGTTGAATTTTAGTCAAATGAAAATAAATGATTTAGAACAATAGTTTAGTGAGCTAAATTAAAACGGTGTCTCATCGTTTAGCTAAAAGAGATGCAGTTGTCATCTCGAAGTTGATGTTTAATCCTTTTTTTATAGTTTTTCCTTTGCTAACTTCTGCAAGAGATTTTGCAGTTTTCATTCTGTGTCTGCTATTAACAATCTGCCATGTGCATTTTCAATTCCCATGTTAGGCACTGCTACCGGTGAGAATATGTGTACCCACCTACAGAAATGTCTAACACGGGGAGTGCAGTCCCGACTGTCAAACTAACTTCATAGGCTTACTCAATGATCATATTTAATTGACTATTCTCACAAGGGTGAAATCGATACTCAAAAGACAGCAGGAGAAAACAGAATATGGAATTTTGATAGCTTCACATGAAAGAAGCGGGTTTAAGTCTATGTAAATCATTATATAATAGCAACAAAAAAAATACTAGTAAACAAAATATACGACCCGTTTGTTATGCAGTGGATATTGTCTCGGAACAAGAAATCAGAGAGCCGAGATCAAATTACATTTAGATATGTTACAATCACTTACGTGCAATTACTCTTGAGAAAAGTATTAATCCGTCGCTTTCCCATCCATCTATAGGTTAAATAGCAAAACAAAATTGTTTCTACAGCATCTGTTGAGAACCAATCTACCACAGAAAGTGATGGTAACCTATTTCGTCAAAATCTTCTGCATAGTCAGTCATGTCTCTTTCGAGACATGATCGCTTCAGTGTGTATCACGTATGGCACTTAACTTTTGAATGAAAAAACCAAACTCACCTCGTATAATAAGAAGGCTATTAGATGCTATACTCAAATAACAGATGAGAATGATCAATACTCGAAAATATAAAACCTGTAATGAAGGAACCCTAAGGAACATATTGTGATGCAGTGGATATCGACTTGTAACGACAAATCAGGGAGTCGAGTTCAAATTCTGGTTGATTTCTTTGCGTTCACCTACGCACAAATACCATTGGGAAACGTATTAATCCATCTCTTCCATCCAGTTATGGGTTAAATAATGGGACAGATTAGGTTCTGTAGCCTTGGCTGGCAACTAGTCTATCGCAAAAAGCAATTGCAACCTACTGCGGGATAATCTTCTGCCCAGTCAGTCGTGTCTTTTTTGAGATATGATCGCCCAAAGCGTGTATCACGTATGCCACGTATGCCAACTGACTGAATGAAGAAACAGAACGTCACCTAGTATAGTCCGAAAAAGTGAGAAGCAATACTAAAATAATGAATGGGAATAATCATATAGGGGGAGCAACTCTGATGTACAAAGATTAACATGCTGTTGAGTAAGAATTTGATAGAGAAATTACTTTGTCTGTTAACGTGTGTGTTGCTAATTTTATCTTAATACGTGATAAATGTTTTTGTAGTAAATATCAAAAATGCAGGAAAGACCAAGACCAAAAGTTAAATAAATAGTGTATTCAAAGAGAAAATCAATAAAACCATTAAATATAAATAAAAACCCATCTCTCTCTTGTATATGCTGCGTCCTTTCAGGACGTAGGCGATCATGGCCTGAAACATCTTCCCATTCCTTGTAGCTCTTAAAACGCTTTCTCCTGTTACCTCATCCAAATACTGTTCTGCCATCCATTTTGCTCACACCCGTCAAATATGTTACGCGTTGCTTTTTCTGTCTCTCTTCCCCTGTCTCTCTTTCTCCCATCTCACCTATGAATATCCGATTCTCGAAGCATTTCTTCTTCATTACATGCCCGAGGTATTTAAGCTGTCATTTCCTGATGTTAGGTATATTTTTCATTTTCGTTTCTATCCTCTCCCAAACCACATCGTTGCTCCTATGATCCGTCCGCGATACCCGCAGCATCATTCTGTAGAACCACGTTTTATTTGCTTCAAGTCTCTCCTTCATTTTCGATGAGATGAGTCAGCATTTCTTACCATATTGAAGAACAGACATCACATAGGAATCCAGTTTTCTCTTCTTTGTTTCTAGCTTTTACATGTTGACTAAAAAACATCAACTAAAGTGTCAAATGATCAGTAGATGAAAAATGAGAAAAATATGTCCGTTCAATCAAAGCAGTTTTAGTTTAGTAAATATTGAATTTTAGTCTAATGAAATTAAATAATTTGGAGCAGTAGTTTCATGAGCTAAATAAAAACGGTGTTATAATTTAATGAACTACTATTTGCCATTTATAAGTAACTAACTCTTAGGTTTCGCGTAATGAAGTCAAATAAATATTCATGAAAAAAAACAATGTCTAATGAAATCAAATTATATACGTTTTTAGTTTAATGTAATAAAATGCTTGTAGCGAAATAAACATTATCCGTTATATCAACGAAATTTTTAAAAAAATTAGATTACGTTTAATATCTTCACATAATTTTTAAGATATAGCGAAATTAATTTAAACGATTTTAGAAATTAGTTTAATATTTCAAAATAAGGCCGTGCTCTATTCTAATGAGAAAATCGAAGATTATGCTTTCGTTTAATTAACTAAAATGATACTCAGCTTTTGTCTAACTTAGTATAATAATGCTTGAAATTAATATAAAAGTTACTTTAACTTAATGTACTAAACTATTTCAATATTTTAATTAATGAACTAAAGTGAAGTTAGCATTTTATCTAATTGATTCTAAATTATGTAAGATAGATTTCGCCAGAAATAAAATAAATAATACTGGATTTTACGTGATATCTTTCCTCATATATGTCAGCGGATGAAACGGAGATTTGAAGCAACATAAACGTGGTTCCATAGAAGGATACTGAGTATAACATTGACCGAAAACGTGAGCAACAAGAATTTTTTGGAGAGGGTACAAGCAAAAAAAAAAGCAAACTTATATTTGATTCAGGACGAGACAGATGATCAGAATAAAGTAACTTCAAATTATTAGATTACGTGAGCAGACTCATATATATATATATATATATATATATATATATATATATATATATATATATATATATATATATAATCACTCGACCAGATAGTTATTTAATAAGAATCGAAATGTAATCAATAAAATCACTAAAAAGCCTTATACTATTGATCTATCTATCTATCTATCTACAAACACACACACACACACACACACACACACACACACACACACACACACATATATATATATATATATATATATAGTTATTTCGTTCATTAAATACGGCCGACAAGGAAGTTTAATTAATTTTTATTAATTCTTCTGAAATTTCAAACATTTTTCAGTTTTGTTGGAATTAAGCAATATAAAAATTACTTATAAATATTATCGTCTCAAGCGCTTTTTAGCCATTTCCATAGCCGTTATTATTTTTTTTTTTACGTGGTGGGACATATAAATGGGAAGCAGGGCTTGGAGAATTTGTTACTCACAAAACATATATAAGGAAAAACAGACAGTAAAAGGCAGCGCGAGACATACTTTTGATAGACCTGAGTAAGTGGATGGCTAGCGTGATTTGTGAAAGATACCAAAAAAGAAAAAAATTATGAGCGACAAGAGGTTGGGGAAAGTGAAAGTTCATGTTCACCTACGACCTGAATAGACACATCACACACAAAGGAGGAGAATTATCTAATCTAATAAAATTATTTTTTGAAAGTTTGTAATGAACAAAAGTAACTAATGATTATAAAATGAAATAATATTGTGATTTGATATCAGTCACTTAAATGCCATACGTGATACTTGCTTAGGCGATCATGTCTCGAAAGTGACATAACTGACAGGGTCGAATAAAATAAAACTAAACATTAGTTTAATGGATTTAAATATAGGTTTGTATTTAATTTAACAGAATTATTCTGTTTTTTAAGAAATTAAAATCATGTTGAGAAAAAACGAAATTGAAATGGGGTTTGGTTGAGTAAATGAAATAATCTTGGATGCTTATTTATTGAGCTCGAAAATGATGAAATTTAATTTAATTACCAAGGATAATGTCAGATGAACAACTTAATGTCTTCAATTTCAGTATATACGAAATTCATTTACCTATAGTTTTATCAACTCTGAAAGGTATCTCAGCACAACGGATTTCTAAAATCTTTATACCACATCAGAAATCTTTAGTCAACAGGATTCATGGACGGATATATGCTATATTCTGCTATGGGTCGAAATGCTGGACAGATTAATTTCTATAGCATGGCAACTACTTAAAAAAGAAAAGGCAAACTACTGTGGGGATATCTTCTGCCTTTTCAGCCACGGATTGAAAGAAACATGATCGTCGAAGCGTGTATCACGTATGGCCCGTAAATGACTGATCTGGATGAAAGAACTGAATAGAAGTCAGACTGGGTTCTATAGTGTTGGTTGGTAACCATGCTACCGCAAAATGATATGGCAACCTAGTGCAAGAAAATCCTCTGCCTAGTCAATCAGGTATCGAAAAAGACATGATCGTCCAAGCGTTTATCAGGTATACCTTTAACTGACTGATATGTTTCATGGATGGTGATACGTTAGATAGATTGCTATATAGCAAATGTCGTACTAGAAATGATCAAGTTTAAAAGGTTATTTGCAAACTTAGAAACAAAATAAAGGACGTGATTAAATGTTAATATATCAATTCTGATGATAAAATCAAGAGAGGAAAATTAAGAGCAGTATAAAAAATATTAATACCTGTGATGACATAGAACAAGGATATAAAAAATAGAGCCATTTATAATATTTCATTAGACAGACACCATATTAAAATATTGAAATGAAGAGACTGCATTTGTTTGCTCGTTATTTTATCGATTATTTGATCATATCATTCATATATTCCATATTAATATATAAATAGTCCCTGTAAGCAACGCATTGGCTTTTGGTATTGTCATATTTCTCATTTGTCCTGTATTAGTTTTTTGTCTACACACACTCACACACACACGCACGCACGCACACGCACACACACACACACACACACACACACACACACACACACACACACACACACACACACACATATATATATATATATATATATATATTTGTCATCCACATACAAGCCTGTTTTGCTGTATCACAGCTCATCAGTGTGGCTAGCGACACATCCACTTGCTTCTGGCCGGGATCGAAACTCGAACGATATCACTGCATGGCGTGGACAAGGAAAATTTAAATAATCTTTTATTATGTTTTCAAGCACCTTAACATTTTGTTTGATTTAAGCAATATAAAACATATCGATATGTATTATAGATCCATGTGCTTTCGGCAATTTCTTGTGCCATTTTTTCGAAAATTGCTTGATACCTATTCTTTTATCTAGGTCTTGTTTATCAGTTCTGAAAACACATCTCTTTCTTTAAATCCATCTTTTCCTTTTATTCTATATTTAAAACCTGATGTCTCCTCAAAACGTTGGCGACATTCCTTCGCATAAATATATTTTTCTATTAACAGTGGATTAATTCTTAGGAAAGATAATGGAATAATTTTTCTCTGCATTCACTAAAGAGTAGAATTGAGAGACTTCATTCTCTTAGAAAGGCTATCGATAATGCCCAGTCATCCATGCAATTTAAGTCATAACTGGAATGGAAGTAGATATGGATCAATACGTTACCTAAGGATATTGTGTGAAAAAAAATCAGATTATGAATAATGTTTGTCGATACTGCTTTTTGTTACACTAACCGAACAGCTGTTTCTTCTTCAGTATCTAATATTGAAAATGTCATGTAAGATGGAATGAAACATTTTTTTAAATCAGATCACTCCATGCAGGTCAGTAAAGTTACTAGGACACATATTTTTAATGAGTATGAAGAAATAAGAAATAAGTGAATCTTGTTTAAAGATCGAGAATAATGGAAGAGTATTCAAGATGTCAGCAGATAACGGCTGACATTGCACATGATGTTTCAAAGTTAAATTTTGTTTGTAAACCATTGAACCGGGAAAGAAATCCACAAGTGAGAATTCATAGGAAAGAAACTGTTAGCATGGGAATTACACTAACACTTCACCAATTCTAGTGAATTGATGATAATCTGTCGCTAATCTAGTACTGAGTCAAAATTCATAAAACCCTTGCTATTATAACGAAGAGTTCAAATGAAAAAAAATCCATGAAATTATTTATAAAAGAAAAGGCAAACAACTTACGGCGGTTATTGTATTGAGACGACATATGAGGGCCAATAATATTGATGATTCTATTTTATATCTTATCAATAATCACGAAATATATATTGACAAAAGGTCGACTTATAAATATGTATGACATACCATTTTCCTCAAGAGTCTGTACCAACCCATGAACACTTATTTTTACCAATAGATATACCTATGGATTCCGTATAATCTTTTCTAGTTCATGTAACGTATTAAAAAAAGAGGAACATTATTAAGGAGTGAGAGCAATAGAAGTGTAATCAGGAAGACAGATGATAACCCCAAGCAAGGCAGTAAGGCCACAAAGACAAGGCTTACAGGATGTGAACGAATAGAAAAAAAGAAATATTATTTGCAGCGAAAACAATAAAAAAGTAATCAAGAAGACAGATGATAATTCCAAGCAAGCCAATAATGCCACTAAAACACAAGGGATTACTGGATGTGAAAGAATAGAAAACAAACATTATTAAGGAGTAAGAACAATAAAAGAGTAATCCGGAAGACAGATGATAATGCGAGGCAAGGCAGTAAAGCCACAAAGACACAAGAGTCACTGGATGTGAAAGAATAGAAAACACAAACATCATTAAGGAGTGAGAACTTGATATATCCCGAAAAGGAATACAGTATAAAATGATCAGTTGAAGAATGGAACTCCACAACAGGAATAAGATATACAGATTTATTGTACTAAGGTACAATTAACAATAATCCACATATAGGCAAGCCACGGGTTGGAGCGGAATCGACTATCGAATAGTGAATGCTTTTGCCTAAGATCTTTTTGTATTTACTTGCCTTCCCACACAAGGCCAGATGTGACACATGGTCATTTTATAGTGGGTATTCCCGGCCATATAGCCGGGCCAAAAAATGTCTGTCTATTTTTCCCCAATCACGGCTCCACCCCTCGTCGGAACCACTACCGGCCCGCGCTCTCCGCTCGGAAGTAGAGAGCGCCCCCCACCCGATGGCAGAGTGCCGACAGCGCCACAGAGCAGTCAGGCAAATGCCTAACTCATTTTTGTATTTACTAGCCTTCCCACGCAAGGTCAGATGGTCATTTTATAGTGGGTATTCCCGGCCATATAGCCGGGCCAAAAAATCTCTCTCGATTTTTCCCCAGCCGTGGTTCTACGGAAGCAGGGGGCGCCCTCTACCCGAAGGCAGAGTGCTGACAGTGTTATAGAGCAGTCAGGCGAATGCCTAAGACATTTTTCTTCTCGTATCACTCGTTACCTTCTTTTATAACATAGAACATTCTATTCTCAGGGTTGGCAGGATGTTCCACTATAACAGAACTATAGACGTGTAATCAGGAATACTGTAGATAACAACTGACATTGCAATACGATTTTTGAAGATCAAAATTGACTGGAAAGCAGGAAGTCGAAAGAGACTTCCAAGAGAAATGTCATAAAAGAAACTGTTAGCATAGAACTTATATTTACATCTACTTAAACCAACTATGAATTGATGTGATATTTCTACCAATTTTGTACTACGATAAAATTAATAAAGTCTATGTATTATAGCGAAGAGTTAATTTGAAAAATTAGAATTAAATTATTTTATAATATGCTCAGTAAATCAACGTTACGTTGTTAGGAACGTGATGAAGCCGAAACAAGTGAGATATTTGAAAAAAATACTGAATAAAAGAAGAATAATATAGATGAAAAGCAAAAACAAACAGAAGAGAAATGTGTAACAAAAAGTCTTAACGATATAGAAAATAAATCACGAACAAAATGTATTTATTGAACTTTATAAAAATATTTAGTAACCGAATTGTGTTCATTAAATATACAAAAATAGGAAGGTCTGTGTCTTCTCGCCAGACTTATTCAACCTATACAATGAGGCAAATTAGAAGTGTGACCAGGATTAATTATTGGAGGACCCAACCTAAACAATATAAATTATGCAGATGCGAGTAATGATAGTAGACTCAGAAAGAATATTAGAAGATAATCTACAGATTGTGGTATAAGAAAACGGGAAGAAAAGACTAAACATAAATTGCGAAAAGACAATATCCAGCTGCCAATAAATGGAACAGCCCAAGTTAGAAATTGGATATACAAAAATCCAGCAAGTAAAATAATTAAAATATCTGAGAAGTGCAACGATGAAATCCAAAGGCGCGTTAAATTTCCTTCCAGATGCTAATCGAAGTATTAGAAAGATAGAAAATAATTAAAAACCAAAAAATACTACTGAACGTTAAAGCAATGTTAGCCGCCATATATGGAATAGTTTGCTAGACAAGTTCCTCACTGATGAAGAATAAACTGAAGCAACAAAAATATGGTTTTACACTCACAGTATATTAGAGAATATACAGAGAAAACCAGAGCATAACCCATCTATATTAATTGATGACAGAAAACTAGTGAGGAATGACAGCAAAAAAAACAAAAAAAGCAAAAAGGACAAGATATCGTGGAGAGCCATACTCGTCAACGTCCTTAAGAGACAAAGTAAAGGGAAGAATAATAATAAGTGTATATATGAAAATAACAGCCTACTTCAGGTGCTAGAAATGTTGGACCAAACCCTTTATTTCGATCACAGGGTTATATTATTCTCATTCCATGTGCGATGCTACTTCTGGTAGCTCTGTAGTTTACTCTCTATAATTCAATTCTCTAAGTTATGTGTTCGCCACTGCTGTAGCCAGATATTGAACTCACAACGTGTTTGAATCATGTCACTGAAAATAACAGACGCCTTTATCTACCTGGCTCTGTGTCATTAAAGTCCATATCAACTGAAGAATTTCTGAGCGTAATCGACTGAGACGTCGTAAGTTCAGTTAAAGTGCCATACGTGATACATGCTTGGGCGATCATGTCTCAAAAGAGACATGACTAACTGGACAGAAGATTATCCCGCAGTAGGTTGCTATTGCTTTCTACGGTAGACTGGTTGCCGACCAAGGCTATAGAACCCAATCTGTCCTGCTATTTAACCCATAACTGGAAGGAAGAGACGGATTAATACCTTTCCCAAGGGTATTTGCGCGTAAGTGAATACAGTGGATTGAACTGGAATTCGAACTCGGTTCCCCGGTTTCTCGTTCCGAGTCGATATCCACTGTACCACAACGCACCTCCGAGACGTCGTAAACATGGCAATAAAAATAGGAACAGCAGTCAGAACAATGTAAATAATATAAATACTGCCTCGCCTCAGAAGTATAAACAAATATGGAAATCACAACATTATTAAAGAAAGAAAATGTTGACACTATGTCATGATGACATCGTACAAAGTTGATAATACAAAAAGAAATAAAATCACAAATATATCAAGGAATATGGTAATGGCGATGGAATTCTTGGTAACGAGTCATAAACTTCAACAAGAAAAATTTTAGAAAATACCGTAAAACCAGTAATAACTTAGTAAGAACAGATATCTATGAAAAGGTGTTCAACAGATTTGAGATTGAGATTGAGAGTGTAACGGAACTATATTTTTCTTTGAGCTGAGCACCTTTAGAACGTGGGTGACCAAGGCTCTCCTCAAATTACTATACCTTGTAGCATTTAACGACATTTGTCTTGTAATCAAGCCTCCCGATTACATTATGTCCCACATTTACACAAACTCCTCGGGTAATTGGTTTAATGTCTTTTCCTGTCAGTTTTTTCAAAATAAAAAAAAACACCCAATATTTGTAACCTATACCAAACGTTACCTTCAATAAATAGAGACAGATTCAATTGCTTTAAACAAAGAAGTACGAACAAACCATAACATGGCTCTACAATCACAAAATCATGATCATATTTAAAAATAAAAATACAGAATATCTTAATTCAAAATGTGTTCGAAAAATATATATTGAGCTTATGCGTAGAATATCAATTCCAGCCGATATCATGTGAAACCGAAATCATCAGAGCTTCACAAAAATTGTTTTAGGCATTAATTTTCCTGATGATTATCAGGTAAGTAAAGTGGTACTCACACACGTTCGGGACAAAGTAGTTCACTAAATTACATTTTTAGACAAAGAAAATCCCAAAAGACATATCTCTTTAAGACAGTGGTCACTACCAGCGGGAAACACAGAGAAGACACACGGAGAGGGACGAGAAAACCGGCTCAGCAGCGACGTGAAACTGAAGACGCTCGTTAGACCTTGCTCTATTTCTGTTTACAATTAGAGAATTAAATCTGCATACTGGTACAAATTCTATAGTTTTAATTCGTGGGTGACGATGTATTATCTTATATTTAAGACACAAGCATTTACTTGAAAAAAGATTCATTCTGAGAAGTATCCTAGTATCTGGTTGAGCTACAACACTACACTTACGTTTCTACCCATAAAAATTAGAACACTATGAATACCAGAGAAGCTATGGAGAATATGAAATGTTCAAAAATGAAACCATCTAGAGAAAACAGTTCCGGCGGCGAAATGATTTCTGAGGAGGAAGCAATACGATATACTAATCAAAAGTTTTCTTCTTCTTCATCATCATCATCATCTTCTTCATGCGCCGTGTCTCTTCAGGACGTAGGCTATAATGGATTTTAACTTGGTTCTATCTCTTGTCGCTCTGTAAATTCGCTCTCAAAATTGTCGCTCTTGATATCTCTCCTAGACCCCAATCTGCCATCCATTCGCTCAGGCCTATCAAGTAAATCTCTCGCTGATTTCCCCTGTTTTTCTTTACCTCTACCTTTAATGTGAGTATTAAATTTTCCATACCCTTTTTCCTCATTATATGCCCCGGAAACCACATCTGTATCTTCCTTATGTTAAGTAATAGTTTTCTCTTCGTTTCCAACCTCTCAAAAACCACGTTGTTCGTCACGTGCTCAGTCCATGGTATACTCAGCATACTTCTGTAAAATCACGTTTCTTTTGGCTGAAGCCTTTATTTCGTCAATGAGGAGATCGTCCAGAATTTACTGCCATGCAGAAGGACAGACATCACATAGCAAATCCCACACTCTATCGTTTGTTTCCAATGAGATTTTCCTGTATTTCAGTACTCTGGTTAGCTTTTGAAATGCGTCTTTGTCCATACCAATGCGTCTTTGCAGCTCAATATTGCACTTTCCATCCTCTGTCAGCACGCTTGCGAGGTATTTAAATTTCTTTACTTCTCATATTTTTGTTTCTCCGACCTGTAGTTGACATTTTGGCGTACATTACATAAAATGATTGATATTAGTATGCAGATTGGAAAAAGAAATGAATAAATATTCATTATAAAATGCATTATAGCAAAAAGAAAATATTTTGCCGTATTATTTCGACACAATCCTGAACTAATAGTGTTACTAATATATCCACTTATTTAGTTTTCCAGCCTTTTGCTGTCCGATCCATCGTCCTTACCTCGCAGCTAAATTTTCATCAGATTAGCGATGCCAAGCCCAAATAAGAGGCTTAGTATCTTAGTAACCGTTCGGCCTCGACATCAAGTTCATCGAGTGTTTCCGTCCCGGGTCGCCATTTTAATTGATATGGCTTCTCCATATTCGCTTAAATATCCCATTAGTACGATCGCAGTTCCTTTGATCGGGATTCGGATAATGCATAGATCGCGCCCTAGACACGTAGATACGTTGTTATGGTCTGTCTTTGAAGGTCATACTGTCGGCCTGAAAGCTTTTTATTCGTCATCAAGGAGCTACATTCTTTCCTAACGCCACCTATAATAATCGCCTTTCTCTCTTCAACTGGAGAGTGAGTCAGTCGGAAGATCAGTGGGTCGGATGGTGCATCGGTGGGTTGGTTAGTCATTTGAACTGAGGCGACAGTAGATGAGCGAAAAGGTTTGAGCTGCCACTGTTGCTCTTGCTTTGTGTTGAAACGTGGCTGTCAGTCAGGAAATCAGTAAAATTAAATGGATGCAGGCGGCCGGAATCTCACGTACAAATACACATCCTGGCAAAAACATAAATACGTATACAGTATAAGAAACATTGAATCAAGCTGCGAGGCCAACACCAAAGGAGGGGGCGCAATCAAAACGGATGTTTATCGTATTAGCTTATTGTAAAAGTAGGCGTGAATTCGTGTTTTCCATACTCTGGGTAGAAATTATTTTTTACTTGGTTCAATTACTTAGTATCTATCTATCTATCTATCTATCTTCATGAATATGTTATAATTTCACTACAAAAGTAGCTATTTTGTTTCGACACTTCTTGAGTCTTATCAAGTGAAGAGGTTTATTTCAAGTTGAAGTGTTTTAAAAGGTTAAAAACAAGTAAAATCTCTATAATAATAGAGGCATCGTTGTATAGATAGTGTGGCCCAATCAGAATAAAGTAACTTCTAATTTTTAGAATACGTGAGCAGACAAATATATATATATATATAAAAAATGAATCTAGCAAATAGTTATTTAATAAGAATCGAATGTAATCAATAAAATCACTAAAAATGCCTTATACTATCTATCTATCTATCTATCTATCTATCTATCTATCTACCCACACGCATACACACACACAAACATACACACTCACAAACACACACACACACACACACACACACACACACACACATATAGATATAGATAGAGATATTTCGTTTATTAAATACGGCCGACAAGAAAGTTTTAAATAATTTTTCTAAAAATTCAAACATTTTTCAGTTTTGTTGGAATTATGCAATTTAAAATTACCTATAAATATTATCGTCTCAAGCGCTTTTTGGCCATTTCCATAGCCATTATGTTTTTTTTTATTTGGTGGTGGGAAACTTGCTACAGAAGTGGTTTGAAACACATTCCTTTATGTCCATCTTGTTTTCAGTCCCTGAAGCATAAAAACTTTCTTCAACTTAATCTTTTATTTGAATCTTATTTTTAAAATGCTATGTCTATTTATGACAGTCATCCGCACAAATAGAGTTTTTCGTTATTAACAGTGAATTTGCATTATTGCTTAGGAAGTATAATGGAATTATTTCTCACAGCATTAAACAAAGGATGGAATTGAGAGTTTTTATTCTCTATCTGTAAATCCCACTTTTCTATGCTATTTAATCCATAACTGGTAGGAACGAAGATATGCCGTAATACGTTACTTAAAGACATTTCTCATCCTTTCGTTCCTGGTTACCTTCCCCTCTTCAGGAAGGATTTTCAATGTCCATATGCATGGGCTTGGTGTTCATGTCAGCGAGCACCTCCCTCTAGCCAGGGTTACATCTCTTGAATCGCTGGATCATTCTTTCATGTCCTTCCGTCTCTCACTTCTTAGCTCGGTTAGCTATCTCTTCTTCCTCGTCCGCTCCCCTCCCTCTCTGATTGTTTGGTACTTGACAGCATCTCTATGAATATCGACAAGGCCATTTCTTCTCACCCATCTGCCCATATTTGTGTTTGGTGATTTTAACGCCCACCTCACCAAGTGGCTTGAAAACTCAGTCACCTAACTTGCTTAGGCTCGCACCATGAATTTTTCAACAACCCAAGCTCTTACGCAAGTGGTGGACTTCCCCATGTGTTTCTCTAATAAACCTAAAGGAAGGGACTCTTTACTAGACCTCTGCTTCACTTCCATCCCAGACTCTTGCACTACCAGGCAGCTCTGCCCTCTCGGAAACCCTGACCACGCCGTAGTTTCCGTCAACATCTCAATCCACTCTTACTCTACCCAAGAAACCCAGACCAGCAGAATATCTTACTACTACCAGAGAGCAGACTGGGATTCGTTCCGAGACTTCCTCTGTGACATCCCCTTGAACAACGTTTTCGGTCTTCCTGTCGAAGACTGTGCGTCCGAGGTTTCCTCTTGGGTTAAGGCTAGCATTGATGCTTTCAGCCCGGCCAGGAAATTCCAGCTTAAATCAAATTCGTTTCCCCGGTTCTCGCCCTCCTGCTCGGCCGCCATAGCCCATCGGAACCATTTCTTCCGGCTCTATCGAAGCTACTCGTCGAACCAAAACAGGCGCCTTTTCGCCTCACCTATTAAGTGTAGAAAAGTACTGAACGAAGCTAAGATGGTGTTTGCTGCCAGAATGAAGCAACGCATAGCATCCTGTAATTTCGGCGCCAAAGATTACTGGCGACTCTGCAAGGGTAAGATTCAGTACCCCTACTAATCAATAGATTTGAGGTTCTCACCTCCCCAGTGGACAAGGCTGAATGCTTTGCTCGTAGATTCTCCACCAATTCGACACTGGACTCGTCAGAAGTACCTACACCCGACTTCTCACCTAGAACTAAGGCTCAACTGAATAACGTCCACATTACACCCTCGCTGGTCTCTAAGATAATCTCAAAACTTGACCCTCACAAAGCGAGCGGTGGGGACGGAATCCCAATCATAGTCCTGAACAAATGTGCCCCAGAACTCTCCTCTGTCCTCTCTAAACTTTATAACTTCTGTCTATCTGGTTCCTGCTTTCCTGCTTGTTGGGAGTCCTCCTCTGTAGTTCCTATATTCAAGAATACTGACAAATCCTCAGACCCCGCTAATTACCGCCCTATCAGTCTACTTCCGATCTTCAACAAAGCTTTTGAAGCCATTATCAATGCCGGGGTGATCCAGCATCTCACAGCCCACAGCCTTCTGTCAGACAAACAGTACGGTTTTCGCTTCACCAGGCCTATGCTGATATATTAACGACCATTACCGAGTACATATACCAGGCTCTTGACAAGAATGGCGAAGCTCGAAACGTTGCCTTGGATATCTGCAAAGCGTTCAACAAAGTCTGGCAAGCTGGCCTTTAATGCAAACTGCGGAGCTACGTTATAACTGGACATTTGTTTAACCTAATCCAGTCCTTCCTTTCTAATCGCACATTGAAGTTAGTAATAAATGGACATGCCTCCCAAAACTACCATACGAACGCGGGCGACACTCAAGGCCCCATCCGAGGTCCCCACGCTCTTTCTGATCTACATTAATGACCTCCCCGATGCCATTAGATCCAAAGTGAGCATGTACGCCGATGATACCACAATTTACCCTCGCCTCGATCAAAAACCCGGTGTGGGCGACAAAGCGAACCCCGCTGCCGAGCTTGAAAAGACCTCCAATCCGTAGTTGACTGGGGTAGGAAATTGCTCGTAAATTTCAATGCTTCTAAAACGAAGCTGCTATCAATTAACCACCATAGACAATCGCATCGACCTCCCATTAGCATGGAACAGGCTTGCCTCCCAGAGAGTAAAACACTACGCCTCCTTGGCCTTACATTCTCGGCGGGCCTCAAATGGCATGACTATATCGAATCCATTGCCACATCCGCCGCTATGAAAGTCGATACTCAGTGCAGGGCCCGGAAGTTTTTCTCTTCTGAATCTATCCTTCATATATATAAATCTACCATCCGCCCGTGTATTGGATACTGTTGCCATTTCTGGTCGGGTGCACCTGCTACTCTCCTCGAGCTTCTTGACAAAATACAACGGACAATATGTAACGTGATCGATACTGACTTGGCAGACCGGCTGCAACCACTCTCTCACGGGCGTGACGTGGCTTCCCTGTGCCTATTCTATAAATATATTCACAGCTTCTGCTCCAATGAACTTAGATTACTGATGCCGCCTAGATACGAATTTACACGAGATACTAGATTAGCAACTAGGTCCCACCCTTTTACAGTGAAACAGATAAGATGTAACCGTAATTTCTACTACATCAGCTTCTTTTCTCGCGCCTCCCGCCTGTGGAACTCCCTTCTACAAGTCTACTTTCCCGACAGCTACAATCTCCAGGAGTTTAAATGTAAGTTCAATAGACACCTCCTATCACACTAACTTGCATCTATTCTTCCAACACTCTCCCCATCTACCCAGCCCTCATTCTCGGTATCTTTACCCGTCTATCACCCTCCTTCTGACATTTCCTATATCTAACCATCTTTTCTCATAACTTTCCCCCCTATGTAACCCACTGCGCAATAGTGGCAGTGAAATGGCTTGCTCGGGTTGAAACGATTATAAAAAAGAAATTGTGAGAAACTGAGTCCAATAGACTATGCAAAATGTTTGTTGATACTACTTTCTTGAGCACTATACATTTTTCCTTCTTTATCTGCTACCCAAAATGTCAGAAAAGTTGGAATGATACCTTTGTTGTAATGAGATTCATCCACACAAGGCCATAAAGCAACTAAGACATAAAGGGTTACTGAGTATGACAGAATAAGAAAAAGGAGGAAATAATTAAATCGTTATCTCTTAAATATCTATCTACACAACTTGAACTGATACACCTATGTATTTGTTCTTGAAAGTCTGCACCTGGTTAATTCATTTCACTCTTCGTGACTGAACTGGTTAAAATGCAATTTCCCCTGCAATAGTAATGCAGATTCTAATACAGCTGGAAGAAGCAGTTCTTTTAACAACATTTCTCGAATATAAAGGGCTGTAGACGAAAAAAATTATATAATTACACTGTTTAAATATAAACGAATCGTCTACTCAAATATCGGATTCTAATAAAAATTCTATTTAAAGTTATAAATATATTTCTGATTAATAAATAAAAAGTCATCTTTTTTATAAAAGGTAATCAATAAAATAGTCATCAAAGAAGAATCTATCTATCTATCTATCTATCTATCTATCTATCTATCTATCTATCTATCTATCTATTTCAGTCTGCACATTGTCGATTTCAGCCATAAGATGATTTATCTATTATTCGGGTTCGATATAATTTAGAAATAAATATTTTAAAAAGAGCTACCTTATCTGAATTAAAGTATTTATCTACTAAGCAATTATGTTTCTTAATGGCATTCTATTTATAAAAGAAGAATCAATATTATAAATGAATATAATCCTTCTATTTTCGTAATGAATGTATCTATTCATCTGACATTATAATAGTTACTTCATAAATATATATATATATATATATATATATATATAGAGAGAGAGAGAGAGAGAGAGAGAGAGAGAGTCATCTGCAGACAGATATGTTTTGCTGTATTACAGCTCAACAGCACAGTTAGACATCAAAGTGCTTTTTACCAAGGATTGAAACCCGAACTAATTGGCGTCAGACGGCGGTTCTACCTCTAATCTATGGGCGCTCGTTACAAACAGGCAGAATTGTGATATACCATGTTTTTATACCCCAGTAGTGAGAGTGTTATATTACTGAATGAATGACATATATATATATATATATATATATATATATATATATTGGTCACCACTATCTTTTGTTGTAATTATAAAGATATATGCCAATTTTATTAACCGCAACGTTAGCAACTTTATAAAATGTAAAAGTCCATCTGATTTTTATACATCTACATGGTGTGATTGGTAAATAGTTGATATTTTATATTTACAATTACGCGTATGTATGCTGGATAAATGGCTGTCTAAATTAAGCAAAAATATAATTAATACCAACATTTTAACAGAGTAAATTTATTCAATATATTTGCCATTGGGCTCAACCACAACTTTCAGACAAATTTGAAATTACCTGCATATCTACTAGACATTATTCTTGTTTTGGGCGGTGAATACTGCCATAATTCTTCCCATCATTCATCTTTGATGTTACAAGGAGTTTTTTTTTTTTTGGTCTCTTGCTAAACTGCGCCCGGCTCTTAATAATTAAGAGGGTTGTAGTCTGAGGAGATAGGTAGCGAGATGCAAGAAATCATGTGTTTGCAGAAATTGTCTGACAGACATGATTAGGTTTTCCTACTAGTGTAGCATGGTGCAAAGTACTCTTTCCAGACAGCTACCCTATTAACCAAGGGCAGCCCTACCTTCTCGAAAAAACTTGATGCAGGCCCCCCTGTTGATTTTGAAGCCCTGTTAGAAGATGAGTAGAAGCATACAGTTATCATCACTAGTGACCTCTCTAAACATCATAACGTTGACTAGATAGCGAGATTTCATCATTCTTGTTACATCTTTTGGGAACATAACAATCTAACAATAGTTCTGTGGATTCACCATCTTACCTTGGAAGAATATCTTCTCATCTGTGAAAATTCAAAACATGTTGATTTAGAGGAAATACCTTAATGGATTTTATGCACATCTCAGTCATGACCTGAATCTCACCAATAAATTCCGGATTTATTTTTTTATTAGAACGATCAAAGTTGGTTTTTCGAGCTGCTATACTTTTGCAATCATCATTAGACTCATTAAACTGTTTCCATATTCTAGTCCCTGTTCTCAGATTGACAAACAAATAATCCGAAATGTTCCTAATGTAGCTTCCGGCACAAACAAGAAGCTGTGCAACATGCTGTTTCCAAATTTCAGAAGTAAATTGCGTCATGGTGTTCTCTTTTACACAGACGATGACCAAACGACCCTACTATGTTTTTCTCTCGACAAATTAAAAACAACGAATATTTCCCAAATTATAATAGAACATGACGATAATTTAACCATAACACTTTATTCATCTGTTAAAATCACATGTCAATTTTATTTTTATTTTAACGTAATTTAAAAGTGAATTTGTGCATTGTTCCCTGTATATAGTATCGTATCTGCTACTATTTTATGCAACAACACATGGTAAGGTAGTGTGTAATTCTACCTGAAATATCATTATATTGTTGATTCAGTTTTGTTATCAACAGTCTTTATTCTATCAGACAACAACAAAAAATGAATGTGATTGACTAAACCATGACTCAAAGACGGAAATGGGAGACTGTCTTCCTGCTTGAGGCTGTAATTCGCAGGGGAAGACCTCATGCCGCTTGATCATGCATCTTAAAAATTTGACATTTCCAAGTGAACAGTCTCTTTGTCACGTATAGTTTTGTTGATGATATTGTTTACGAATAGTTTGGTGTTGTTTTATCCACAAAAAGGGTTTTATATTTATGACTGTTACTGGTAAGTGCAAGTTTCTTTAATGTTGAATTGAACATAATTCTTGCATTTCCACTAGACAAAGAACAGAAGGTAGAATATAATTAACTCTTTTACAGTTTAGTCTTCTTTTCTAATTCCATCAAAATTTGAAACAGCGAATTCAGCCTGGTGGATTATATAATTGCGTTCATTTTATCAACTTCAGCGTTCGGATTTCACATCCGATTAAATTTAAGCGTCGATTTTGAAGCCAGTTTGATACTCTTCGATT